>CM041730.1:17825035-18325035 GCA_023373845.1 Nibea coibor
GTTTTGAAAGCAAGGCCAAGATGCTTGGAAACTGCGACCATGTTAAAAAAGCACTCAATAATGTGGCTTTTTGGAAATGTGGCGACAGCTTCTGTACGAGGAGCTCAGCTTTCAGCGTTGGTGAACATGTTTGGTACATGTGCAGCTGCAGAACAGGCCTCAGTATATAAATATTCAGAGAAACACTTGGACGTGCATTTACTGAGGGTTAATATGAGGTGCAAAGAAATATATCACTTAAATATGCTGATAGTTTTGCTGATATTTGAGTTTCACATGCAGAACATCAAACATAAACTCTCCTGTGGTGTTCAGCGTGCACTTCTCCGTTCCTGCATGTCAGCTCCAGACACACACTCTCTTCTAATCCCATTCAAAAGCGAAACGTCCCAACTGTGTTTGGAATAAAAGGCCATAAATAAAAGACCTGATACTGGTTATTCCAGTGAATTGGACTAAAATGACGGGGGCGGCTGGAAACATTTTGGCCTCCTATCAAATTAAAGGTTTTTACCATGTAATAATATTTTGCTAGTCTCAGGAGGAAGTCATCTCTCATGTCGATGATTCAGAGCTCATTTAGGAAAGAAGCATCCAGCCGCTCTCATAAATCAGTGTTCGATGGAACAAACATACCTCTGAAGGAAACAGATCCACCTCCAGTGCATCGACACTCACTCATGTAGTTACAATGACTGAATAAAATGCTCCGCTGATGATAAACACATTTTCTGGCTTTGCTGCGTAATGCACATTAGCCAAAAGTTAACACCTCTGTTTGCAGCGGCTGCCATAAAACATGAATTTATGTCGGAGAGGTTCAGATACTGTTGGCAAACAAAGCGATGGGTGTAATTTAGAAATGCAACATTGGAACTTACTCCAGTTCTTTACATAAAGTACACTTACCTGAATATTCCCATTTTCTGCTGCCTGAAGATAAAAATGCTTTGCTTTGCTTATTCTGATTGGACTTGGAAAACACGTTATATGTTAAACTGCCTCACATTATATAAACTGCACAACAATAATAACTGGGTTAAACACCACAACCAAGATAAATCAGTAAGAGTTATTAGTACATTCTGGCAGTATGCAACCATATAATATCTGGAAAATATTCAAAATGTCTTGGGCGGGTGAAGTGCAGCTGGGTGAAGTTAACGCAGACACTATTCACTATTCGTCAATATATTTTTGCATATTTTTAATAATATGCATATTTTTTTACTAGCATATGCACAATATTGTTTGCAGCAATACATTTCTAATGTATTTAAGTTGAAACTCAAGCTTGTTGGGTCTAACGCTGGGTCCAAACTGGTGAAGATGAGCCAGTATTGCATCATGAACCAATGATTTTTTAGTGAGTTGGTAAAATATGTCTCCGCCTCAGTGAACTACAACATGACAATGCTGTTTACACCCTCATGCATTCAAAGTAATGCTCTAATACTGCAACGTATCATAAAGTAACATCTTATCCTGCACACTTTGCTGTTTTAATGGAGTATTTTTTACAGTGCTGGATTACCAGTGGTGAGTACATTAACTCAAGTAGTGTACTCAAGCACAATTTTCCAGTTCATGCTTCTTTACGCTTCCACTTCACGTTTTAGAGGCAAATATTTGACTTAGTACTGCACTACATTCGTCTGCAAGCCCGAGTTAACAGCCTACAGAATAAACCTGTGATCAACTCATAGCATATGAATAATTATACTTATGTTTGACATGTAACGGAGTATTTCCGCACTGTGGTTTTGCTTGGTTTTAAGGACCTGAGTGCACCTTCCTCTATTCATTCACATAATCATTATCATCATGACAATAACAGACATTATCATCTTCATCTCCCGAATGAGGAAGAAGCTGAACCAAACCTCCACCATTTTGCACACATTTGTTCTCTGCAGCTCCTCAAACACTTGTTGAGTTATGGTGAAGCTTCGTTATCCCTCCCCCCTCCTCCCTCCGCTACCCGCACCCTAACACACCACCTCCTCTTCTTTCCTCCGGCAGGGCCGCAGACTCTCAGGCCTCCTCTGATGCATTACGACAACAGAGGAGAAATCTCCATCAGCCTATCAAACAACTTCACAGATAATGCCTCAAAGCACTGGACACGTCACAGCTTTTAGTCACGTTAATCCCTCAACCACTGCAGACAGAAACCCCCTCGTCTGCTCTCGCAGAGGTAATTTGTTTTACACAGTCACTTTTTCAAAGCGTTAAATATTGGCGAAATCTGCAAAGGCTGGTTTGTTTTATGGGTTGCCCTGTCCTGGGTTGCCAAGAGGGACGTATAGGACAGCTTTTAATGGAGGGGGAAAGGCTGACATAAAATACAGGCCAGATGGACTTTCTCCTATCCTGCTCATAAAAGTTCTTAGGACAGTTCACAAATCACGGCCTCTCAGTATTATGTTAAGCGTTTGGATTGTTATTGTTATTGTACATTTGCAAATACTAATGTAATTTATAGCTTTTCGAGCATAATTCGAGACTCAACCCACCCAGACATTTAATATGTGAGCGTTTAACAGTTAATATTGGGTTGATAGAGTGCCCAGGGTTTTTTACTGCCTTCCATGGAAACTGGCTATCATAACTCTGACAACTTTTCATCCAGCGTGAATTAAAGGTGAAGATTAAGACGACGAGTGCCATCCACTTCGTTAAGTCTTTGTGCTGGAGTTTGGGGGTCGAATGCCGTCTGCGTGGAAAAGAGGGAAAGAGCAGCAGCAGGTATATTGTACAGCCAGGAGAGGGGAAAATGAAAAGTGAAATTCAAGATGCTAAGCTAAAACGGAAAAACTGCAGCTCTCTGGGGGTCAGTCCTCTTTCCGGAGGAGAGGAAAGTGGACCCCATAGTCGAGAGAGTTTGCGGTGGTCTGCGTTTTTGGGTCACTCACTATGATGTTACTGCTAACATGACAACAAATACCGGAGGGGTTTTGAGTTTCCTGACTGAGATAATGCTACGAAAAGTACAGGGCTTTATTCAGCGTCACATTATGCTGCATGTTTGTGCTAAGCTGAGGTGTCAGTATGAGATTCACAGCCGAGTCATGTTTCGCAGTGGTGGAAAGTCACAAAATACATTCACTCAAGTGTTGTACACGTAGAATTTTGAGGTATTTGGGTATTTACATTTTATACTGCTTTATACTTCATACCTCACAACATTTCAGAGGGAAATACTGCACTTTAAGTGCCTAATTCCCAGCTGTACTTACTCTGCCTGTTAGATTTGATATAAAAAACACATGATCTGTCTCTGTCTATGATTAAAATACCAAAAAATATATAAAATAGACTAAATCTGCTTCACCTTGACCAGCTGCAACATTTGAGTACTTGTGACTATGTTATAGGTGTGGTGTTGTTACTTTTACAGAGGTTAACGCATACGTCTTCCTTCTGGGAAACCGTGAAATGTTCATTTTTTATTTTTAAGTTGATAAAACGTGCAGACGCACCCGTAAGTACTTCCCACCACTTATATAAAAGTATTAAAATCAAAGTCCTGCATTCAAAATGTTAAATGCAAAAATATATTTAATGTAGCAAAAGTAATGCAGAAAATCTCAGATGAATATTCTTGGTGGATTGACGTGGAAAAGGTACGAAAACTTAAATAAATACACCTGAACATTAAATCACATTAACTTTGTGTTTCTAACATCCTGGTTACGGCCCTGCTGACAGCACCAGCTCTGCATAATAACTACATTTATACTTTAAAAGTAAAAAAACATGAATGCATGACTCTGACTATCAATGAGGTATTTGTTTACAACGTGGCCTTGCTGCTCCTGCTTGAGTAAATCTGCATGTGTCTTCCTCGGCTGGTGTTTATTTTATGTAAACCTGATTAAACCAACGACAAACGCCTCGCTCGACGCCTGAGACAGATTGTTGCAGATGAACCCAGAAATGATGCATATGTGCACACACACACACACACACACACACACACACACTAATAAACAACAGTCTGACTTAAACTGCTTATCTGACACACTTGACACTGGGCTGCAGCTGCGTTTGGAAAACACTTCTTCAGTAGGAATTTTCTGGATAAGTCATCATGTTTTAGCACCAAAAATACTTTAGCAACATATCTGACAGTTGTGATGACTGCATAGGTTAACTTTAGTACAGTTTGAGGAATAACAATGAAAATCTGCTGCTGAGGAGGAGCCATCGCGGCTTATTCCAGACTTATGGGGCTCTTTTAAAATATAATTACTCTGACAGACGCAGGTAGACTTAATAGACATGTAAAAGGAGGGAGTGTGTCGTTGCATCATGTCATTAAACATCCTTAAACGGCTTTAATGCTGCTGCACATGTGGGCTTGTGTTGCAGATTTCTTCTATCTCATAAATCTGCAGCAGTCACCGTCGACCATCGCGATAAGCCTGATTGAGAAATGACATTTCAACACTCTTAAGTTAGTCTGTGAGTGGCATCATGTTCCTGTTAATAAAAGAAAAACAGGAGAGCAGCTCTGAAGTGGACTGACTGCTGCACAGGGGAGGATTATGAGCAGGACTATAAATGGAGGAGATGTTGATTGTATCTGTGTCTGGATACATAAAATATACTCGCTGCTATCTGGAGCCAGGAAATGTATACAAACTATAAATTACACTCTTCTTCTTCTTCTTCTTCTTCTTCTTCTTCTTCTTCTGCTCTGCCAGGAGACATTTAGTTACATTCATGTTTATAGCAGAAGAAGATGTGTGCATTCAGCATGAAGGTATGAGTTGGTGCATTAAAGTATTTAAACTGTTTTTTGTTTTTGATTTTTTTTTAAAATGTAAATGTATTTTATTTTTGTTGGCGAGGTAATTATCAAAACAATATTCTGTTTTTCTTCTGCTGCAAATTATATCCATCCATACATATTATTCAGTTATTATTATTTTAGTTTTTATTTTTATTAAATCACAAATTTTGCACAACACCTACTCTCTAATTTCTGTTTTAAAAAAAATTTCCATTTATTGATTTGGTTTGCAGCACATGCATGCACCTCCTTGTCTTGCTGATTATTATTTTTATTGTTCCTGAAGGTTTTTAATTTTTCCTGCTTTAAATGCAGATACACATAAAAATCTATATTTAAAAAAATGCTGATTTAAAATTAAACTAATGAAATTAAATCAGTTTTGTGATAAGCGAACAACATGCATATAATAATAATAATAATAATAATAATAATAATAATAATAATGTCATCAAACATCGTTAATGGTGCTGCACATGTCGCTTTGTGTTGCTCTCATAAATCTGCAGCAGTCATCATGATGAGGTTAAATTGAGAAACGACATTTCAACACACTGGCTGAAGTGGCATCATCATCATTCCTCTTCTACTTCATCTTAATAATAATAATAATAATAATAATACGATTTCTTAAAGTAAGAAACATTTTATTTACAATATTTTCAGTGCAAATTATTATTAACAAAATAGCACATCTATATATCCGGACAAAAACAAACAAACAAACAAAAAAAGAAAATACATGAACACGTGAAACGAGTGGTTCATAACCTAACATTTAAATTCACAACCGCATATTTCCTGCAGATGAGGACAACATGATGCACACGAAAGCTCTTGAGAGGAAAACGACAGTAAAGAGACACTTGGAGGTGGCCGGAAGTCTTATTTTGAAATTTAAAAATAGCCTGTGTGTTTTTTTATTATAATAAAGGGAGGAAACAAATCTGCTCATGACGCGTGTGTCCGGGCGTGATGCTGCTCCACTTCTTCCCAGGACTGGACGGGCCCTGGCTGCCTGCTGCAGGACTTCAGGGGGCCACATGTTACTAAATAAACGCTCCATGTTTGAACATCACTGTCGTTCTTCTGTCAAAATAATAATAATAATAAAAAACTCGTCGTTACAGTTCATAAAGTAACTCTTCACGCTGCCTTCATATCAGTATCTGAGAGGCCGGCGTGTCTGTGACCGTGGCCGCCGCCTCCGCGCTGCTCGCCGGCCCGCTCCCGCTCATGATCACGCTGGTTTTGTTGAGCTCAGAAACGTCCAATTGTCCGTCAGAGTTTTCCTCCGGAGCCTCGTCGGAGTCGCACTCGCTCCTGCCGTCGCTCTCACACTCGGACTCCGCCGGCTCCTTCGGCTCCCCGGTGCCGGACTCAGACGCGCTCTTGTCCGGCTGCTCCTTCTCCTTGTCCTTCTGAGCCTGGGCCTCTTTGGAGTGTCTCCACTTCATGCGTCTGTTCTGGAACCACACTTTGACCTGAAAACACACACGCACATCGCTGAGGATCAGGCTTTATTTTTTTGCATTTAATATCCTTGAAAGTCCTTACATTTTCCAGGCAAACCTGACACCAAGAGTGTGACCTTGCAGTCATGTGGTTTCCATCAGAAGCAGCTTATTTGTGGGAGAATGTCATTTTTATGAGACTGTCCACCTTCCTATAATAAGAGCTTAATTACAGGAAACTTACATGAGGTCTGAGGCTCACACTTTAATTTTTTTTTTTTTACATATAACACTTCAAAAAAATATTTTATTACACTTTTCCTTTCACTTTTAATGAGGGAAAAATGGGCAAGTAAAACACTTGTACACACAGATTTCAAGGCTCAAAGCTGACCGGAGGTCCAGGAATATTTGATTTAAGCAGGCGGCTCTCGCTGAGGTGTGAGATTTATTTTATCAGCAGAAAAAAAATGATTATTATAAGCTGTAATTTTCATTAATGTTGACATTGGCTCTTCTTCACTGGGTGTGATGACATGTAAACAACTGTAAGGTCAGCCAATCAGGTTGCACTGTACAGTCATGATGCTGTTTTAAAGGTCTTTATTATTATTATTATTATTATTATTATTATTATTATTATGACTTCATTTCTGAACACAGGTTTCACAATATGAGGTTTTATTTTTAGATGCAACACTCAGTCATCCATCAGGCTTATCTGTCCTGTTACACACCTGAAGAATGTGACGGCAACCTACACACATTTTTAAAAGATTTCATGTCACGGCCTGAGTCACCCACCGAAGACACTGATGTCATCATCGGCTGATTTATTTCTGGGAATTTTATTTCATTTTTTTGGGACGTGGGTTTAACTTTTCAAAGTATTTTTAGAAGCTGGGAAATTGAGGAAGGAGGAGGAGGCTGAATTTAGATGTGGAATGTGGGAAATACACAGATGATTCATAAAAAAATATGAGAAACTACAAACGATAAGAGAAAAATGTTTACGTCTTTTTGGTGTCCGCTTGATATTTTTCTTTGGAAGGGGTGTGGTGAGGACAGCCTGTCTAATATCCTGCCTTTGGTCCTGTGGTGTTATTGTTTTATTGTTTATTACAGCGACTCTCACGGGGCCCATACACGTATAATTAACACATGTTTACACTATCAGACAGTGAATGAGATTATATCAGAGCGTGCACGTGTGTGAAACATAAAAATAGAAGAAAATAAAGTTCACACTGCAAAAACTGAATTTATTTTGCAGGCCTGTGCTTCAGGATTATCTCTTTTCTTGTGATTTGTGCCAAAAATAATCCTGACTAATTTCTGATCTGTGCATGATCTGTTTTTTTTTTTTCTTCCATCCTCTGCAGCTGCTTCTTACCTGAGCGTCTGTCAGCCCCAGCATGGCAGCCAGCTGCTTTCTGTCTGGCTTGGTGACATATTTTTGTATCTCGAATCTCTTCTCGAGTCCTTTTCTCTGCAGGTTTGAGAACACCGCCCTCGACCACGACCTTTTCCTCTTATACGTCTGTGGCATGGTGTCTTTCGTGAGGACGGCGTATGGACCTGAAAGACACGAAGAGGACACGAGGTTTAAAATAAAAATAAAAAAAAAAATAGAGAAGAGAAACCAGAGAGAAGATTCACTGCAGGTGTTTCACACCTCCAGACAAACAGAGAGCTGGACTGGGCCAGCTTCCTGGTCTGTTACAGTCCTACATTGTGGTGGCTACCTGGGAAGGTGTCCTGAAACTGATGCTGGCCTGATTGCCTGCTGCTGCTGCTGCCTAGTGAACTCATCATGGAGGACGCGTCGCTCATCCCGGGGTCTATGGAGGAGAAGTACTGGCTGGCCGGAGGCTGAACGGGGATGTGGATCCCTGACTGACGGTTCGAGCTAACGATGGATGTGAGATCTGTTATAAGAGCGAGAGATGATGAGTTATCGCAGTGACACAACCTCAAGGGGGGCAAAGATGGCCATCCTACAGGGTTTCAAGCTAAACCCTCAGCTGCTGTTTTTAGCTGATCCTGACCTCTGACCTCTCTGGTTTAGGGGGCAGAAGAGGAGAGGGTTTCCCCGCAGGGCTCCTTAAAAGTGCACATAATGAGGCTGCTGTCGCTCTCACTGCTCTGTGAACAAGTGTCAGCGTCACAAAGTGGCAGAAACACATGAGAAAAGTTTAAAGGCTGCTTCTAGTTTTGCTGCTTTCAGTTTCTAAAGTTCGTTTTTATGAAATGAACATGAATAAATACAAACTTTAAGGCCCTGACATGTGAGGAAAGCTCTCTACAAACACCGCACATGTCTTCAGAAACTCAGCGTGTGATAAAAAATGTCTCCTCTCACCTCTTAACGACGACTTTTCTCTGCCTTTTGGATCAAAGTCTGTCGACAATATCCGATCAATTCCGAATTTGAGGTCTTTGCTTGAAGGCGGGGGACCTTGTTGGGAATTTAATGCAGTCCTGGAGACTGATGTGAGCTGTAGTCCGTGTCTGTGGTAAGGGGACGCCGGACTCACCCTGGCACCGTACACCGACGGCTCCGGCGCAACAGGAGAAGGGCGCAACGGCGAGCTGCCGGAGTGCCCCTGTTGCGCACGGTGACTGTTGTGGTGGTGGTGGTGGTGTCCCATATGCACCATGAGGGCCGACGATCCCGGGATGTTCTCCGCGTCTCCAGCCTGCAAAATGTCTGCGATGCAAAAGGAGGGTTTCTTCATGGTATCCACAGCGAAGCCCCCTGCGCAGTACGCGGACCAGAGGCTAAAGTTTGATGCGTAAAACGGGTTGAGCCCGGCCGTGTACATCCCGCAGCCTCTAACGCGTCTTATTGTTTCTCAGAAGACGGAAGAAAACGGACAGACATGTAAAAAAAGCAAGGAGAGCGTTTTAGGGGGATAGATGACCGTCCTCTTTGCGTCAGTGCCAAAATCGCTCTCCCAACTCTGAAATCCAAACCCTGAACTTCCACTCTGAAGTTCCTCCGCTGACACTGATTGGTCGCTCTCTGAGCCAATGGACGCCTCGCACTCGCTAACATCACGCCCTTGTAAATGAGGATGATGTGTATCACACACACACACATGACCGGGGACACTTCGTAGCAATTTTGAGCCCGAGATGATGGATTGATCACTTAAAGAGAACCTCCACCCATCAGCGCGCACAAACACATTATACCCATTAACTCACGTATTAATTTCCATTTTTCTGTGTGGGGATAAATCACATCCTACCTCCAGAGGTGAGCGGGCTATAAATATAACCATGGAAGAGTTTGATCTGTGAGTCTTCAGCCTGCAAATCATTAAAAAAATCAGATCGCTAAAACAGGCCACATGGCTCTTTAAAATAATAAAATACATATTTAATAAGTGACCGCACAAAAACACGCAGACATGCCTGTGATGTGGCGGAGAGGGGAGCTTCTATTAGCTCCCAACTCATCCTGTTTTTGATGGGCTGTGATTCGTGTTAAATGAGCGGATATTCCTGCTAGATTTGCCCCCAAAATAGAAGCTGTTTTAGTATTTTAGGATGCAGCAGAAATCCTTATTTCTTCCGGAGCAGAGGGGGAGACTTTATAATGACTGTTAGAACTTCCCTTTTTCAATATTTGTGCAACTTTATCTCGACCTGCAACTTGCACGGTGACGCAAATCCGTCCCCACGCTCATAATAAACAGAGGAAACCTAATTCCCCCCCTCCCCACCATCCCCACCCCCTTTAAAGCGAAAACACAATTAACTTCAGAGGCGATACTTCATCCGCAAGGCCCCTCAAGATTCACACGCTGGGCCGAGGCCAATAAGATTTTATAAGCAAGGATTTAAATTGTGCAAAATAAATACACGCAGCTTGATTTTCCCCCCTGCGGCAGCATGAATTTATGAATTCATGTGGCTGATTTGATGTGAAATATTTTAATATTTGCATCAAGATGCAGCTTTGAGAATCGTCTTTCACATCCTTTTTCTTTTTTTAGCTGTCAATAAAGTTGAACTCTCTCTCTCTCTCTCTCTGGCTTTCTCCCTCCAAACCTCCTACTGTCCTGCACCTCCTTCTCCACCCCCCCTCCTCAAACCCTCTCGCATGTTTCTCTTGCATGTGTTCAAACAATGGCTTCTGAAGCCCGCATTCATTTAAGTCTTGATTCATGCAGCCGGAAGGGCCGATGACCCTGACTGCCTCCTATCATGCTGTTTTCGAGTGACACTTTTCCGGGTTAAAATTAGAAATGAGATTTTTTTTTTTTTTTGTAACGTTTGCCCTCCATCAATGCAGTCAAAACAATCCAGGGAAGAGGATGTAGCAGACGCAGCACGCCTCGAGTTATTTCAGGTGCTGATGAGCTTTTCAGTGGGAAGCATTAAAAAAAAAAGAAGAAGAAGAAGAAGTAACAGGCCTCAGATCAGCCTTTACACACAGGCCTTGATGCTTCATGGAGCTGTGGCAGACAGAGGAGGGACAGATCTTTCCAGCTACAGTGTGATATAAATCCATAATTCAGAAGATGTTTGCAATCATTAAATATCGCTGCTTTAAATTGTGCTTTACTGTAGAAAGAAGGAAATGCATGACACACACACAAACATTCATCACATTTGTTAAAAATTTAAAGGCACCGAAGGAGCACAAATATAATTTCCCTAAAAATTCCTGCAGCTTTTTGGTGCAAAAACATCTGATCATTTATGAGTGTGGATGATTTAACAGACCCCAGAGAGATGAAAGGGTTGTGGAGTAAAGAAGCATGCAGCAGACTCTTTAATTCCAACGATATAACATGAGGATGAAGTTTGAGATGTCATGCTATAACGTGGAACAAATCTTTTATCGTTTCCTGCTGCAGTTTCTCTGTTTGTATTCCTGCTGAATAATCACGGAGTGATTGGAGTTTTACATCCAGAGCAGCATTCACGCAGAGAAAGAGAGGGAGCTGAAAGTCACAGCTCGGACGCACGGTCTCTTTCTCAGGGCAGACGTCTGCAGGATGCAGAATGTGACTGTGCAGAAGCCATGCAACCACCCTGCAGTCGAATTACATCATTTCATGCAGCCATTGCTGTTAAAATTAATAATCCACTCACTGTTTTTATGTCATATGTGTGTACCAAAATAATGTACTTGATTTTTGTGTGAGAAGACAACAAAACCTGCAACCCAAAGTGCAGCTTCATAATCCATATAAGAATTCAGTTCTGATTTCACATCAGTGCACACTGTACAGATCTGAAACTTTAATATTTTTAAAAAAGAAGCTCACATTTGATCCACAAATCACCTGTAAAAAAAAATGAAATATGACTTTTTCAGCCAGAGCCCTGCTGGATACTATTATTCACCTTTATTTCCCTTTTCCAAGCCGGCCCTCTGTGGAGCTGTATAAATGATGGCAGGTGGGATTACCGCCAGTGCCAGTGACTCCTGTCTCTGGTTAAAGGGCTGTAAGTACTGGAGACCTGGATCTGTCTTCAACAATAGAGCCACAAAAAAAGCCTGCTTCTCTTTGTCTGAAGGAGTTTGGAAACCAAATATTGATCTTGACACCATAAAATGTTTTCATGACTTCATAGATAGTCACATGCCTTCATCATTCATCAATAGTGGAAAGTGCTTTTTCAGATTTCAGAGAAATACCATGACAAGTGTATAAATTACATCACCTAAGATGAAATCATTTCCACACACCACCCCTAAACTGTGAGCGTTGTTGAATTTAAATCAGTTTTTAAATCATCCAAAACAAACCTGAGCAGAACTTTGTTTTTTTTCTTTATTATGACATTTAATCATCTCCCTCCAGGTTTAGGCGTCCAACCTGCCGGAGGGGCCTCACGTCTTTGTTGGGAACCTTTGCATTGAACAGTAACTTTATATAAAAGAGGTAAAAATATCTCGGCAAGCTGCAGCAATGAAATGTTGCTTTACGCTGGTGATTAATAATGTCCTATGTAGTAATGTATCAGTCAAAGTTTTTAATACTTTGAGTACATTGTGCTGAAATATTTCTTTATGCCTGAATGCTGCTTGTGATGGAGTATTTTTACAAACTGTGCTTAAAATCTGGAGTTTATTAAAGACCAGAATCATATTTGTGAACATTTTTCTTTGAAATGATTATCATTTTCCAACAGCTCACTCCTCATTAAAACACGATGAACTGATCACAGCTTAAACAAACAGCAAGAAAATGAAAAATCAAATCATTTACGAGTCGTGCACTCTGTGGATGCAAACAAAGCCGTGCACTGTTGACTGCCTGACGTTTAAAGCGTCCGACCGAGCCTATTGTTGTCGCCTGATTGCTCACTGTGTGTTTTTCAGGAAGTCCTATCAGCCTGGAGGAAAACTGAACGAGCACCTCGGACTGTAGCTCTGCTGGATCAGAGGCTGCAGGACAGAATTAAATGATTTCCATTATTACACTGAGAATTATTGCTCCCCCTCTGTAAGACTCCAGCTCCAAGCCAAGATTACTATTTCTGGCAATGTTTTCCTCAGGAAGGAACTTTCGCAGATTTAATGGGACCTGGGCCATTGTACACAGCCTTCTGTATGGCACTCTGCCATCATTTCCACAGAGGAGAGAGAGAGGGGGAGAAAAGGACTGAGGGATGTTGTCTAAAGTCAATTCAAAACAAGACTGTCTCATTTATGTGATCCTGAATGCAGTCAGTATATTTCACTGAACTCTCTCTCTCTCTCTCTCTGAGGTGGAGATGAAATGAGTTTTAATTTGCATGTAGGAGGTTAAACGTCAAAAGTCGACACGCTGCTGTGATTTGTCTTCTTCTTCTTCTTCGTGTATCTTTTATGAAACGTGACTGGTTTTATGTTCAGCAGTAAAATCTAACATCTTTGTCCACATTAAGCAGAATTCTGGACAGTTGTGGAAGAAGTTTAGAAACAACACAATGTAAAAAATACTTTATTACAAGTGAAGGTCCTGCATTCAAAACTGTAAGTTAAATAAAATGTACTTTAAATGACAGCATGCTAAAAGTATAAGTACTCATTATGCAGGAAACGGCCCCTGCGAGCTGTAGATTATTGTATATGTTAGGATTTTTAATCCACACTGCTGTCACATTAATATAAATATAACTGCTGTTGTGGAGCTAATTTGAACTCTGATGATGTTTAATATTTTATGTTGACGTTCAAAAGGTTTGTATGTGAAGATATAAGATGAGACAGCTGCACAAGACAAACAAAGAAGAAAGAAAAGGGGTTTTAAAAAGTTATTTTAATGAAATTAAATGAAAAATAAAATGAGAAATGAAATAAATTAGACAGGAATATCTATTTATGGTGTACAATATATAAATTACAATACCCTGGACTATGTAAGGAACTTATTTGTGCAATAAAATACAAAGAAACTAAAGATGTGAAACTGTTGAAGTGAACGTCTGCATAATCATAGTTCTCAAATAAAGTAAACATACTGAGAAATCTCTCGTTTGAAGCCTGTACATATGAAATCAGATCTTTTTTTTCCCCATACCATCAGTGCAGTAAAACTGAATACTGATTATTCTCACAGATAGCACATAAAACCTTAATGAGCACACGAAGACACTAAACGTACAAGCAGCTCCCCCCAGTGACAAAACGCTCTCTCTTCTTCTCTCCTCAGTTTCACAAATGTAGTTCTCGCTTTGAGCGAAACAAAGCACAAAATAAATCTTCAATTAAACAGAATATAATTAAATAATTAGATGATTTGAGAGAACAGACTGTGATGATAGTGTCAACATATTCTCATAAAAACAGCCAACTGCATAAATACTTACATGTACGCTGGTTGAAGTGGAGCTGCTCTGAACGGTTACTGTGGGTATTTTAGTCCAGTGGTTCCCATCCTAGAGGTCAGGCCACAGAATAAATCTGTGGTATTGTGACATAATTAATGAGAGGAGACAAAAACTACGAGTTCAACAAAATGTTTATTCATTTTTCTGGATCTTTATCTAATCTTTGCTATTTTTAGGTGAAATATTGGATGTTTTATTTTTACCCTGAAACCATCTGAGAAGTTTAAAGATGAAATGTCCCTTTCGTGAAGAAGTAACTGGTTAAATCTTTAAACTCTTTATAATATGTAAAGTAACCAAACACATAAACCCAGCCCATGTTGCGAGACTACTCCTTGTTGTTTCTCGGGATCTGAATAAATGATGGGTCACAAACTCTCCTGTGTGTGACTCCTAATAATCTAAACGGAACTTTTCTTCAAAATAAAGTCAAAATATTTCAGACAGACGTGTAAAATGACTCCACTGGACTGTTTCCTTTTGTGGCAGCAGGTTTTTTTTTCTGTACTCTTTGCTCTGCTCAGTCAAAGTTTAAAACATTAAGTGGTCATTAGCTGGACATTGGAGTGGTAGACTAATCACACTCACCCCGGCCTGCCCTCTGCTGTAAACAACCTAAAGGAGCCGCTTTAATGGAAGCTTTTAAATATGATGGTGACTCAGTGCCTTTGAGCAAAACCATCTGTTTACATTGAAACAGATTAAAGTCGCCTCTTGCGCGGCAGGTTCGGGGCTCCTCCACAGCTCCAGTGTGCAAATGTACACACGGTTAAATCACATACTGTAAGCTAAATACTGCAGGAAGGAGAGACTAATGGAAACACAAAAGGTCATAATAACAAACCATTAGGCCTGCTGCTGCTTCTCCGGCGGGGGTGGCGAGCTGCCATCAGGAGCATAAACCATGAAAATTAAAAACATATCAACAACTTTCTTTAATTAAGTGGAAAAAGTGACTAATTGGTGATTTTGCCTTAGAAAAGAGCAGTTATTTAAAAAAAAAAAGACCTGCTTCAAAAAAAAAGTGTGAACGAGACGTAAATCTGCAAATAATGAGCGTTTGTTTGCTGACAGAGTTAAAATAATGACTTGAAATGTTTCTGGAGTTGCACATTAAGGTCAGTCAGGCTGATGCAGAGCAGAGCATCCCCAGCCTGCGTCTTCAATAGTTCACATCTCGGTCAAATCAAACAGCAGCGATGGAAAAATACGATTCATCAGCCAAGAAACTCCAAACAGCAGCAGGTCTGAAGGTGCAAAGAAGAGTGTAGAGAAGTCTGTCTGTCTGTCTGTCTGTCTGTCTGTCTATCTATCTATCTATCTATCTATCTATCTATCTATCTATCTATCTATCTATCTATTTGTCTATCTATCTATCTATCTATCTATCTGTCTCACAGGCTTATTTTTTGCTCTTTGCTGAGCTCAGTTTGTCTCGGGGGAGGACAGATCGCATCGGGACAAATTTGTCCAGAAAACAGCTACTGGAAGTTTTTCCACACTGTCCCAGGAGTGTCTTCTGCTTCTCTTCTGCTCTGCGTGGGCTTATTTTATTTTATCTTATTTTATTTCTCTCTCTCTCTCTCTCTCTTTAAATGTCTGTAGATGTTGATCCAGCTGACCAGCTGCACTATAAACACATTTCCCTTAAACTAACTTCACATCTGTAAAACTGGTTTGTCTTTAAATTCAAACCAAAAAAAGACAGCCTATATAGTACTTGTTCTAATATAATATAATATAATATAATATAATATAATATAATATAATATAATATAATATAATATAAGGCTACCTGGAAAGAAATTGTCTTATAGTTTTCCTGCATGTCATATAAACTATAACATATTTGTTATCCATTATATGTATTATATAATATATTTTGTACATATATATTTAGTTATTCAGTTTTCTGATAATATGACAAGAGAAAGCCAGAATGTCTTTTTTAATCAGCACATTGCACACAGACATACAAACAGAAACTGGGTGTTTCTAGCAGAATGCTGCCATCTAGCGGACATGTTGTGCTCTACTGTGACAGACTGTGTGTGTGTGTGTGTGTGTGTGTGCACGTATGCCTGTTGATATTTTTGTGCGTGTGTGTGCGTTGGTCTCATGCATATACGGGGACTTTTTCTCTAAATACTCATCGACTTTATGAGGACGCACCGTAATTGCGAGGACCGTTATCACATTTGTTAAATATTTTGGTCTGTAGGTCGACACAAATAAAAACTGATAACTTATCATGTGTTGCTGATTATCTTCCGTAGCATTAACTTCTTAATCAATATGTGTGTGTGCCCAATTAACAAATCAATGTGTATTTGCTCAATTAACATGTTTCCTTTCCTCCAGCTCCTGTTTCTGGACGGGGTCGTGTGTGCAGATCTCAGGGGACTCTTTGGTTTAACCTTTGACCTCAAGGAAAGCGTGAGCCGGGTCTTTGGGGAGGATGTTGGTTTGACTCAGGAAGTGAAGGCAGGTGTCAGCTGCTGCTGGTGTTGGTGGACTGGTGACACTGGACCCTTTACTGGCTGATCACTGCACCGAGCCAGTGGTTTTGTTTTTTAACTTCAAAGTCACATTTATCTGAGTTTTGACCTCATCGGAGCCGTGTGGCTACAAGAAAAATAAGTTATTTCAAGCTGAAGGTTACATACATTTAACAGATTTATAGTGTCTTATACTAGTGTAACATTGTCACTCATTTCCTTTATTGCCCCAGATGAGGTCACTGAAACTCTATTAAGAAGAAAACATTAGAAAACTCTTGAACATCGCGTCCATAGACTGTAGATTTCTGCAGGTCAACACAAGCTTGAATAAAAAAAGACACCATTACACCGTTCAGCAACTGTGATTTAATGAGTTCCCTTTTTTTGTTCTTGTGCGTTACAGCCCACACCTTAAACTACTAAACGAGAAGGAGAGAAGGAGAAGTGGGATTCACGAGAACCAGTGCAAATCACTTGGTGCTGGAGCTCTGACTTCTGTACAAACACGAATCAGAGAGCAAATATAAAAACAGCTTAAATGAGATTCAACTGATTAAGAAATTGCAAATAACTCTCTGCAGACTGATCACACAGAAAATGTTCAACTGCTGGAATATCCCTGTTGTGCCTTCACAAGGCTGTGAAGTGAAACACTGTGCACGCATGGAGAACACTTTGGCACAATCGCAGCTGCGCAGATAAAAAGCCTCTTCTTAAAAACAGGTCATGACGCACAAACTTTGCATTGGAACAAATATTAAAATCATCATCAGAATAAACGTGACATCTGCATAAAACTTCAGGATGTAATACATTTTCATCTTGAGTGACTTGTGTGTAATTTTCAGAAAGTGTGCACTAATTAGCACTAAGTCAGTTCAAGTACCTTCAAAAAGAAACTAGGGCGAGGAGCAGGTGTAGACTGACAATAAAAAGACTTGATTTGCATCAGAATGACACAACGGACCCTGAAATTAATCTTAAAAAAGACATACTGTAAAATAAAAAGCTCCTTCAGACCGCTCTCTACAGGCTCTTTCTTTGAAGGTTGAACAGTTGTTGATCTTTTCCTTTAGAAGAGCTTGCACACTCCCACCCCGTACAACACTGAGTGAGGTCAGTTAAAATCTGAGATGTACTAGAAATATTTTAAAAGACACTCGGTGCAGAGTGTCTGACAGACAGTCCAGTCCACTGGGAGCTCGTTTTAGCTTTCGTCACCGGCCTGCACCTTGCTGTCACCCAGCAGTCTCTCTCTTTCTTCTGGACTGTTCTGCTCCTCCTCTGTGTCCACCATCCTGGCACAGCACGGTATCTTTGCCATCACGGGGCGGTGCAGTCCGTTATAGAGCCCCGTACCCAGCAGCAGGACCAGGAAGCCCAGCACCTGCAGGCCGTGAAACTGCTCCCAACCCAGCGCCAGGCTTACCACCCAGATGACCAGCGTACGCAGGCTGTCCAGCACCATGCGGGTGGTGGCGCTGATCTCTTTCGTGACGCTGATCCCGGCGAAGTTGAAGAAGGCGATGCTGACGGTGTTGCCGAGCAGAGCCAGCAGGATTAGAGGCTTGTGGCCGATCTGACAGAAGGCGTCCAGCGCGTCCTCCAGGACGTGCCGAGGGTTGTCGGCGAAGTCGCCAACGGGGATGAAATACATCGGGATGAGGAGTAGCGACAGGACAAAGAACCCAAAGAAACCTGGAATTGGAGAATAAAATGAGTCAGGACAGTGCTGGAGAGGTTTACATCGATGTTTTTAAATGATTCTTTTAGTCCTGAAGAAGTGAAACTATCCATTTATTCACAAGATCAACAATTAGAGCAAAGTCTGAAAATACAAGCATTTTTCTGTCTTTCTTCTCTTGTAAACACTCAGATTTATCGCGTGACTCCTTGTTGGGTTCTCGACCTTTCTGGGTTGGAACCACTGACCTATGAAGTGGTAAATGGACTTGTATTTATACAGCGTTTTTCTGGTCTACTGACCACTCAAAGGACTTTTACAACACTTCATTCTCTTGTGTGATTCAACCATTCTCTCACTGACGGCTGCACAACCACACAGACATCAAGATGCACTGGGCAAGCTGGGAATGGAACCAGCGACCTTTAAACCAGGTCACAAAGAATAAAATAGTTTGCAAACCACACACACCCTGTGGCCAAATATATTTGAATAAATTATTCAAAAGTTCACAAGATGCAAACTCAACACTGGTACAAGGACGTTGTGGTGGCATGCACGCCTGCACGGTTCATTCACACTGTGTGTTTCAGTCACATCGCAACATGTTTACTGACATTTAAATGAGATAATGTAACAAACTGTCCCCAATATCCAGGCAACAGGATGTACCCGTGTACTTAACAGGGTAACCTGTGAAACCTTGTTGTGGTCCCTGATTTAGAAAATCTCTGTTAATCTAATCTCACTGCTGCAATTATCACATTTACTAACAGGAAATTGTTAAAGGGCATCTGAAACTCTTCAGTAGTAGTAGATTCTTCTTCCTCTTAGAATGTGACTCGAATCTGGAAGCGTCTTTATCTGTCTGACCTTTGCTTTTGTCATTATTTCCTTCTTTCAACACTGACTAACTTTTTGTTGTCTACACTCAGAGCTCATTACGCGTACAAAAAAATCATTTCGGTGTATCCTAGATGCCTAAAATACACTTGAAATGTAACTGCAGATGAACTGTGCTGTTACCTTCGGTACCAACAGCCTTAAGAGGATGGATGTCGTGCTTGTAAACAAACTTTTCCTCCAGGACCATCTGCACTGAAACAATGATCTGAGCCATGATGATCAGAAGGTCTCCTGTGGGACACAAAGAAGTAGTTGTAAATAAAATAAATACTTCACAGCATTTTCAAGGTAGTTTTATGTTGCACCGAGGTTGCAGTATCATTAGACAACATTCATCCGAATAGCAGCTATTGTTCTGTCACACTACGGCGTGAAGATCACAGAAAATAAAGCAGGCAATATCTTAAATCCACCCCACCTGTGATGACGTCACTGAGTTTGTGCGTGTCGTCTTTGTGCCCACTGAAGAAGTCGGCGAGGCCCACTATCACCAGGCCCAGGATGGTGATGAAGATGCCGAGCCACTGACTGGGAAGCAGGCGTCGCCCCAGGAACGCCACGGAGAGCAGACCGGTGAAGATGATGACGGCACCACGCAACATCTGGAAACTGGAGGCGCTGGTCATGTTGAGAGCTGGTATCAAACAAAAGAACAAGAAAAACATTTAACAGGATGGACATGACTTCATTTTGTACGTTCACAAACATACTGGTCGCTGAAGTTGAAAGGCAGCGGCTGTGTGACACAGAAAAAAACATTATCTTTGATTTAATTATCTCGCTTCCTGACGTATGGATCTGTTATTTACCTGCATCAATACGACTTCAGTCATTAGTTTTGACCTTTGCAGGTCTGATAGATCCGGACACAAGCTTTCAAAAGACCCATTTACCACAAACACCATGAAATCAACACGTTAAATCGAGCTTGTTACAAAGAGATAAAAGCTAAAGGTCACTTACCAACATACATGATGGAGGTGGCCATCATGTCGCACATGGCAGGCGGGAAGAAGAGGAAAGGGTTGAAGCTCCCGCCTGGGTTAATCCGGGGTTCTGGACTACGTCTGTCATGGCAAAGTAAGATGTAGAATACGGCAAGACAACTCAGCTCACCCAGAAACATACCGACCGCCTGGAGAGATGAAGCGAGAGACAGGAAACAGATTATTATTTGTTTTATTAGTAACACCGAACTAATTTATTGTTTACAGAAGAAGTCAGCGGCTCTGTGTCATGTAAATATGTTGAAGTGCAAAGACATACAGGCACCATTTCTTTGACCTACTGCCTGTTTAACAATGACATCTGTGCCACAGATTTTGCTCAATACGAAAAAAGAAATGACGTTCGATACCCAGCCTTCTGTGCAGTGTGTCACTGAGTATAAATGAAGTGCTTTACAACACGCCGACCTGCGGTTTATTACTTTACCTGTACAAATGGGTGAGAGAAGTTATGTTCAGGGACATCGTGGCAACCCTTCGCTGAGAACATATCAGCCCATCTGTCAAGACAAGGAGAGGTTATTACAACTTAATTTAAACAAAGGAATGTACATGTTGAGAAGACAGAGCGACGATTAGTCGATTATTTTGATAATCGTGTTCTTTAAATGGACAAGCTCACAGCTTCTCAGATGTGTCAGGCTGTTTTGGGTTTTCAGATGAAATCTGAATACATCAACTTGCATTTTCCGCCATCCATGATTAAACTCTTCGTGTCTTTGTGTTATCGTGCACCAAATCTCTCCCACATTTCGGATTCTTTTACATTTCCGCTGCGTCTGTCCACCAACAACCTGACAGCACTGATGTGAGGAGGATTTCCTCTTCTCTCACTGAATACAATAAAGATCCATCGGCTCCACTGCACTCCGTCACATACTGTACAGTCATATGATCTGATGAGGCCACTCGTGAAGTTAATAAGTACAAGTGCACAATGACGTTTATAGTCAGATAGTCAGAAGAAGCATGACCGGCATGTGAGCGTCCTGTCTGCGTTAAAAAAAAAAGTGCAAGACAAGGGAATGTGGTCCTTAAAAAAGGTGATGACACAGCACTTCCTCATGAACGCAAGAGTGAAACTGTCGGGCTGTTGACTGAACCAAACCTGTCCTGTTTGATTGTGGTCACTTTTCATATGGCGCGTGTTACTACGCCTATGAAATGAAAGAGGGAACTTGCACCAAACTGTCAACCTCCACGCTGTAACCGATCTCAGCTGTAGGTCTTTAAAACCAGCGAGGCAGCGCCCTGCGGTGAAACCATACCTGTTTAGTTTCCTCTCTGGGCAACATGACACAGCTTGTTTGCTCTGACACATGTGTGCAGCCCAAAGCCGTGATTCAGACGTTTTGAGGTTCGCTCAGCTGACAAAACCCACAAAAAATGGACAGAGACGTGCGTGTCAGGCGGTAGAGGGCTGACATTACAGATTTAATAAGGAAGCTGAAAAAAATAAGCTGAGTTACTGAAACCTCTTCCTACTGTGACAACAATGGAGGAGCACTTCAATGCATCTGTGCTGAAATAAGGAGCCATTAATCAAATTAAAGTTCAATGTTATCTTGATTTGCATGCTTAGAAATCAGTTGATTTTGGACGGTTGATCAGTGAAAGTGAAAAGGGCATTGTGTATTTGGGATTTTGCAGATGGCCCTTTGTTATCTAGGAGGATGTAATGAGCATTTTTCACTGTTTATAATGTAAATTATGGTTGTTTGCAGCCCTAAAATATGCAGTGACCTTTTTGTTTCATGCCAGCTAATGTATACATCACCTGAGACACACAAACAGGCCTTATCTGAGTCATTACTTATCCTGTGACAGAGCAGTCTTCCCCCCCATCAGGGCAGATTAGCTAAACACAGATATCATGATAACACGGTCACAGAAATCATTGTAACATCTAAATAGATTTAAAGAGTCTTTTACATCCCATCAGGAGTTACTTCCTGGCAGCAATCTTATGAGTTCATTCAATAACAATGAAATGTGTGTCCCCACATACAAGTTAGCGCATTTAAAGCTCGATGTGGATGTTTACATTAGCCACCTGATAAGCTAACAAGCTAATCATTAGTTAGCTAGCTGCGTTTCGGTCTAACGGGCGACCGTGTTAACCGCGCTTTCCCAGCCTCTCCAGCCTGCATTGTCGAAGTGTCCTTGAGCAAAATAATGAACCTTAAACGACTCCCTGTGAGTCGATTTGGATAAAAGCTTCAGATAAATGACTAAAAATGTAAAATAACTCAACAAAAAGGCGCGCGCAAACACAGATTTCGAACGTTTTCGGCTAACGGTCACCAGTTAACACGGTCACTCGTTGAACCGAAACACCGGCTAGGATACATACAAATACAGTACAGCTGGGTCACCTTAAAAAAACGTATTATTAGCTCGGTAAATTAGCTGCTAATAACTAATAAGAACTACAGTTAACCGCCATTCACATTTGTTTGTCAAAACGATGTCTTAGCATCGCTACAATAAAAAAATAATAATTATAAACACATGACAACAACACATGACTACATTCACTCACTTCGCCGATAAAGTGTTCAGAGATCCAGTTGTCAGCATAAGTCCCGCAAGGAACAGCTGGTACTTCGTCCAAGCCATGCTGGACTGCTGCGGATGGGACAGACACGACCTGGTTCAGACGACCCACCAGGTTTTTGTTCACAGAGAGAGAGAGAGAGAGAGAGAGAGACTGAGTGTGTTATTTACACACTCTGCTCTGCCTGTAAACGCCACATGACAGCTCACAGTCAGCTGACCGCTGCGCAAACTACACGCTGCATTCACGGACGGTGGGGAATCACAGAATCCAACCGAGACAAAGGAGGGTGTGAGTGAAAACTCGATAAAAAACACAAAAGATTTATTTACAGGGAGGAAGATTAATGGAAAAATTCTACATAAAGGGACCGGCATATGCAGGCATATCAGCAAATGCGGGACTATTTCCCCTGTCCTTGTTAAAAGACATGGTAACTTGATATGGCAGGACAAAGTTCTCCAAGAATCTACGACGCTTTTATTGACAAGCTTTGTTTTAATGCATACAGTATGTTTTATGATGTGTTTCCTGTATAAATTGTACAGAGATTTGGAAAATGGTCAATGTTTAATAAAGTTTGAATAGAAAAAGAAGATTAACTTTATTGATCCTCAATGGGGAAAATCTTTTTTACGCTTATAGTCATGCAAATATGGAGAGATGGTGGAGTGATAGGCAGCCATGTAGTGGCACCCTGGTGGAAATTCCTATTAACTTGTGTGAGACTGAAATAAAGACTTGAGAATCAAGCCATCTTTGAACAGTTTTATTTATTTACTTTTTCAAAGAAGGTCAGCAGAGTGGAAAGACAAAAGGTCAGACACGAGCAGAGTATTTATCAGAAACTACGACGTGTGGCACCAGTTTAGACGTTATCATAGTGCAGAGAGGGTGCAGGGTCACAGGGAGCTAACCACAAGAGGGGATAACACAAAAACTGAAAGAAAAACAGCTTACATAACAAGTTCATATAAGAAATAGGTATATAAATATATAATTTTCCATTATACTACCTTATCAAGGGTCCCTCAACAGTGCCCAAGAGGTGAACCAATCCACTCTCTAGTTCCCAGGCCAAGTCCCTAAAGACTGAGCTACTAGTGAAAGAAATAACTTACACTGTCACAAAACTAGAAGAGTAATTGCTAGTTTAATTAAAAAGTGTACCTGAGGGACATAGTTCATTATTGATCTAAGATTAAGAGTCCGTTCAATAATTAGTTCTGGTGCTTTCGAGCATATCACACGATCTTCATCTGTCAATGATGTTTGCCCAGTTGTCTTGATCAAACTGACTCCAGAAACTCCTGAAAGTGTCCAGGACAAATGGAAATTTGAGGATGTACAGCTCCATACTAAACAAACATAGACATCTCAGTTAAGTATGACTAGCTTTCATTCATATATATATTGCTATGATGGTGTTGGATCAGGACTAAGAATCTACAGGATCCTTATCTGGACTCACATTAAATCCACCTAAAACCATAATTAAATCTAAAACAGCAGGAACAGTTAGATTTTACATCTGCAGTCTCATCATACATCTGTCAATATTACAATAAAATACTGCAGTATGTGGTCTGTTTAGAGTGTTTCTGTGAATTTACATGGGGTCTTTAAAGGCAGCACGACATGCATCATGGGCAAACAGCAGGGGGAGTCAAAGACCAGACAGACCGTCTTGGATTTGAAAGTGGGACCACAGTAAATTTTCCCCTCTGTGGCCTCACATTGCTTAAAATTAGAACATGCACTCCACTTTCCATCAGGATGCTGTCCCTCAGTGCTTATGAGGTCAATGTAAGGCTTTTCAAAACCTACCAAATGAAACGTGAGAGAGAAATCAGGTTTAACGTGAAGTTATGGATGTTTAAGACCTCCTGACATAACAACATTAAATTTAACTGTAATTTAGTCGAATCTTTAACCCTGTGTTGCACTGCACACAGCAAAGCAGAGGGAATTAAGATGTCATGCACAGATTTGTCTTCAGCTCTCCTCCTTGTTTCACTCCTCTGGTGCTTCAGGGTGCTAAGCAGGATTCTTGGTGACTTCCCAAACTGTTGATGAGATCAAGGAGTCATCTGCTCAGTGACTCTTTGTGAAGCGTGTCATCTCTCCTCTCACTGCAGGCAGCAGTAAAAACCTCTTGGCTACCACCACTTAACATTTAGCCATCATAACTCTGTTCAAGTGCTGTCATGAAGGCAAAACAAACTGCAGCGCGATACTTGGTGCATGTCAATAGAACTGGGTCATACTTGTAAGAAGACTGTTGAAGATACTTACTTAGAAGGAATTAGACTGGCTAAAGTGACGGACACTTTTACTCCAGCGGGACAGTCCAAAATATAAGACGCCACTGAAGCTGAACCTTTAAATAAAAGTACACAAATATTAGCATCAATATACACTTAAGGTACAAAAAGTAGAAGTACTCCTCATGCAGAATAGGCCACTTGAGAATTGAAAGTGGATATACTCAAGTAAAGTACAGGTATGCACTTTAGTATTTGAGTAAATATACTTAGTTACTTTCCCCCAGTGGTTTTGATTCACAGAGATTCAGTTATGATTCATTCAGCACCTGTGCTGTGCTGTCATGGGTTTATGTTTCTGTTTTATTTTGAAATTCTCTCCTCTCCTCGTGTCTGTAACTTCACTTCCTGCCTTTGTTGCGTCTCCCACCTGTTTTGAAGGTCTGTTTCACCTCTGATCTTGTTATCCTTCACTTCACTCTTTAGTCAGTCGCTGTGTCTCAGCTCACACACTCTCATACTTACACTTGCTATTTTGATTACATAAATGTGTTTACACCGTCAGTTACGGCAAAATGAAGTGTACTGTGAGTATGTAAATGTGAAAATGGCCAGGGAAGCTGCTGGAGGTGAAGCGGTTGCGCTAAATACTGCGATATAGAAATATAAGTTGTGCATGTTTTATATTTATATTTTGGCAGTCAGACAATGGTGCTAATTCTCCGCATGGTTTCCGTTCAGGGACGATGAATAAGCCGTAAAATGTTCGTCCATACTCAAATTGAGACAACACTACCCTGCTGAAAGAAGCACACTATGCCAGGAAGTAGATGTACACAGTGTACTACACAGAAATATACTAAAGGAAGTATTCAAAGTGCTTCATGGGGGCGGTCGGTGGCGTAGTGGGTTAAGCAGCCGCCCCATGTGTAGAGGCTACAGTCCTCGCTGCAGCTGGCCCCGGTTCGACTCCCGCATCGGACGCCATTTACTGCGTGTCTCTCCCCCTCTCTCTGCCTCCTGCTTCCTGTCCGTCTTCAGCTGTACTATCAATAAAAGGCATAAAAAGGCCAAAAAAATAATCTTTAAAAAAAAAACAAAGTGCTTCATGGCAGTTTGTCGTCACACTGTACCACGCGTTGATCCCTGTGCCTTTTCATTTGGACTTTCTGACCCCTGCCTGTCTCTGTAAGTCTTGTTTTTCATGTTATTAACTTTTTTTTTTGGACTGCACAATCTGCTGCTGTAATGTTTCCATTCATGCCTTTCCTCTTGAGCTGCTTTGCTTGCACAAACGTGACAGCTAGCCGCCATCGCAGACAAAACAAAAGCGAGGAACCGCTCCGTGCAACAATGATTATTCATCAAATGTATGTACTGCAAGATATATTTGCTAAATATAATCTTCAGCTGTGAACCTGCACCTCTTTCCCTTCAAGAGTCACAACATCTGCAGCAGCCATGAAAAAAACATGAGTGCCCAGGAGCATTATCATTTCACGCTGAATGGCCTGGAAACATTTGATTGACAGCCAACCTCCAGTGGTGTGAGGTTGGACCTGCGGGAGAGGAAAGGTGACGGGGGAGCACTTTCTGTACACGCAGCGCATCTGAAATGTCACATGGTCAGCTGAGCAGACTGGTCACAGCTTGTTAAAAAGCTTCATGTCCACCTATTCGGCACCGCAGCTTGACAGTCCGGACTGAACTGACCACAGAATTATTCATGATCACCGCTCAGCAATGCTCATGTGTGCGTACACAGATATCAGTGGTGACCCCGTGACTCTGTGCGGTTACGTAACACGTACATCTGCATTGTGCAGAGCAGGACGCGGGCCTGCTCAGATCAAAGATCACCTGCTGACAAATGTAATCAGTGAGGTAAGTCACCGGGAGGCTTTAAATCTCAACCATAATGTGATTATCTTTAATTACTTGTGACTGGCGTGAAGTCTGCTGTACGTAAATCTTTTTTCTTCATTGTATCATTATATCATGTAAGCAGGCTTGGGGTGTTGCATGTAACCGTAATCCCTCACTGTTACAGAGAAAAAAGGTGCATCTGCAGTCCAAGTGAAACCACAGCTGATCTCACAGCTGCTGATTCATTTTAATGGCCTCTATTGGGAGGAAAATCCTTTTACTGGGTGGAAATCTCGCCATTATTCCATCGTTTAAAGTTCCCAGGAAGCAGAAAGCAGAGTGATGTTAGCTGAGGCGTGACAGTCATTGATCGATAAGACAGACAGACTGTTCAAACAGCCTCCTGTATTGTCTTATAAACACTCCTTCATATATAATAAGCACTCGATTTGAAGGTTTATTGTTGCTTATGCACTCATGATGTTGTCCTAACCTGTAACAAGCTGTTAAATCCCTCTGATTGATTTTAGCCTCTGACCGTCGCTCTGATTGCTGCGTATCTCTAAATGAAGCTGCGGCGGGGAAGCGGAGGCCTGACCGGCTCGTAAAGACTGAAAACATTCACAAGGAAAAGGTTAACAAGCCTTTCAAAATCACAACTGTCCGTGCTCTTAAGTGTGCCGGGTCAGATAAGGGTTAAAGCAGCTGGCAGTTAAAGGCTCCCGGTGGAGTTTTTGACCTCTACTAGCGCTATGCGGCTGTTTCACTGATGTGTTGTGCACACACACACACACACGAGGACACACGTGAGACATGATGGTCACTTTAAGTAAATAAACTGTTGCTAAGCTACTGTTGGTCTTGCCAGACCTGTTTGATGACTTTTCAACCTCTGCAATCAGTTCTGCTTTATATTTACTTCAGGGTTCACGGCAGAGCTACTCAAAGTGTTTACGACTGTCACTAAACCGTAGACTTGCTCCATTTGTGGCTGCTCTTTTGTATTCTGCTCCATTCCAGAGTGACACCGACGAAACACGACAAAACTCTTTTCAAATCTATTTCAGAAGGCTAAAATTTCACTAACATGCCGATTAAATCCAGGTTTGTGCAGCACGACCTTTACTGACAAAGGAAGCACTAACTAATGAGCAGTAGGTTAGGAAGCATACATATACCCTGAAATACTCTGTACACTGCCCACAAAGTTGGAATAAAATATTTTTCCTCTTCTCATGAAACGATTGTGACAGTGTGATTTATCCTTGACAGATATTCAGAACACATTCACACTCACTTCTCCTCTGAGTGTCATGACTTACTGCTGGTCTAAAGGGGAGTGGCAGTGGTTGAAAACACGTGACACAGATACAGGAAGCGCCTCTTCTCTTTTTATTAACCGTCTTTGGTTTAAGTCCCGACATTTACCTTTCCTGTCTTTCTCAATGTTGTAACAGTGGCCGCGGTGTTGGCGTGTCTCCGGCAGCTGCTGGTGCCACCAGAAGTGCCAAAAAACAGGCAACGTGTCACAATCACTCGAGTCAGTATTTCACAACAGCATCCTTCAAAACTGCCTGGCATCTGTAGGAACAGCAGCAGCAGCTCACCGGCAGCCTCCGCAAACAGCGGCAGGTCCTTTCCAAGCGCGTGCACATGGATTTAGTGAAAATATGCTCCTGTGCGCATGGGTTTGTGGTTGCTGATAGCTTCGGGGTAGAGCTAAATTTTATGGGTTATAGTGGAAAATACTGCAGCTCACACAGGAGCTGGGTACAGTCGGGGTGCCGAGATTGGCACGCTCGCTGCTGGATGTGGAAAGAAAGCGGCTGGTGGTAGAGCTGTGTTCTTGTTAAAAAATAACTTTCCAGGTCATTTACAGTTATTTCAAGCATATTATGTTCAACTTTTACACATTTGTCCGACAGACAAGCTCCTCTTCCAACTGCACTAAAGCAGCTTAAGGTTTGCGTTCAGGCCTGTATATTAAATTGGCATGATTCTGACGAGGTTACGTAATGTAATTATCTGTTTCACCCTGCTGAATGAGATTACCGGGAGTTCAGTGGAGAGCGGGAGAGCTATATTGATTAAGAGCAAATAAGGTAATTAACCGTTAGGATCAGCAGGATCTGTGGTTATATAATATTATCCAATAAGAGCAATACACTTTAAAGAAACAAGAAGACGACACAGAAATATGAGGTAACAGAGGAATAATATTTTTATGTTTAGGCACAAAAACATCGTGTTTATTCTGCATATTTATTCTGCTCCTGTCTGATGCACCTCGCTGTAGTCCATGCCATCTACATGATAACTGAAATGTTACTACAGTTACTACCAGTTTTTTTTCTTCTCCTTTACCGTGATGGACGTGGAAATATTCCTCCGTGAATCCAGAGAAATCCTCCTAGCCAGTTTTTGTAGTATAGTACAGTAACTAGGTGAAGAAGCCCAACAGAAATGTTGTTTGTTTGTTATTTTAGGGATTATAAGAACACTGCTGTCTCATCTGAAAGCCAAAATATTCCTTTTTATGGTTGAATCGCGTACTGATCTAAAGATAATTGGACAGTAACGACGGTAATGGAAAAACATGAAAATACAGCCTGAGATATTTACTTCTCCTCACAGGCCCTTCACACACTGTGCAGTTGGTGCAGTGGATGAATGATTACCTTTATCAAACAATGGAGGGATGTACTGTAACTTCAAACGGTGAAAAACGACAATGAGAATGTGACGTTTCCGTTTTCACGTACTGATTTATAGTTACAGTTTCCTCTTTGCTCCACAGAGATCACATGATTCACATCATGATGTATCTAAGTCTGTTTAAATTGCACCATCCGGGATGGACACACACGAGTGTGTGACTTTTCGGGTGATCTGTTGGCAGAAATCGTCTGAGTGTTTCTGTTTTAGCGAGCTTGAGTTGAGCCTTCCACGTGCCGCCTGCCGACATGCTGAGGTACCTCTGTGGGAAATCGTTGTTTCATCATTTATGAAAAACAGAATCAGAAATTGTCAAAAGTCTTGTTGTAGTTTTGTGTGATTTACTTGTGTCTGTGCCTGCAGAATGACCTCTCCTGTTGAAAAAGCGGCTCACCATTACCGGCATTGTTTATATATCGTTTTACTGGACTGGGATTTATTGCATGAGCTGTAAATACCATAATGGAATAAACAACCACGAGTTCTGCAGACATGAAGCAAGACTTCCGGGCAGAGCTATTATTTTAATTCTTTCCATTTTAGAAATGTGTAAGTGAACGGCGCTGACTTCATCCGGGGGGTGGAGGTCAAACTTAGACGTTCAGATCTGCAGCCAAAACTATATATAGAAAACACATCTTTTTAAGGAAGTTTGAAATCCAGATGATTGAGATATTATTTTCCATTGTTCCATACGGCTTACAGCAACACGTGTGAGGTCAGAGGCCCGAGTCCATATTTGGCAACAATAACACACGGAGGGTGAGCTCATAATTTTCCGGACAGTAAATCTGTCTCAGCAGGAAAGCTTTGTGGTTTTCAAAAACTTGGACAATGATGGACAACAGCTTCTTTAATTGATAGTCACAGAAAAACCTGAACTTTTATCTCATATAGAAATGTTACTCTTTGCTTTGCACGATGCTAATAAAACACAATACGTCAGAGTGTGACGCAGACGCGCCTGACCTGCGACCCGCCGTCCTCCCTGTCCACTCATCTCCTCTCTAACTGTATCAGCAGCACACCGGGACAGTTGTCGTGATAATGCGTCAGCCGCTGAGGGCCGTCATCGTCGCTTACATGGCCGCTTTCCAGCGGTGCACAGCGTGCCAGTAGCCCGGAAACCCGCGAGCTCAAGTCCCTGTGTGGTCTGAAGAGACCATCGAACATGCAGAGCTTTATTAAGCAGCTCGTCCCCTTTGAGAGAGCTCCGGAGACGAGGATTGAAACGTGAAGTATTCTTGACAGAGAAAAGGAACAATCCACCTCCTGATGGCTACCTGGGGATTGCACTTGCTGTGTTTGTGTTTCACTTTTCTTTCACATCGAGCCCACTCGATATTAATGTTAAGGACTCCGCGGTGTGGTCGTCCTTGTTCTCCCAGCCTCTCAAATCACTTGCATGGCACTCACCGCTGCACAAACGACCCTGGACAACCCATCAACCTGCTTCTCATCCTGCTCTCATCTAGTCGCAGATACGTTTCCAGAGATGAACTCCTGAATCGCGTTTTATTCGCGTTTAATTGTTGTCAGGACAGCGGCTGAGTATTTTATTGTTTCATTCCCCCCATCACGCTTCATACTCTTGTGAGATTTATTAAAAAGAGAGATCAAATTAGTTTCACAGCTTTTATGTCACAACTGGCACCAGTTGTGCACATTTTCAAGCCCTGGGTGGTTTCAATTCACTTTAGAGTCCTTCCGCAGTACAACAAGACACTTCAAGCTTTGTTTATGCGCATCCTCTTAACCACGGCCGTGTTTCAAACACCAAGACTGTCTGAACATTTTGACCAGGTGCATTGTTTAAATCTAAAGTCAGTCATTCAGCCCTTCTTAAAGATTTTCATGCAGTCCTTTTTTTTTACTGGTTTGTTTTTAATTCTCCTTGCTCAACATCTTTCCAGTTACAGAATACTTTTTTATAGCACTTATGTTGTTTTTGGGAGCTGCGTGTGCTCACAAAAATGTCCAATAATAGTTGAAAGGTGTTAAAGATGTCAAGGCTCCTTTTTTTATTATAAATATAAAAGCTTTTTCTGACTGTACACGTGCTTTATGATAGAAAAGATTTATGATGCTTCCTCAATAGAGCCTTTGTTTCATCGTTACCCTTTGTTTTTGTTCTGTAAGAAATATCCCTGCCTCTGATGACACAAGATGATTACTGAAGGTAGAGATATCATTATTAATCTCTCTAATTTCACTGTCCATAATCAACGTCACATTCCCAGCTGACGGTCTTCTCCGCGTATGGATTTCATAACAATCACTTCAGCTCATATCTGGGCTGATTACCTAACCTTCGAGGAGCTTCACGACAGGGCCGGGGGTGTGCGGGCGGGTACGGAGTGCCTGGCAAATTTTCCTGCAGATCTTCTTGGAGGACACCTAATCACAAGTGACACAGGGGCAGCGCTGCAGATTTGATGCTAATCCATGCTGAAGCCAGAAACATTTCCGAGGCTCTCAGCGCTTCTTCCAAGATAAAGGGGCACAATTGAAACTGCGCCGCGAAGGGCTGCGATGTGACACCTCTTTTTTGCAATCATTTACACACACCTTGGGCTCGGAGCGAGCAGTAAAAAAATTTGACTCTATGCATCTAATTTATCGTCAAGCTTTGAAATCCGCCACAGCACACAGCAGCTCGTGTCTGCAGGGCTTCCCTGTTGTTCTGGCATGTGTTGCTCTCCTTGGCATCCAGCATTAGGTGTTAGTACGTCCTCCAGATGCTGAATATATTCTAAGAAATGTGTACATTATAATAGCGAGACATGTGGATGATAAATAAAAACACAGCCAACTATTTTTTGGTCTGTCAAAGTAGAGTTTAGGTTCCAAGGTTGACACATGACAGAGTCTCCCTGAAGCTGTCTGCTCTTGTAAAAGAGGGTGTTGCTTTTTCAGTTTTGAACTCGATACACTCTGACACTGGAGACAGAAAAAAGTCTCAGGAGGAAGAGATAAGAAGAACGTTAAATATACTGAGACTGGATATAAATAAAAGATCAAATGTTTTTGTTGTAGTGGCAGCAAATACAACTCTGCTTGTGTTCATCAGAAGATTGAGGGCACTTTTACAGCAGTCAGCACTGCTGTGAAGGAGAGCTTGTTCCCTCTGAGAGCCCGGTTCTTTAGGGCAGGTGTGAAAGCTCATCCGAACTCAGACCAAACGAGGAGCTGGGTCTTCTTCCTCAGCATGTGCTGACCCCCCGGGCTGTGTTTTTGTCTCGTCTCTATGTTTTCTGCATCGTCTCTTTTTTCCTGGTTCACACACTTTCATCCTTTTATGCTGCATCTTAACCCAAGTTCTAAGAATTTAAGAGTTTTAGTCATTTCACATCTGCACACTTGTTGATTCCCATTGTTGAGCCTTGTGGTTTTGATTGTCTGACTTCTGTTTTCACTTTTTCCACTGACTAATGTTTTTACCACATGAAATCTGGTTGTTTTAGTCAGATTATGCTGAAATATGTTTCCCAGCTATACTTTAGTTCCCTGTTAGTTAGTTCCCTCCTGCTCCTGCAACCCTAATTACATTACAAACAACCTGTCTATTACAAAACAGATTAAACTCCTAAGTTGAATTCTTCTCTTTCAGCCTCATACCTGAACACAGACTTTGAATCATTGGCTTCAGGTGTAAGCTTTGGTTAAAATGAACGGACGGTCTTGAGTAGATGTGCATTGTATTAACGTATGAGGTCACGTATGAGTTCCTTTGATTGTTCCTCTGCAGCGCCGCTCTATCAAATCAACCTGGCAGACCCATTAATCCATTAGTCACGTACAGTATTAGTTCTGACCACACAGACCAACAGATGATCCAACACCAGATGCTTCATTCTCCAGAAGTCTCACCTAGGAGTCCTTACGAAGACCGACAGCTTCTCTTCACCAGGTTTGGTGTGTCGGTCGATGGAGAGCGACATCATTTACAGCCAGAGAAACAACGCAGTTTAATATGAATAAAAGATCACTGAACAAGGAGAAAAGAAAGAGAGCAGCGGTACAGAGAGAAACTTTAACGCTTTAATTGGTTGTTCCCTGGTGTGTTCACATTTTTAGTCTTTTAAGAAGTTCAGATCATTGATTTGAAGGTTTTCAAGGTTTTCCAGGACTGCTGCACTGGAACTACAGACAGAAAGTTATAAAGTCAGTCGCCCTTGAAAAGAGAGCTGGGAACACAAGTTTGCATAATTTTTTATTAGATTAAGATCAGTGCATATCTCCAACTGCGTCTTAAAAGTCGATTATACTCAACTATACTCATTATACTCATTATCACTACCCTATGTGGCCCCTTAAAACAGAGCAATATCTACGTGTGACGCCTCGTAACTGGTTATGGCCAGTTTAACCAAAGACTGATCCAGATATTCACCTATAAAGTGAAGTTAATAAAGTTTCTGCAGTCACATTTAAGCAGGCTTTGGTCACACGGTCATCTACATCTTTTGTAATAATAATGTATCTGCATTCATATGCATACATCTGTTTGTAGAAATCAGCTAATACGTGTCTTTCTCACAATTCTCATGTATGAAATTGGACTGCAGTGGAAGTCCTGGCCCGTTATCCGTTATTCTGGCTACATCAGAAGCCCAGAAACATTGGTCATTGCCCCCAGAGGCTAAATCCTCATCAGACAATAGCTGATGGAATCTGAGTTTTGTTATTCACAAGAAAAATTGTGGAAATAAAAACATAATTTAGTGCAACAGAAATGTTTTTTTTATTGCTTTTGTATTCAGTTTATCGTCTCGTTTGACCCCCTTATGGGGCATTAAGACGGTGAACTGACTGACACTGACATACTGTACTTTTTTTAGGCTAACATGTGGGATTAATTAGCGGCAGCTGTGGCTCAGGAGGTATGGCAGGTCATCTATTTCTCACAGTTTCTTGGTTCAATCCCCAACTCCTCCTTTCTCTGAGCGAGACGCTGAACCCCAAATTGTTGCTGATGGCGGGACATCCCGACTCCCCCACTGTCGGTGTGAGTAAATGTGAGTGAGTAAATTAGGCAGGTTGTAAAAGTGCTTCGTCTGCTAGTGGAAACCATATTGTTGGAGTTATATGAGGATGCTTTTATTTTAAACTCCTTCAAAATAAAACTGGCTTCATGTCAGACTTTTACAGTTTCGCTGCAGCTCTTCGGTAACATGGCTCCTGGTCTGATCGCTCTGGCTAATGTTCCCGCTTGTTCTCTCGTCTCAGCTGACGGCATCAACTGATCTGAAGAACATCTCACCAAGTGCCAACAGCTTGTTTTGGCCATGCAGCCATGCAAGCAGAATGATTACAGAGGAGATGGGAGGGTAAAGGGGAGGAGAAGGGGACGATGGGAGGGGTGAGGAGGCGGTAGAGCCTTGCCGGAGGTCACAGTTATGTAACACCACTAATGTCAGACCATCATGTAAGATGAGACCCTCCCCAGCATCCCTGTTGCTGGATGTCATTTTCTCTTTACATCAGTTAAAATAATCACATCACCGCCTGATCTGGAACGTGGGAGCGAGCCAGAGTGTCCAGTCGATTCAGGTGTGAGATAAATCTGGAACAGAGTCGACGTGTTCTGGCTTTTAAATTTGCCGTTAAAGCAGCGTTAAATAGAAAAAATGCATATATGATATCAAACTTCAGAGTCATTTATGCAACATTTATAAGTACCAGAGATCAAAAACAGCTCATTTTTCTGCTCAGATGATTTCTCAAGACTGTGGAGGGTTGGCAGGTTTTGATTGACAGCTCCCCTGAGTGCCATTACGGAAACTAAACAATGTACCGCTGTGGACCGGGGAGCAGCAAAATGTATTTTAGCCACCTAAAAAAAAATCAATATGAGTTTACGTGTACGCTATATTTAGAATATTTACACCGCTTTACTTTGCCGTCACACAGCCCTCTTTCCAGTGGGGAATTTAAGAACTCCGAATGGCTGCAGATGGTGGGCCAGTTCATTAAAGTCCATGTGAAGCATAAAGAATAATAAATATGAGTTCAGACCAAAGAAGAAAGTGTTATTAACCACCAAGCCAAATTTGAATAATTAAAAATATTGACAGGTTTATGAAATTAGGTGTCAAAATCAGCTGATGAGGATGACAGGTTCACAGATATTAAACAATATTTCAAATCTGCATTGAAACTAATTCCTGATACATTTTAGATTCTTATTATGTACACGACATCTTAAATTACAGTTAGAAAGCTGTTGTGGATTTGTGTTTGCAGTGGCTTGAAGTCCTCTCTATCATCCCTGTGGAGCACATTTCTGACAACAGGGCCTGAAAATCAGAGATATAAAAAAAGAGAAGAGAGAAGGCGCGACAGTGAGGAAGTCATCATGCCATTATGACAAGTATCCCAAATTTTCTTCTGCTGACAGGGAGAGAGAAAAGCTGCAGGTGTTAGCGGGAGAAAATCAATCTCCTTCTGAAAGCTTGATCTTTAAATGTCACCGAATAGGAGCAAAATTGTCCTCACCGAGAGTACATCAAAATGCGCCTCATTTTTGTCACCCCATCTCTCCTAGCATCGTAAATTGTCATATATTGATTTTAGTCATAATGGACGTGGGGGATGGCCTGCAAGTGTTTACGCTCTGTTATATTACAGAGTCCATTAACTGCTTTATTTGGGACACATTATCACTCAATTATTTATAAGATTTAATTTTTTTTGGCAACACAGATCCTTTCCCGGCCTGCCAGTGGAGCCATCTGAGATAAATAAAAAATGAAATTCGAAGACAGACAGACAACAAAGAGACCAAGATAAGGAGCTTTTTCTGGCTGTGTCTCTTCTGTTAAGACAGAAATGTTCGTTTAGTGTAGGAGAACATGAGATCTGTCGCTGCACGGTCAAAGCTTTCAGCTGTTTTGTGCTGATATCATGAAAAGAACTTATTCAGGTTTCACCCGAAGATACAACAAATGAGCATGTTCACTTTCGCGTTGTTTAGACTGGCTTCTAGCATTAATGAGAGTTGGTGTTGCATCAACATCTGGACATCATCAAAATGTTACAGCAGTGCCAACATCAGTCAGCTGTCTGAGCTTTCAGTCAGCAGACAGAAAAATGGTACGAAACAGTGAAGCTAACCCTTCTGTCACGCCTGAACAACGCAGGATAAACCGCCAGTTAAAGGAATAGTTTATCTAGCTATCTCTATCTTAAGCTGCTGAACCTTCAAACTCAATAAAACTAAATAAAAATGTAAGCACAGACCCGGTTCATGCTCTGATGAAGGCCGTAATGATATTTTAACAAGGCGAAGCTCTACAGACACTGACTGTTTTGATGGTGTGCTACTTTTTTTGTTTGTTTGTTTCACAACTGCTGCAGTTTTTATGTGAAACAGACAGAAAGAGCTACAATAAAGAGGATGGAAGATTAAAAATACAAAAGAGAGAGCCGGTGAGAAGGGCACAGAGGAAACAGTCTGGGATTGACGCGTGCAGGTCTGTTTGATGGCTGACATATTGTTGATTCTTTCATAAATGGCATCAATTAGTGAGATATTTAAGTGCTGTCAACCTCAAGAGAGTGCTCGAAAGATCAACTACGACATGCTGACGGACAAGAAAAAAGCAGCCACGGGAAAGCGTGCAATTAGTAATTTTGACATTGACATGTCCGTTCATAATACACAACATCTTCTTGCTTTCCTCAGGAGAGATGTTTTTTTTTTCTTTTTTAGCACATAATAACTTTTCCTCTCGATGTGATTAACAACAGAGAGTGCAGCGGGCCATTAATGACATTCTCCGCTCGTGAGATAAAGGTCCTGGCAGACAGGCCAGGTATTTTCAGTTTCCTGTGAAAAATGAGTTGGCTTAACGCAATGCGATCGTACTGAGACGTGGAAGTGGACATTCAGAGGTGGTGGCTCTGGAAAGATTAGAAAACCCATCACCAACTCAACAACCACCACCATTATCTCTGCTTTCATTTGCTCCTGTGATTGCACTCAGCTTCCTGGAAAAAGGGCTCATCCAGAGATTATTCTGTCAAATAATGAGTGTGTTCTACAAGGCGCCAATCTGAGGAACAGCACAAAGGAAGATGTGATTATTTCAGAGAATTCGCACATTTTCAGGCACCTCAGGTACCTCAGATGTTTTGAAAAATGTTTATGAGGAATGTAGTGTTTCTTCTCCTGCCAGCCCCCCTTTTTTTAGGCCCTCTTGTAAAGTTACAAACACTTGTGTTGCTTCTTCTCTGAAAATCAGCGCCTCGATTTGACAGCATGCTGATTAGTCAATGTTCCACTTTAACAAGATGAGGTAAAGATGACCCCTTCCAGCTGCTATCTTTGGTGATAGAAATGGCTTTTTGAGGCTGATTTATAGCAGCTATACTGTAGCAGTGTGTGTGATTGCTAATGGAAAACATTTAGCGTGCATGGATTTGGCCCGAAGTGGCCTCCTGTATTGTTTTTCCACTGATCTGTCACTTCTAGGAATCTTTTTATCTGATGCAAGGAAAAGAATTAGTAAACAGGAAATATGTCGATTTATCTTTGCAACTAATGTCAACTTTTCTGGTGTTTATACAAGATAAAAGAGCAGCAAAACTAGTTTAATGTGAGTCTCACTTCATATTGAATTTTTCCTCACTTCATTGTGTAAGGCTTGGCCATCCAACCATGAAGAACTGCCGCCTGTCAGATGTCATTTGTGTCCTTAAACTCATAGATAGACATTTTTTCCTTTCCTGTCATTTCAGAAGTGTCTGATGTTGCAACACTTGGCTATATAATAATGCAGAAGTCAAAGTGACTGAACACGTCAGAGATTAAATAAGCAGCGATCGGGTCACAGAAGGCAGGAAGTTCTCAGTGTTGGTTCATGCAGTTCATGGGGGAAGTAGAAGTAGTTTACATTCAGATACACAAAAAATACACTTTGTGAGATTTTTAAACCTGAACACAACAATTGCATCATGAAAAAACTTAAAAAACAATCTTACTAGGTGGGGTGAAAACTTTAAACTTAACTCTGCTGCATCTAAGCACCAAGAGCAGAAGAGACCAGACAGCTGAAGACAGACAGGAAAGCAGGCAGAGAGAGAGAGAGGGAACAACACACAGTTCTGTGGGCCGGAGTCAGAACCAGGTTACTGCAGGAAGGACTCACCAGGGTGCCCTTATTTTTCTTATTCACCTTGTATATTGTGAGCCGATGTAACTAGTGAATTTACCCAGTGTAGGATCAATAAAGTGTTAGACTGGGTGGTGGTGGTGGTGGTGGTGGAAGTGGCTGAGGGCTGGCTGGCATCACAGGTGAGGCAAGTAAGCAGATCAGAGGGTTCACTGAAGAACACAGGCTGAACAAAGCAAAGGATACAGAAGAACACTAAGGATACTAAGCTTTCAGTCAGAAAAACACACTGAGATGTAACACTCTCACTCATGTGAGAGTAACACTGGCGGTTCAGTGACTGCAACTGTGTATGGATACAGGGATAATCTGGGATAATCTGGCCATGCAGTGGTGTCTTGACCAGGCCTTTGTAGCATTAGTTATTACCGGATGAGACACGGGTGTGCCTTGTTGCTGACAAGGTTTGAAAAGCACAGGGCCAAAACCAAACAGTAAAACAAGAACCAATGGGGTACCATTTGTTTACGTCTGACTCATAGATTGGACTTACTGTAGCAGCTAAGCAGCTAAGCTAATCAGTTTGTCAGCACTGGGCTGTCTGATTAAACTAAAATATATAACTGTTGATCGTCTGCGTAGTGGGAGTACTTGAAAATCTGATGCATATTGCAGTTATAGCAAACCTAGTGTATTAAAAATAATTAGAAGAGGTCCAAAGATGCTTCCCTGAGGAACTCCATCATCAGTATTAAATGTCTGCAATAAATAATCACTGATACTAACAGGAAAAAGATTACACTGATATGAAATCCCAGTCTCAGCTCATTCATTACTGTATGTGTCAGACTTTGTATAAGTCTGGAGAGTGTTACTCCTCCATGGTTATATGTGTTTATGGTGTGGCTGTCATATGATCTGGAGTGACCGGTGATGTAAAGATAAAGATGAGCTGTAGAGGAACACGGTCTGCAGTGTTGCTGCACGTCAGGCCTCGCGGGGCGAAGGATGAAAGGTAATTTGGGAAGTCGAGATCTCAGCTGTGAACTTCGTTTGTGAACTTTCTCCTTGGAAGTGGAGCGGAAGAGTTCATGGTTTGCAGCTATAAAGGTGCAAGTGTGACAGTTACATAATAAACATCATAACAAGGGTGAGTAAACTTAGTCACCCCGTCCTAACTTTAGTTATGTAATGCAGCATCGAGGAACAGTGGTGAAAGCAGTGGTGACACAGCTGAATATAAATCCAGAGATTTGCTGGATAGTGTTTGTACAGTAGAACACACTGGTGTGTGTTTTATGCCTCAGTATCCTGGTTTCTATCTGAGTACTCCAGATACCTCAACCAGGTTTGATGTCACATGTGGAGCACATAACTGGAAAACTCCAAAGACCTGCTCATAACCAGGACCTCACATTATTAGATTATTTTATAATCAAATTATATTTCGGCTTGAAGTTATATATAATTAAGAGTGTGGCTGCTTTGATTGATAGCTGGGTGCTGTAAAAGTTGGGTTAGTTTGAGCGGTCATCATTCAGCCCGCCTCAGCTCCACCCACGCTCCACGTCGTTGCCCTTTTCTAGATGAATCAGGAGGCATGAATGTCGAAATGTTTCAGCTCTTCAGAAACCTGTGGGTGACATCGTGGACACTAAATCCATGTTTTACACTGTCTATGATGTAAATCTTAGATATTTATATCATCTTTATAGCATCAAATTATTCTGATGGCGTAAGTTTGTTTGCAGAAAAATTAGATAATAGTAGAGAAAATTGTTTTTTATCTCCTGATAATTGAATGATTAGCTGCCATACTGAATGTACTTACAGTAAGCCTTAATAATTAACACTAATATTACGGTTTCTAAATGATTAGACCAGTTTGACACTCAAATGATCAAACTTACTGTGTTAAATTAAATAATATTTTATTATGATTAAAGAAAAAAAAAACATACCGCAAATGTATAGCCACACACATGCCAACCTCCACCCTCTTTCAGCTCATGAGAGATGCTGAACAATGTTAACAGGCATATTGCAGTTCACAAGAACGTTCCAGTAGAAAAAAAAGAAGATGAAAATGTGACTGAAATTAACGTGATATGACTAAAATATTGAGACATTGTAAAGTAAAAATAAAAAGAAGCTGCATAAAGACCTCAGTTGGCTGAATCAAGTGTGTTTAGGTGGGGCTGTAGCAAAGACCCCCTAAGTGCATGAGGTGCAAACTCTGAGGCCATTTATTAGTGAGGTGTACTGCCATTATTGTCAATCATTAATAACACAGAGTATCAAGTCAAACATCTCAGACTGATAACACAAGAAAGAATTATTAAGGGCGTATCATTTACATAATAAAACATTAGGTGATTCCTTTAAATAAAAAATAAAATAGTGCACTGAATTCCAGTGTCCTAAAGCATATACAACAGTTGTCTAAGGTGCAGCAGTGAATAAGATATGACTCTCGACTATGCACAAAGTGAGCTTACATGCTCTTAGTTTAACTATCAGAATATAGTTGTGCTATATGAAAACATATGACGAGCAACAAGTAAATAAAATAGTTTTGACGTACAGGAAGAAACCATGAAAATAAATCCATAGTGATTTGTACAAAATACAACAGTGAGGTCTGAAAGGGGTCGGCAGGGAGGCCTAGTGGTTAGTGGAGACACAAGTTTGATCCCCAAACAGTCACAGTTACACGAGTGTCGCGTCCCTCGGCGAGAAACATTTCGGCCAATCAAACCTGCCCAATCATTCTCGATAGATTCATGTGAGACTTCCCGTCGAGGCGGGTGGAAACGGATCAGAAAGTTTGGCTTGAACCTGAACTTCAGTTACAGACACACAGGATGAGACACTGAGGACATTTTTTTGAAAAGTTTCACTGAAAAAATAGGCTTTCCCTCGATAACACCTGCTAGCGAAGTGTCCAAATATTTACACATTTTAATTTCACTCGAGTGGGCGCGATACGTACAACCGAAAGAAAGTCCTATCACGACCCAAATTTTTTAGATTATTCAATAAAATATTTCTTATCAGGGCTTTATATACAGTTTATACACCCCCAATCCCTCCTTAAAAACATATCTCACAGTGTACTTTGTCCCTTTTCATATTACAACATGAAATTCTGTCTTTGAACAAAGAAAATACTGAATTCAATATTATGATATTTAACATCAGAGGTGCAGGTGTGTTTTTTTCCCCCAGCGTCCTCTAACAGCAACAGTTTCAGAGTTGGTGTAAAGAATGCTTCTCAAACAACCATTAGCGTTATTTCTCAGTGACATCAGTAACGATGTTAGTCCTAAGCGGTTTGTGCTTAGCTAATGGAAGTTAAATACACGTCTGGAGGCTGGAGGCTGCAGCACCAGGCTCTCCAGTGCCAGAAACATCAGGAGAACTACATCTCTTTAGGACTGGAGTTATGTTCCCCCGTGATGTCCACAGCAAATTTTAGTACCACAGCAGATGGGCAGTCCCTCACCACGTGGTATGCACAGGTGAAGCATGAAGTCCTCCTGGTTTAGATGGAGCTCCTGCGTTTATTGAGTCTTCTGTAGGTGTTGATGCTGTGCAGACCAGTGGAAACTGAGCTGATGCCCGAGTGGCGCTGCAGGCTGCACACGCAGCCGTTAGAGTGCAGGGGGTTGGAAAAAGCCTCTCCCTGCTCCATGTAGGTGTCCGAGGTGGAGAGGTCACGTGGGATGATCATGGGTATGGAGTATTGCAGCTTCTCTCTACTCTTGTACCAAAGGCAGGAGCACATGGATTGGAAGTGGAGCACTTCGGCGTAAACGTTACGTAGGCCCCGGCTCGCTGCGCCTCCCCCACTGCCTCCGACTGCGCTTCCTCCACCGCATCCAGACGGTGTGGAGGAGGAGGAGGCCGGGTCTACGGAGCAGTGGATGTGTCCACCCGCTTGACCGTTATGAGCGAGTAGAGCCCTCTGCTCAGCATCCCGCTTCTCGTCCTCAGCGTTCATGGTCATGAACCGCAGCACTGCCAAGTTGAGGAAGGCTCCGATCACAGCCAGGCCCGTCAGGATGTAAATGAAGCTGAAGATCACGTAGTCTGGCTTCTTCTGCAGAGCTTGCTCATTCTGCAGCGCTACATAGTCCCCGAAGCCGATGGTGGTGAGCGTGATGAAGCAGTAGTAGAAAGCATGAAAGAAGCTCCATCCCTCAAAGCGTGAGAAGGCCTCCGCCCCGATGCACAGCGTGCTCATGCACGATATGAATCCGATGGTCACCATGTTGACCATGGAGACCTCAGTGCGCCTCATGCCAAGGCACTTCTTCAGGCGGTGGAGCAGGTACCTGACACCGGTGTTAATCCGCTCACCGACGCTCTGGAACATGACCAAGGTGAGAGGGATGCCCAGGAGGGCATAGAGCATGCAGAACACCTTCCCTCCATCTGTGCTGGGGGCTGCATGGCCATATCCTGAGGGGAAGAAGAAGAAAGGAGCAGGTTTACTGGGGCAGAACTAATTAAATCTACAGTGCAGAGGACAGGGGTCGGAGAAGGGAAGGCTCGAGGCTGGGAAAGATAGTCAAACCTGGAGCAGACAGATATACATGATCTGTATTCTTTGAGCGGCACAGCCGATAAATTCAAAGACTCTTCATTTCACAGCGGCAGAATGCAATTGAAGATGAGAATGGCAGCAGTGTGGCGAGAATGGCCAAGTATTGATGTCGTGTATGGGAGAGAGAGCTTGAATAATTCATTGACAATTGGTCTCCGCGGAGTGGCTCCAGCTAATGAGTACATTTGCACCTAATTACTCCTCTACATTTTTCCAGAGCAAATAAACAGTCGCAAAAAAACCTTTTATGCTCTTTGTCCTGCAGTCTCTGGATTATAAAACCCTTATAGCACAATAGAAAGTCGTCTGAACAACAAATTAGAAATAATTCAAGTAAAAGCTCTTTAATTATTTCATATCAAAAACACAATAGGTGATAAACCATTCACGAAAAAGACACACTACTAGGTGTGGAGAATACTATCGAGTGCTACCACCAGCCAATTTCAGATAGGGCATGACTCACACTGATTCTGTATGCACTCACACTGTAGAGCTCATGAATTTCAAGATGGATTTGAGCATCCTTCCTGCACATTTTAGGTTAAGCATGAACCTTTTGCCTCATAACGTCATCTTCTCGCTCCTGTTGTGCCCACGGGATATGGCGCGCTCGCATGCAACATCATTACCACCTGAAACGTGGACCCGCTGCACACGGGAGCTGCGAGATGATGTCCCCTGATAACAACAGGATCAGCAAATGGAAAAGGTTGACCAGGAGTCTGAATGTAATTACTCTGGGGGTTGATTTAATTCTTTGGGCTCTGGTTTTATTGTCACACTGATCCGTGCGGTTCAGCCATCTGTCTGTCTGGTGCCAAAACTGTTTAAAGCCCCCCCACACACACACACACGCTGTGCCGCCAAAATGAGAGCCATTACAACTGATGTATTTTCTCGTGGAAGGAAAAACCTGACCTGTTCACCATGCAAAGAGACACTGTGCTTCTTATTGACTATTTTTAGTCTCATCCCCGAAAAGAAACGTATCCTGCTCTGATTGTTAGTTGATTTATCACAGTCGGTCTTACCAGAGAGGCTGATCCTCTGGCCAGCTGATGACCTTAAAGATGCGCCCAATCTTTCTCTTAAATGGGCTCAAGTGCCTCTTCATCAACAGCACACTATGTTCCTAATTAGTTTATTTTAAGGTGATATACCTTCGTCAAGTATGTTGAAGTGTTACAGACTATTTACACAACTGAACTCAGTGTTTAGGTCAGATTGGTCTGTAGAAGTTTTATTACAACCTGGAGCAGAAAGCTAAACACATTACTCCCACATTATTTTAGCTATTTAAACCATTCCATCCCAACTATCCACCATGTATACTGTTAGCTTAGCATTTGCAGCCATGTTTCTATTTACTCTATTACACTGGTTTATCCATTACTATTTGAAATCTATTCATTATTTTGGGCTGCTTTTTCACAATCATTTGTCCATTACTAAGACGTTCACAATCAGCCAACGGTGTACAGTTCCAACAACCAAACACAGCATGAAAGTCCCATTCATCCACAAGAAACAATAATCTTATCACACCCTATATAAAGTTACAGGCCTCTTGTTTTTCAGCATATTTGGACAAATACAAATTACATAATAAACCATGTTTCTTTCAGTATAAGACAATGTATCTGACAAACCCTCGCTGATGTAAGCTACCGGTCATAGGTCATATTACCTTGAGGAAGGGTGAGTTTTATGGATTGAATTCTAATTTCTGATTTAAAAGGTTGCTCAAGCCTTACATATCAAGAGCTACATGCCATGTCCAAGTCTGAAAGTTCACAAGTAAATACACGTATTAACCATTCATCACATAAAGAGCAGGACAGTGTGTTCAGGTGAGCACAGAAGCTGAGCTGCAGGCCTGTCAGGAGCTGTCAGCAGCTTATTGAGACAGCGGTGACGACGGCGGTGACAGCGGAGCTCGTCAGCAGCAGGCGCAGGAGCTGGAGGCGGCAGGGCCGGCAGTCCCACCGCCATGTGAGAGAGTGGAGAGAGGTCTGCATGACAGACTCATCCTCCCCTCTCATCCCTGCGTGAGCGTCTCCCCGCTCCCCACAGCAGTGACAAAGTTATCATGAGACAGGACGTCTCCACGGCCACTGGCTCTGTTTACACGGATTACAGTCATCGTGCAGCCTCGCCGCTCTGAAAGGTGAAAACAACAATGAACCAAAGAGGTTTGACTGACATCCGAACAACCCCAGACTGCTCCACCGGCTGAGTGAAGCTGAAGCATTAATACCGAACACGTGTGGCTGCAACTATTTACACATATTTCATGGATAGATGGGGGGAAAACACAGAGGAGACATCTGGGAAATTACAGGCTATCAGGTTTTTCTTAAGGAAACAGTAATCCCCCTTAAAATGAGCTCAGTTTCTCAATTTGTTAAAAGATTGTTGTAACACATAAAACGAGTATCAAAGACTTCGCCGCAACCCGGGGCTGATTGTCTCCTAACCTAATTTCTGTAATTATCATGTGAAAGAAAATATGAAAATTGCCCAACACTGAAAGGCGATAAGAGCCTTTAAGGGACTTATTAGGCAAAACTAACAAGCAGGGGAGGCTTATAAATGTCAGCCGAACACAGGTGCACCGCACTCTAAACTCTCATTCCCACCTCGCTGCTGCCTCTCATTAGGGAATCATAATTTACAGCCAATCATTTAAGCCGAAGCCTCTAGCAACAGGCTAGTCCTAATTTAAAAATCATTTCACAGTGAGGAGAAATATCCCCTCCTGATATCTGTGCCATTAGAAAGTGCTGCCAATATTTTTTAATTTGAAGATTTCAGACTTCAAATACACTTTTTTTTTTCACAGTTTTCAGTCCTGCACAGCCTCTGTGGCAACGGCAAGTAATATCACGAGGCTGGATGTTTCACCTTTTGGTCCTGCGGTTGCTGGTTTGTCTCCAAATAAGACAGCGCGCTGTATATATTTTACCTTCCCCGTGTTTGCCTCTAAAACACATCGCCCTCTCCGCATCTAAACTCCTCATTATGCTGATTAATTAGGCGAGGATAAAAGCAGGCTTTGGAAAATACATCAAAGAATGGCATAATGTGCCTGCTACAGCTACAGTTCTCTGTCACTCAATTAAATTTTCATTGATTACAAGGCACAATTTGTTCTCGCCAACGAGACGAGGAGCGCAACCCTATTCATCGAGCACATCACCTCGCCGTTACAGGGCAGGATGCTCAAAGAGGCAGTGCATTTATCAGGAGCTAATTTATTTAAAAAAAAGAGAAGCCACGAGAGGTGAAATATGTGTTTTCAGACGTCAGTGTGTGCAGACCGCTGGGACAGGGATTACAAATCATATTACGAAGCGCGGCTTGTTGTATACACATACAGTATATAACAAGACGGAAAGTCTCCACAGAGACTGTAGAAATGCTGGTGGCAGCGTTGTTCACTGGCGGTTCAGTGATGGTGGCTGATAATGTCCTCAGACATCTCTGCACCCTGGAGACCAGCCAGTGCCATGCTGTATAATACACTCATCAGTGTGTGTGTGTGTGTGTGTGTGTGTGTGTGTGTGGTGCAGGGTTTCACTCCAGACTGAGAGGCAAAGCTGAAAACAGTAGCCTGCTGGATTCTGTTGTCTTTGCGTAATTGCGCAGGTATAATGAAAGGATAGCATCTCATGTGGCTAATTACTTTTTTGGGAGGAAAAAATTTGGCGTTTGTTGTTGCGCTTGAAAGAGGAGAGCGTAATAACAACAAATGATTTCTTTTATGTGGCTTCTTTGACACGGCTGTTTTTCATGTAAATTTGTCTTATTTTTCTTTAAAGTCTGTGTGAAGTAAGAAGAAATGTGTTCATCAGACAAAAGAAGAAAGAATCATTAACCACCCAGCCAAATTTGAATGATTAAAAATATCGACATGTTCATGAAATTAACTGTAAAAATGAATTCTCAGCTCCAGGACTGTGGGGGCGGACAGATGTACATGACTTGCGGTCAAGCGGACACTCTGAAGCGACTGAATCGTGTCAGATGAGTTCAGAAAATGACATGACTAACTTTGAAACACTCTGAGCTGAGATGAATTCATCTCTGTCTCTCTGCTCAGGGTGGCCTCAGCGTGTCATCGAGCCGCCCTTTAAGGACCGCCCACAAACTCCTGGTGAAAAACAGTTTGAACCTCCAACTACACCTGATATAAAAATCAGCAGCGATGTGGATCATCGGCGGACATGCGGCTGTGCGTTTGGTTATCACAAAGCTTTTACTGCGGCTTACGTAAAGGTGAGTGCCGTGCTGACGACTGAAGGTGACACAGATGATCGAACATTTTCATCAACTCACATCCGCCTGTCTCATCTGGATTATTACAGTTATATAGAATGAGCAGAATGAGGACACTGTTTGAAGAGACTGAAGTGAGTTAAACTGAACTAAAACGGCAAAAATAACCCAAGCAGAAGTGGAAATTATGAACTAGGAAGAGAAATGTTGATATATTACAGGAATCTGCTTTTCAGACATTCCTTCTTCAACGGATTGAAGAAGTACAAGAGTTCACGCGTCACGCTTCCTTCTGAAGCACTCTTATTTATTTATACTTATTTACAGCTCTACGAAGAGGACATGGCTGTCAGTGTGTGTCACTGTGGTGGTCTGTAAACAAATTCCTTCTGGGCCGCTGAGGTGTTTCACACAATCACAAAATATTCAGCCGTATATGGAGATCCTCGTTCTTCCACGTACAGGTGGCCTGAGCAGCCATCCCAGCGTGACGTCACTCTTATCTGCGTCTACGCCACGCAGAACGGGGGAATGTTCTTTGCGACTGTGCAAATAAACACAGATCATGTCATCCGTTTGGTACAAGCTGTCTTTGGGCAGCAGCCCACTCCGCTTCCCAGCGTTTCTCTTTCTCCACAGCTGACTTTCATCTCCAGCTGCGCCGGGCCAAAGATATCATTACATGACCCGACAAACTGTAACTCTTGTCCACTTGTAAGCATCGAGCGTTTCCATGGATGACACCCAAAGATGTTACACCAAAAGTCAACTGTGATCCTGTATTTCCCACGAGTTACGTCCTATCTCTATCTCAGATGTGGACCCACAGACCCTCATTAATTCTGAGTCACAGACACCTCAAACTCCAGACGACCCCGTGATTGTTTATTCAGGCACTCAAACGCAGCTCTGGTCCTCCCACCTCCCTCCATTACTCCGTCCAGCTTTTGACCCACCAGCCCTCGCTGACAGCTGCTGTGTAATGTCCATGTGTGTGTGGGAGCCAGGATTTCTAAGAACACGTTTTATTGGAAAAAGTGTCAATATTTAAAGTCAATGGGTGCAATCATGAAAAAAAACGAAGTACAGTTGCTTCATTTGTTTCCAATGAGTTATGGATTGGAGAGAAAGTCTTTTCTGCTGTGCTAATGACTTCAGTGTGGCATTATTTAGAGGCACAACCGTGAGTAACCACAACGGACAGTATAAATAATGGATGAAGTCACCCACAGGTTTCTAAAAAGGCAAATCTGTGGCTGCTGCCATTTTGGTTGTCCTGCCTCCTCCACCTCCTGGCTAATCTAGAAATCAGCAAAGACGTGGATCATTGGCGGACCTGTCGAATAACGCCTGAAGCCATAACAGCACCGACCTGTCAATCAAAGTGTCAAGAAAGGGGAAATTATTTTTCTTGTACCAGGCTGTAAACATGTTTATTTCTGCTGTGAAGTTGGACATTTGAACATGGGGACTTATGGAGACTGACTAAATAAATGTACATAAACGCAGATTTCAAGTATTTTTAGTAAGTCATGAAACAAACCAAAACCAGGAAGCATGTGATGGATGAACACTGTCCTCCAACACGACAGAATCAGTCATTTCTTACCATCAGTCAACACTGTTTTGTTTTGTTTTTCTAACTGTGACCATGATCCGTTCCTAACCTTGAGCATGTACTTATTTTATCCCAGAACCAATATCCTTCCCTAACCAACATGTTTTTCAGCATAAATCAACCAAAGCTGAACCTCAGAAAATGCTTTTAGGTTTGCAATGTTGATTTGTAACATTTATTCTGTAAACAGAGTCTCATAAATCTTACAAACTGGAGCTTTTTTAAAGGTTTAATGTCACCAAAACGAGCACAACAGCTCTGTACTGTGTCACAGCTGATAGAGATGCTTGTCCAGTATTTGTAGGGTTGAGGGTTCAATCCCCAGCTCATGCTGTATGCAACCAAGCGACAACCTCCGTGGCTGTGAAGTGCCAAAAACTGCAGTTCCTCAAACGTCCACTTGAGGCTGGCTACAGAACAAGTCAGTCTCCATAAGTCCCCATGTTAAAATGTCCAATAAACATGTTTTGGTCTCTATAGCTAATTTCCCCGTTCATGACAACTGCACTGAGGGTGAAATTTTATATGACTCCCCAGTTCAAATTATATTAAGGCTTAACGTCATGCATAATTAAGCACGTCGCTGCGTTGATTGACAGTTGGATGCCGTTACAGACGGCTTATTTGAGCACCCAGGCGTCATTCAGCCCGGTGACCTTGAGTATGATACCCAACCTGAGTTGTTTTGATGATAGGTCAATGCCAGGCTCTCTCTCTCTATATATATATAAAATCTGCTTTGTTATAATCGTGCCTGCTAGGTCAACTGAATTCAGTCGTTTCTGTCAGCAGCCTGTAAAACGGTTAGAATAATCTCTCTACTCAAACTTTCATTATGGGCTCTGACAGTGAACAACGAGCCTGTCCAGCCAGTACAAGAGAGAGAGAGAGAGAGAGAGAAGTGGATACGAGATGTATTCATCACGAGCAATCTGATGTAACGCCAGAGGAGACAGCACATTGGCAAAGCGTCTGTCTGGGTTCACTTTAACTCAGTTACCCCTGTGTGGGCTCCAAATCGGGCCTGGGAGCATGTGCTCTCATCCAGCTCACAGCTGAGGCCCAAACAGTAAAGCATCACGAGCCTGAAGACCAAAGCGACCAGCGGGGTTGGATCAGAGAGCTGTGACTGTAGCTGTCAGTGCCCCGAATGTACCTGTAACTCATCACCATCATCACGCAACACACCCACAACGTTCACACTTCAACCTCAGTCAAAAAGCAGCATTCTGTGCCTGTGTGTGTGCGACCCTCCTCGTCTCATGTTTTGGTTTCTCCGTGGAAAAAAAAAAAATCCCTATCAGGGTCTATTTCCAAAAGTACTCCTTAGGTTCCTTTTTAGGGGATATGAGAGGAAACCTTGGCAGGCCGAAGTTTTCCATGAGGTCAGTAAGCAAGGCATTCCAAGCGGAGTGTGAGATCTCTGGGAGGGTTGGCTAATTAAATAAATCACGTGATTTATGTACCTGATACACAGTTGATATGGACTTGTCTTAAAACTCCACAACACAGCTGGGCTGAAAATGGGATCCACATACAGATACTGTACACAGCGAGAGCCGAGGGAGGAAGAGGAGGAGGAGGAAATATTTATGAAATATAAAGGGAAATAAAGCAATGAGATGAAAGGTTAATAAATAAAACTGAAGGGAAACATGTTATGAATGCAAAACTCAGCGCTAGTAAATCCATAAAAAGATCCATTACAGAGGGGAAGACACATTTAAAGCTTTAAAACTTGAGTTAGATGGCAGGAAGTCTTTAATTTGTAGTCATTGCTAATGTAGGAACTCCGAGTTGGGATTTCTTACCAAGGCTTTTAGGAGGTCAACTCAAATAACAGACGTATCTGTTTCAAGTGCTCCATTTGGGCTATCTGCTTTTAAAAGTGTGCCTGTGTGGGCACGGAGAGAGACAGAGCGAAGGGAGAAAGCGAGAACAATGTTGTGTAATACGATAGTGGAATTTCATGAATAGTTTCTTTTGGGAGTACATGCTGATTTCCTGTGTTAAAACAGCTGGCCGCAGCGCAAGACATACCTTTATATTACTGCCAAGAACCACGCATTACAAGTCAAAACAAGCAGAGATACACTGACGTGACTGCTGACGTGCCGTATTATCTCACCACTGTCTCCATATTGAGCCTCGGCCAGTGAAAAGATACCCCAATGAAATAGTTACATTGGCTAAAAGTAATAGAAAAGTCGAAAGTAATGGACAGTTCACCAAAAGTAAGGTACATCTAAAAATAATGGATAAATGGGTAGTAAAATACAAGTTATAGAAGCATCTGAAGTAAACAGATAAAAGTAATGAATGTGGCTGAAATAGTTAGCAAAAATGAGTAGTTAACTAAAATAATAAAAGCCTCTGAAGTAAATAAATAAAGGGATAATGGATAAACCATCCGCCAAAAGTAATGCTAATGGATAGATGGTTGAAATAGATGAAATTGTTGGATGAACAGTTTAAAATAGCTAAATATGATGGATAAACGGGTGTAACAGATGAGCGTACAAACAGGTCAAAGCAAAAAAATGTAATAATATCTACTTTTATATCACCGACAGGGTTAAATATCATCCAATTCAGAAGAAGGCGTCGACGAGTTCATCAGACAAAGAGAAACAAACGTCTGGGAAGCACTCGCCTGGAATACAGTACACATAATTAGTCACAGGTGCCACTGCTGATGATGGCGCTGAGGATGACGAGGATCATTTTCAGTGGAATATAAAAAGAGCAGAGACACACTTACATCTAGGCTAGGAACTGGGCCAAGTGTGAATCAGGAGACGACTGCTAATTCACACATTATTAGCTGCCTGTGATCCATTTGCACTCCAAACAGATTTGTGTGTGTGTGTGTGTTATCTCGGTGACGAGACAGCTGACGAGACAAACAATTTTGTGCTTGTTAATCATGACTCACTGATGGAGAGTCTCTCTGGTCCATCATACTCTTACATTAAAAAACAAAACATAAGTGACAAGCCTGCTGTAATGTGACATCGCTGTTTCACGGCTGCCTTGTAATTCCCGGTCATTTGGACTGCAGCCGGATAATGTTTTATTTAGTCAAACACTTTTAAAAATAGCTGCTGCTGCTTCTTTCGCCATCTCGCCCCTCTCGCTCATTTATTTTACACCCTCCCCTCTCTCTGCTCCCGTGTCCTCCTAATTCAAAGAGACGTATTTGCATCGTTCGTTCTCGGCGCAGAGTCACCTGCCTCCGTCACCTGATTCCTCTGATATAATGCGTACATGGGCCCCGCTTCAGCTGCTCTCAGGGAGCAGATGCTGTCCTAATCTGACATGCGCTGGCGAACGGGAGGCATACTTAGTCTGGCGCATAATAACACACACACACACACACACACAGATCAGTTTACTCAGCAAAAGGAAGACAATATGGAAAAAGCCTGGATTAAATGAGAGGAACACACGAAGGTGCAGAGATAAACATCAGTGCCCGGTTACACAAAGGATTTTAACTGTAAATTGCTAACTGGCTAAGATCTACATATCTCTTCCATGAACCATGAAAACTGTTGAATATTAAATGAATTTAGTATTTATAACAGAATAAAATGAATTATTTTGTTTTACGTTTCAACCTGTTAATAGCCGCTCTTCTAAATTAAAGAAAATGCATGAAACATGGTTAGATTTGGTTATGTAACTCACTGAAAACACACACACGAGTAGATGTGTGGGTGCTTTACAACACACAGCACACACATCAACGCACTCCCAAAGGCAGAAGTGTGTGTGGTCCTTCGACAATGGCTCTCCACTACTGAAGTGCCTATCAGCGTCCCGGCTGAGCCGTCTGACTGGGCTCATTGCCACATTGTAAAGCGATCATATATCATGTCATGTGATGCATGAGACGGACGCTGGCACCTGGCTTAATGACCAGATGCAATTAAATCAAGTAATGGATCTTATTAAGGTGTTATGTGAACCCGAAACTGCTACTGCCTGCCTGCTCCTGCTCCTGCTCCTCCTCTGTGCTGAACGAAATGTTGTTTGTCTTATTTTATTTTTTTGCTGCAGAGTGGAGAGAGCAATCTGAACAAAACAGCAAAAAGCTATTTGACTTAATGCTGTCTGATCACAGAGCCTCGACTGGCTTTCACAGCGTGCACTCAGTGCATTGATTGAACTGGCTGGGAAGTGAGCTAAACGGTAAAAATCAGGGCGACATAAAGGTCTGCAATAGCCAAAAAAATAGCTTTTCCAAGTGCAACATATTCATCACATGCTCTGTGCTTTTGCTGCATAATTTAAATGCTGCATGTGCTCGTTAAGTGACGTGTTATTAAGAGGTGAATGCACAGATTTTTGAGTACCTGTAAGGTCAAAGCTTTCATCCCAGTAACAGCATTCACCCCTGCTGAAATGACCTTGGAGCACATAACGTTACACGCAAACATATGCCAACAAATAATCAAATTAAACCATGAAGAGCGATCCAACTTTTGTCCAAACTATGACTGAACGGCCATCCAGTTTAATCCGAGCGTCTGTGGGTCTCCTTGTCACCTTGGTGAGGTAACCACTGCCTCGGGCGGCCCATATGGCGACAGAGCAGACAGACAGGGAGCAGTGCATCAGCTCCACCTCCGCTCAATCTGCAGCTTCACCTTACCAGACTCGGGTCACACAAGTAACTGCAAATCCATCCGGAGCATTTGTTTTAACCTACTTGGGAAACTGGATGGATGATGGCATTATTGTGATATTTTACAGAGGACTGATCGATTTATTGATCGTTTATACCAAGGAGGTTATTTAATACTGACACCGTGTCAGGAACTGTCTGATGAGTGATATTTTTTTATGTAGTAAAGAGACTAAAACCAAAACAGCAACCCGAAGTGAAGCCAATGCGAAAAAACTGCAGTTCCTCAAACATCCACTTGAGGCTGGCTCCAGAAGTGAGTCAGTCTCCATAAGTCCCCATATTCAAATGTCCAATAAACATGTTTACAGCCTGGTACAAAAAACAGTTTTGGTCTCTATAGCTAATTTCCCCGTTCATGACAACTGTACTGAGGGTGAATTTATATACAACTTAAGTAAATGACAGGTGAGTGCTGTTACAGGTGACTTGTTTGACCAACCAGGCATCATCCAGCCCGCCTCAGGTCCGCTGATGATCCAGGCGAAAGAGGCAAGACTACCAAAACGAGCTTCAAAACAACATCATGCGTACGCCGGCCATTCTTTATCCTGTCAGTGATAAAACCAAGTTTATACTCCAGCCTGATGTTCATTAGGAGTCCAAGCAGCCAGACTGTCCCACTGATGAGCTGATGGCAGCTGAACAAAACAAAAGATTGTGTTGAAACATCTTGTGGCACACTCACCAGTTATTATTAGTGGTTTCTTGTGAAGTAAAAATCTTGGTAGGGACATAATGTACTTGAAGCTTGGAGTGGGTTATATTTCCCATAAATTGGGGAACTATTTTTATTCTTAGACATGAGTACATCAGCTTTGTATTTTGTTCTGACGGGTGACACACAGCACCGTAACCAAAGACCATAAATATCACTCGCTATTACTTTTTAATGTTGCAATGATAGCTTGTAGGCTTACTGGCAAGCTAGCGTAAATGTCTTTTTGGTGATGTGTTTTTGTTCCAGCACCAAAGAAGGAGTTCAAACACTCCCTGCTTTGTATTTGGATCAGTCCGACGTGGGACGTGCTGCCTCATTAGTGCAGTAAAAACAAATACATGGATTTACTCAGAGAGCTTTATCGATAGAATGACCAAAATTGGACAGGGGATATAAAAAAAAATATCTTGCAATGCTCGAGCAGTTCGTCAGTAAGAACGTATCTATTCCTTCTCCAATCTATTCTTAGTTTGCATCCAGGAATGAGTCTGCAGACGTACTGAACCGATGCTGGAGCCGAGCTTTTAATAAAATTCAATGAATCATCAGATCACATTTAGTTTGGAGAGGACTGTGATTGGGGCAATGATAAAAAAGACTAAAAGTTTAGTAACCTGCATCCGCGACAATACCTTAAATATGTTAATAAGACTTTAGAAGGTTGTGTTGCTGTCATTTGTTTAAAAATTACAGGGAGAGAGAGAGTTCTGGGTGAAAGTTTCATAAAGTTACAGGAATAATCAGACATAGCCAAAGCCGTGTGACCTTATTTGAATGAAGCCACTCTGTTGACAGCGGTGGTGGTAATGAAGACGTCATCCGCAAAAAAAAAGTTAATTTAATGAATGAAATACAAGTGCACATGACTCAGAGCAGCTGTCTGCACTACTCTCTGTGAAAAGACCAGAGATCTATGACGCCGAAGTGATGCAGAGCCGGATCCAAGCACCAGGATGTAAGATCCCAATAAGATGGAGAAGCTAAGGGCGCTAATGAGGCTAACAAGGGAGTGTGGAGAATCCCGAAATTCTCCTGTCACAGCATTATAAAACTCTCTGTGGTGTTTCGGTGTCTGATAAACCTTCAAGAGCCTCGATGTCCATCCTCCCCTCCGAAGGTCCCCCCTTTCCTCCACTGGCACAAGTTGTGATGTGATGAATTGTCCACTGTCAACAAAATTTCTAGTACAACTGAGCTGATTGCTTCTCAAAACCGTGCAACAAGAGACCACCAACTAAGCACTCTGCGATTGCAAAAGAAAAACATGGCAGCCAGCTTCATTATTGGTATTATCAACACAGCTGGAATGCTTGAAATGCATCTTTGGCCAGTCAAATACCTTCAGCACCCATTTGTGTAAATTGCCATGAACAATAAATACTCTGGCACTGTTTTCCAGCACCACACATCCAGCGTGTGGTTTGGGGAGCAGAAACATCACCGCTGACAGCTGTGATATTCGGATTATTCCAGAGAAAATAGGTTAGCAGCTTGTTGTTTTAGCCCAAGGTTGTCACAGGGGTGATTTTTTTTGTATGGTTATTAAATGTGTACTCGTAAGCTTACGCACCGATCGCAGCCCTCGGGGGTAAACACAACTCACCTATCACTGTTATTGTTATTATCATTAGGCCCCAATGTGTGACAGTCCACTTCATCCAGGTTGGCTTGTTGAGAGATTAAACAGATGCTGGAAACAAATTGGAAAACAAATTCCCCGGGGAGACAGTATATATGCCAGGCGAGCTACAGCCGCTTGGCGCTGTCGGACCGAATCATTCCAGCGCTCGGAGCCAGTTGGAGTGGCGTAAAGCTAATACAACACCCGGGTTACCAAAGCATTCGACACAATCCTGCTCGCAGGAGTCGGAGAAGCGTCGGCGGCCTGTGAGTTGTGAGAAAATCACTTCAGGTTGTTATGATAAGGACGGCAATGAGAGCGCTGAGGTTTGTCTGCGAACCATAAACAGACAGTGTTAGCGTCTCACCCTTCACCTCAGTGTTTAGACACTTTCCACACATGCTGATGTGGAAACTTTCTCTTTTTTCGGGCACATGTATGTACCGAGGCAGAAAGGCTGCCGAGGCTCCACCATCTTCTGGGCGCTGGGGAGACAGCTCAGCGCTGTGGGCAGATAATCAACAGTCAGCTGGCTGGTACAAACCCCCTCGCTCCTGTCTGAGAGAAATGTGTGTGAGCTCTGCGTTTCATGACATTGCGTGCTCCTCGGGGTGAATTTCTCTCGTGTGGTCGTGTGACTGGCTGTGTAACTGCTTTTTATAGCAGCACAGGCTAGTTGTGATTTAGCTTTTTGTGCCCCACATAGAGCTTCAAATTGAAGCATTTGAAGATAATTTGAGATTAACACACGCTGTTTGTGTGTCGCACTGTGGGATTATATGTACTACATCACTGCTGTGGCTCAATACAGTATGTCTAATGCTGATCGAGAGGGGTAAAAACAGTGGAAACACAGTGGAATATACAATGATAGCACACCACTGCTAGTGTACACGTAATGAGCTCATCAGCGCAGATTTCCCATCAGCGTTCAGACGTTTCTCGATGAAACAAATGCAGGCAAAGTGTTTCTGAAGGATCGTTTAGGATAAGAGACGCTCTTGCCCGTATCTTCTCCCACATTTCTGCATAATTTACTCGATGCACGCAATTTGCACACAGTGTCCTTTTCAGTCAGTTTGGATGAAATGCAATGCTCTCGTATGCATTTCTTTTCTGAACACGTAAAGTCTGTGCAAACTAAGAAGAAATCTGTGTTCTGAGTTCGTCAGACCAAAAGAAGAAAGTGTTATTAAGCCCCCAGCTAAATTTGAATGATTAAAAATATCGAAGTTTATGAAATTAGGTGTCAAAGTCAAGGTAAAAACTTTCAGCAACTATTTTCCAACAACCTGTACACTACAGTTTGATTCGTGACTTGTACGTAGGAGGTTGCCAGATTTGACGACCACAAATGAGTCCAATCAGAGCCTAAATTATGGACCGAATGTCACAGACGTGGCCTCATCTTTAATTTTTTTTTATTTCTGTCTGCACTCGGCGATGATGATATTTAATTATTATCAAACTGTTATTTTCTTTGTGCGGAAGAGTTGAGGATTGAATAATAGATTTATTATAGTGATTTTGAAGGCATTTGCATTACAAGACATTTAATCTGCCGTCTTTACCCACTACTAGAGACTGCTGTCGGGACCGTGGTACTTATTCAGACATGAATGTCTTGATTATAGGAGAGGAATCAACAGAATGAAGCCGAACTTTCACAGGCGAAAAAAACTGCCCAAATGGCACAAAAGAAGTAGCCCAAATTATCACAAGCAGCCCAAAAAACATTTTTACACGCCAAATCAAATAAAAAGTTTCCCATCTCAGTGGAAAACCTTCCAATCTGGCAACGCTGCCTGTAGAAAAGGGTTTATATAAATCCTGAACTTTCCCAGTAAAGGCTTTCTCTGCGGCAAACTCCACTGCAAAAACAAAGAGCCACAATAGCCCCAGCCTTATTACCAGCATTGTTCCTGGAATCACATCCCAACTGAGCTGAACGCTGAACACGGTTCCAATACCTTTCCTTTTCAGGTCAGGAGAGGAGAAACACAGTGACACAGCTTTTTTTTTTTCCAACAGACAGACCCGTAACACTTCCAGTCACGTTACACGAGTCTCGGTCAGTCGGAGTGTGTTGATGAACCTTTGTTAACGAGCAGAGAGGATGACGGTTTAAATTGAGCCCACTGTTTTAAAAAATGATACACACTGCGCACAAATCTGCTCATCAACATTAAACTGTAAATCTGGTCGGAAAACGCCGTAAAATTCCAAAAATCTGATCTAACTAACCCGTCCGGCCTGTGTAGTGAAACCCTGACAGATCTTATTCTGTGCCAGAGAGCTCCATTGTTGTCTAAACACTATTAAAACACACGTGATATGCTCCCTCAATAACTATAAACACAGGCACTGTAGTTTATTTGAAGATAATCCCACATGCACTCTGTCCTGCTGCTGTAAATACTCACCAAATGTGTGTTAATCCGCTGCTAAAAATAGTCCCCCCCCTCAACAAAAAGCGCTATTTACTCCAGTTTTAGTCATGTTTGTTAAAAAAACCGACAGTGCCCAGCTGTTTTAGAATGAAACCACATATCTGTGACTCATTTTTAAATATTTAGATCTTCAGTGAAAAGGTACTCGTCCTAGAGACAATGTGTCAGTCCGTCATGGGGTTTGTAACACAGAATTTATCCTGATGTAATTATACAAATCTTTCTCATGTAAGCTGAGCTAGTATTTCCTTCAGTGTTGGGTCTGATGCGCTGCGACACATCTCGGTTAATCTCAAATTTCCACTGGAAGGATTAGGACGTTAATCGAGCGTCCAGCGTCCGGCCCGTGCTAAAAGCTCTGAGTTGTAGCGAGACGCATAATTCAATATTGCAGGACATTTAGAGCGATTATATGCATTCAAAGGGTTCTCGTCTCTAATCGAATAAAACTCACACGAGTCAGTTTTCCACAGTCTAGCTGAGGCCGCGGCATCTATTTATACCCTGGAAGAAAATCAGTAGGAAACTTCAAGTGAAGGAGATTCAGATCTCACTACTGTGTACTATTTTATTTGGTTTAACTCCAGTCCGCCCCCGTCGGATTATAAAGTCTAATAAATACAAAGTCATGTTTTGTTTAGTGAGTCAGGCAGGCACTCAACTTTCCATTGAGGCAGCGGAGCATAAAGCAGACGTACAATAGGTAAACATTGGCCGGCCATGTGAACGGAGCAGCAGCAGCAATGAGAGTCACTTCTATCAACTTTCTCAGACGTTACAGATCTAGAACAGCAACAAGCTCTGTCGGGCCAATAATAGCTGTGGATGTTTGCCTCGTACGCTCGGCTTCTACCTACGATTGTGGCCTGTGATGCTTAAAAATGTGAGAAGTTCATCTTTAAAAACAAGTTTTGTTCGCTTCGCTTCGTGTCTAATAATTTACACAACCCTCAAGTCATGGCGTGTTTCATTTCATTACCCCATTCAACAGCTCCAATAATTATTACGAGACAAAGAACCTATTAAGATCCACTTTATCGGAGAGCTGCTGTCTTCATCAAAGTTTGTTTCTCACTGCGGAAACTTTCGTGAACTTCCAAGAAACAACTCAACACCATCATAAAAACAGAGGAGGAGCTTTATAATCTCAGTTAAGTTAAAACGTCATATGAGCAGACGAGAGCTTCTCCTCTACTCCACACACACGTGTCTTCGTCGTGCAGCGAGTCAGTCACTCAAACGTGAACCTCGAGTTAGATGTCAACGTCGTCGTGACCTTTCCATAGGCACGTGTCGTCTTACAGCTGTATATTTATTTATGTTGTCACCTTTTCTGTCTCCCACCTCTCCCGTGAGAAGCGCTGAAGTCTCCATCTGTCTGTCTGATGATGACGGGCGTCCATGCGGAGTAAGCCGGCGAGAGTTATCTTCTTTCCACGCTCAACCACTTACCGTGCTAACCTCGTAAGCTGGCTGAATAATAAACATGATATTAATGTAAGTAATTACCATCAATAATTCAGGATGCTCCCTCTAATTACGCGACGGGCTGAACGTGGATTCCCGCCTGACGCCAAGATGAAAATAGAAAATTTTATTCTTTGCTAGTCCACTTATAGAAATATTAGATTCACTGACCCAGAGAGGGGCCACAGTAGATTTCTCAAAAAATGACATTTGTTCTTGAGGAATTTTTCCCTTGTAGGTAGTTTTCTGGTCTGAAATATATATATTTGTTTTCAGGTGTGATAAGGACGTGGTGAAGGTTTATCCAGGGCCTGCCAACGTGGCAGCTTTGCTCAGAGCTTATTTTAAATGACTTCTGAGGAGCCGCAGAACAAACCTACAGAGATTCTTTCATGTGGCGTTATTTCTCTTTCCCTCCCCGGCCTCTTCTCCCGCCGTACCGCGTCTTATTCAGCCATACACGCCGTCTTTGTTTTGAAGCCGGTGATCTCCTTGTAACCTTAGCGGCACCGAGCTGCGCGAATCAAACAAAGAGAGAGCTTAGTCATCCTTTCAGCTCCTTAAGTTTTCAATGACAGCCCCACGGGAGCCCTGACTCAAAAGACTGTGAGTCTGATGCTAATTAGCGTATTGCTAACATGCACATGTGTCACGCACAGTTTGTCCTGAGACCTTCGGGACCTTAAAACCAGTTTAAAGCCTGTTGTGTAATTTCAGAAATACACAACAGGCTTCTTTCTTTGTTTTCATATTTATAAACAGCTCAGTGTGTGTGCATGATGAGCGGAGGGAGACGTGACACTGGGAGGTTATGAAACCTAATTTGCTCTGTTTCGGGTCCCTTTTATGCGAGCGCCCGGGAGAGTTACAGTTACCTTATCTCCCAAATCACTTAAAACACAGCAGCAGCTCCAGGATCAGTTCACCCCCAATTCAATTAAACTGTAAACTGAACCTGCGCTGGTTGATTATAAAGCGTTCATTCTCAAATTATTCATTACGCACGGCGCGCACGAAGCATTTTCATATTGTTTACAATTTGGGAGCTATTTCAAATACCGAGTGTCACTGTGAGAAAGAAGTTCCATGAAAAAGAAAACAGTCAGAAGGCTTTACAGTGTATCTTGGCTCGTTCAAATGAACATAATCTCAATGAGCAGCCAAGCTCTGGTCTTCATCATGGAGCACCACAACAAACTGCGCAGGGAATTTAAGAAAACAAGGCCGGAGTCTAAGAGTTGTGGCTTCGCTCGGACACAGTGGCACTCACAGCAACATCCTCACAGCGTGGCAGTCCTGCCTCTGCAGCCTCATGGCGGATACAAAGACAAAGACGTGGATCATAAGGCGTGTCGAATGACACCCGTGTGCTCAAACGATCCATCTGTAACAGCACCCACCTGTCAATCAAAGCATCCAACTTTAAGCCTTAATAAAATGTGAACAGGTGAGTTTCACAGGGAAATTAGCTATAGAGACCAAAAGACATGTTTATTTCTCGCTCAGCCTGCCTCAGGTCTTCACGTACGGCTCTTTGGAAACCTGTGGGTGACGTCACGGACACGACGTCCAGATTTATGTTGTCTATGATTTTATCTGTCCAGGTTTGCAGATTTTCTCCGGCGCGGTGGAGGTCAGTGTAATTTAATCTGCGGTGCTGACAGCTTTAAAAACCAAAACAACAGTCAGATCTCCTCCAGGAAACAGAGCAGACCCTCCTGTGAACAGTTTGGATTGGAACTACTTTCTTGCAGTGAAAGTCTCGCAGCCCGAAGAAAAACATTCACATTTGGTTGATCATGTCCAGCGCCAATGCAAGAAGTAGTTTAGTCTGTCCTGCAATTAATCATATTCTTACCTAACCTTAAGTGTTTTAGTACCACACCTTAATGTTTAATTTACCTGAATCACAATCTTTCCCTTACCTGTAGTTTCTATGTGAAGATTTTGCAGAAACCATCTGACCATCGATGTTTTGTGTGGTGATTTGTTGTTGTAGATGAGTGTGTTACAGCATGTTTCAAACACTGAACTTTAAGGGTCGCTTCATCCTAATTTAAAAATAAAGAAATCTCTAGTGGTGTCTAGCCGGGCACAATTTTAGATCTCTGTCTCTGAGAGTTTGTCAGCAAAAAAACAACGTGAAAAAAACCTGCAGACCTCGCTGTGAAATATTTTCTGCTGAGAAAAATCAACACGCTGTTTGTGGAAATGTTTCCAAATAAAACTCATACAGACCGCAGAGCCACATATCACAAAAAAACAAAACAGCTACAGTATAAATCCAGACAATGTGTGTGTGTTTGTAACGTAACTAACCTTCTTTTTTCCTCTTCAGCAAAAATCTTTAAAGTTGTTGAGAAATAATCCATTTTGACTCGTGACCTTTCGTCTAATATCTCATCTCTGAAGTCATTAATCTTCCTCTTAGGCTCATAAATAAAACTCTTTTTAAGAATCAGGCCGTTAAAAGTCGACATATGGTCGCAGTTAGAAAAGGCATTCCTTCAAAATCACCTGCTTTGCTTGGATTTTTTATTATTGTGAATCACCTCTTGTTAAATAGTTTTCGTTCACAGATCGTTTGGCCGTTTGCCTCTTGTTGACTCGGCTGACATCGTCTGTAGTCTGTGTGCAGATTATGCTCACAGACTATAGACGATGCATCGGCCATACAATCTGTACGTGTCACCGTAATCCCAAAGCCCCGGACTGCGGGAAATCTGCAGGAAACACTTCATCACATTAAAAGTGGCTTCGATCGGAGCCCTTCCAGCTCTGGTTTAGTTGCTCTGTCACCACCCAGTACATCATTTGCTGATGTACTGGGAAGCTACCAAGTGTGGAAAGACATTAATGTATGAATGCAAAGCAGGCTGTCGCTGAAAAAGAGCAGGCGTGCTCAGCAAATCCTCTCTGGGTCAGTGAATCCAACATTTCTATATGTGGACTAACAATGAATAAAATATCTAATCATTCTCCGGTTTTCATCGCTGACATGGACTCAGCACCAGACGTGAACCCATTTTCAGCCCGTCGCGTAATTAGAGGGCACATCCTGATTTATTAATGGTAATTACTTACATTAGTATCATCATTATTACTCGGCCAGCTTGAGAGGTTCGCGCGGTAAGTGGTTGAGCGCGGAAAGAAGATAACTCTCGCCGGCTTACTCCGCATGGACGCCTGTCATCATCAGACAGACGGATGGAGACTTCAGCGCTTCTCACGGGAGAGGTGGGAGACAGAAAAGGTGACAACATAAATAAATATACAGCTGTAAGACAACACGTGCCTATGGAAAGGTCACCTCATAGTGAGACAACAGACGGTTTTGGATTTGGATGATTTCTCAGTGATCAAGGTGAGATTTCAACATGGGGGCTAATGGAGATTGACTCGCTCTGCAGCCAGCCTCAAGTGGACGTTTGAGGAACTGCAGTTTTTGAATAAAGCCCAAACTTTCTGTATTATTATGTTTAATTTGCGTGAAATGATCCTTTAATTTAGCCCGTGCATCATCACATGTCATGCCGTATGTCACCCGCGCCTTATTTGTGCCACGCTGTTTTCATGTCGTGTGTTTGTCCTCTACGTGCTCTGCGTGACCTTGAACTGCAGCACGGGTGGCGGCGAGCGCCGTGGCCACACACACTGATGTGGCACTGGCAAGACGCACACCGCCCGAGGTGATCCCACCCACCATCTTGAGAGCACTTTCTCGCTCAGAGCTCACATAATTCCCCCTCCACCCTCTTTTGTGATGTTTCTCACATCGCCTCCACCTCGCCCTCCCTCGCAGTTGGCGGGTAAATGGACACCCTGCCCTCCGCCTCCCCTTTGCTCTGTGGAAAGTGATGACTGACTGCAGCATCTCCTCCCTTCTACACTTATGTTTAATTATTAGTAGAGCATGCCGGGCACAGATCTTATCACACGATGGCTGCTTTTCACTGCCGGTTGCGGAGTGTGGAAGTGGGAATTGAAGTGTATATTTATTCATAGCTTTCCAGGATGTTGCTTGTCCTCATACAATCGACAGGCCGTGTGTTATATACAATATGAATTTCAAAACAGTCGGCATCAGACTGACTCATTGTCTCTTTTACTCTCGATTTTTCATGCAATGTTTTCACACCGACGCCGGCGCTCTGGTCCTCGGGGGTGTCCTGCGTTGGATTTGACTGTCTTGAGTCCTCATTTCTAAAATGACTTTAATTATAATAATTACTTAATTATAATTTCAAAGAATGTGACATGAAATAAGAGGTTCACGTCTATTTTTGTACTCTGGTTGGTGACAGAAATAGTTTAAGCCTCTCTTTTATCATCACAAAAAGGTAATAAATCACAGCTTTAGCCAACAAACAAATGGGATGTTTCACCCTTGTGTCGTGGGCTTTACTGTAAGTCATGGCCGCATGATATCGTGTGCGCGGTACAGTGTATGCAGTGTTAATGTTATGTGCCACGAGGCCAATGGAACAGCGAGGGTCTGGTGTTGTCATAAATACTTAATGGCAGGCTGAAACGCCAATCACTGTGTTTGCAGCAGCCTCTGGGCTCACAATTACAGAATGTGGTTACAGACACCCAGGGTTGGGTTAGTGTGCAATTAGTTGCCTGTATCTTATAGAGTTTCAAGTCACAGGTCACCACTGACAACTGGCCAAGTCACTAAATACCAGAGGAAGTCTCACATAGAGGAGATGGAGATAAGGACGGCTTCTAAATAGATGAAAAAGACGTTAAAGGTCCGGTGTGTCAGATTTATTTACATCATAGGGCGGAAATGGAATAAAATATGCTATATGCTTTCAGGCTCCATGTTTCTTATAACAGACAAACTCTAGATTTAGACATTTTTCGTGCTTTTCACAGTCACCAAATGAAGGGGTTGCAATCGGCAACTACACCCCTAGATGCCACTAAATCCAACACACCGCTCCTGTAAAGAGAAACTGTGTGACTTGCAGAAGACCAAATAACGCAGCACCATCTCCAGGAGTTTTGCCACTTCAGCCCTACCAGTTATGCTGCAATGTTATGTGATTTGACACATATTCAATGTACCATTGTCCTGTCATTACTACTTGTGGCCACAGTGGTCGCTGCTGAGCAGAATCTACCAAATCTAGTCTTGTTTTAAAAGTCCAGTTTGACTAAGTTAAGCTTGCAGTCACGAGCGCAGTGTTATGTAAAGAGGCTAACGTTGAAGGCTGTGTAATAAAGTGAGTAACGAGCCGGGAGCCTTGTGTTGTTGTGTTGCATTTTGTTGCAGGCATAACGAGTGCTGAGCACAAGAGAAGAGGCGAATGAATGTCTCATAACTTAAGTTTCCCGGAGCATCTCGTCTAATGCCAACCTTTTAGTTATGAGCAGCAGAGTGTCTCATTCGGAGAGAAGCTTGTCCTTAACCGTCCTTCACTCGGCTGCTGCAGATTTGACTCGAGGTGAATTACATAAAATGCTCGAGTATAAAAGTATAAAAGGCCCTGACGACAACAATTTTCTCTTTCAGTTCAGTTTTAAAAGAGGCAGATATGAAAAACTTGTGAAAGATTACATGAGATTATCTCATCTATGGCACTTTAACCTTTCACAATGTGAATGTTGTATAAGTACTATGTTCTTAAGATACAGCTGTAGGCTAGTACCTGATACTCACTCATAACATGTCATATTATGCATCTATAGGCATGTTTGCTGTGTTCAGCAGTGATGGATTGCAATTTAACTACATTTACTCAAGTGCTGTACATTTTCTTTAGATTGATTTGAGTTACTTGGACTATATTTGAATATTCCCGTTCCCTAGAGGGAAATATTGCACTTTTTATTCCTTTTCATATACACAGCACTCTGACTGCTGGAGTTACCCTGCAGATTCAGATCTTACACACATAAAACTTGTGGTGATCTTATGAAATAAGACGCATGAGAAGTGTCTGCAACTCTGCACCAAAACACACATGAATGCACCAGTAGGAATAAAATAAAAGATGTGTATTGTGTGTTTTAGACTGCACTACTTTTATGAATATCATCAAATATTAACTTTATTTTAAGACTAATTCCTTTGTGGTACCTGCTAACAGAGCTGAAGATGATGTATAATCCAGCATATCAACCCCCCCCCCCCCCCCTCGGTAGAATAAAAGTTTCCAGAGGTCATCTCTCTCTTACCTATGGTCGTGATCACAGTGATGGCGAAGTAAAACGAGCCGGCGAATTTCCACTGCACCCCGGCTTTGTGCGGCTTCAGCTGGAGCACCATGGTCTCCAGCTCGTCAAACTGCTCCGTGGTCAAGTTGAACGTCGTGCGCAGCCCCTTCCTCCTCTCGATCAGCTTCCCCAGGTCGTCCTTCTCCGTCTGGGATTCCAGCGCGTCAAAGATCGCCGCGCCGACCAACAGGTAGGTGAAGGTGCAGAAGATGAGGGCGAGGGTCCTCACGTTTTGCCTCTTCATGGTCGGTGTGTGTCAGGGGGACGGGCGGAGAGTGAGCGCGGGTCTGGAGGACGGGGAGCTCGGCTGGCTCATGGCTGTGCTGCTCTGACGGAGCAGAGAAGCTCTCTGATTACTTTATGAGCCGAGGAGCTGTTCATTCAGCACCACCCCTCCTCCAACCACAGGAATCCTCCCCCTCCGTCCATCCATCCACCCCTACCTCTCTCCCTTCTCCTCCCATCTCCATCAAAAAACACTCAAAGCAAAATACTGAAAACTAGACTCCACTGTGTCACAATTCAGCTGACTGAGGAAGTATTTGGGTATTTTATTGAAGTATAAAACAATACTCCTACTCCTACATGCAACAAGTATTATCAGCAAACTGTACTTAATGTAAAACAAGTACTCAAGTAAAAGTACTATAAAATATACAAAAAAAGTCCCCCTTAGTCCTACAAGCAACAAGTGTTATCAGCAAAATACACTTAAAGTGTATCAGTAGTGTAAGAAGTACTCAAATCATTTACTCAAGTAAAAGTACTAATAACACTACTGGAAAATACTCAGCTGCACTATTCAAATGTAAAATAATGTAGAAATACTCCACTACAACTAAAAATGTAATAAGGATACTTTCAGAAAAATGCACTTCAAGTGTAACAGTGCTGTAAGAAGTACTCAGATGCTTTACTCAAGTAAAAGTACTAATACCTCTCCCGGGAAAATACTCAGCTGCACTAAAAAAACAATGTAGAAATACTCCACTACAAGTACTATCAGAAAAATGCACGTTAAGTGTATCAGTGCTGTAAGAAGTACTCAGATCCTGTACTCAAGTAAAAGTACTCGACTGTAAGCCCTTACGTTACAGACTTGAAACTCTGCTCCATCTAAACTTTTACAAATGATGTCCTGACTATAGGAAATATGAAACAATTAATTGATGAATCCATTAGTTGATTGACAGAAAATGAATCAGCAGCTACTTATTTATTCAGTTAATAATTTTACATTAGCTGTAAACTAAACATTTATCATAACACTTCACAGAAAATGTACCACATAGCCGGGTCACTTTACGCAGCGATAACATAAAACCTTTTTGCTTTTTGGAGGAAATCGTAAGAATCCCTCTGAGACCATGTGAAAGACAGCAGTCGCGCTGACCACTGAGCAGCTTTAGCAGAGCAGCCGGGGGTAAAAAGCTTCGTTATTCATTCACATTCAATGCTGTGAGAGCTTTTCTTTTTTATTCTCAACATGACTCACCACAAAACCCAGCTGTTACTTTGGCTCCAAGGAAAACTCGAATCTGTGTTCTCTGACCTTAACTTTCCCCTGCACGACAAACTTAAGAGTAAATCAACCTCCCATGAAACTTTCCAATCTTGTTAAAAAGATTCTACGTTTACGTCGAGCGGCAATTCAGCTGCAGGAGCAGATCGAACTCATTGTGTGTTTAAGCTGAAAGAGAAACCCGCCGCGATGATGATTTGACACAGAGAGGCAAAATGTCAAGTGAAAGTCTAACTGGGGCCAGATTTGATGACCCCCGGTGTCACCGGTTTCCAGTGAGTGGTTCCCTAATGTGCTGTACGTCAGTGGAAGATGGAGACTCTGTTTGGCTGGGACGTTATGAAGAGGTCAAGGCAATCCCAATCAGATTTCATGGACTTATTATTCCTTCATTATTGCTGAATTTTCCTCACAAATAAATGATTTATTTTGTGCAAACATACTGAGTATAGACGAAAAATTAAAACACACGACAGACGGCGACATCTGCACTGCTCCTCACCTGCTTTATCATTAACTGATAGATCCTGGCCAATCTTAAGTTCCACACTGTGAGCCGAGCCACAAATAGCTCTGGCTTCAATAACCAGGTCAGTCAAGTCAACCGTGACTGAGCCTGCATAAATCCTCCCTTCACAAACTGAAGTGCCGCACGCCTCGGCCCGATCAATACGTCAATTAATCCATGACACTTTGATCAAAAATGTGGCCTTTCAAAAGATGCTCTTTGGAAGGTAAAGACTGAGGACTATCCTCCTTTTCATGTCTGTAAAGGCTTTTTTAAATGTACACGGGAGATATAAAAGAAATCATATTATCTGTGGATTATGATTGGTTGGATTAGTCAATTTCTCAGTACTTTCTGATTTCTGTAGTCCCAAACATGTTGGCTCCAACTGAACACACAAATCTCTAAAAACAGGTCAGACATGTGCTTTAAATTTTAACCAGGCTCAGTGATTTTTATTTTTTATTTTTAATGAATTACAGTTTTTAGCACTTCAACATTGGCTTAATTTCCCATCCTGGAGGTTTTTCTTGTTTTTCCCTATGCACAGTTCTCCAGTGTGCCTTGCTTTGTGCAGCCAGTGAATCATCTAACCTCCACCTGTGATGCCAGCCGGCCTTCAGCCACCATGACTTCTTGCCTTTTGTGTTGATTCCCGTAATAGACTCCTTTAAACTGCACTGGCCTCCGTTCTCTGTATTTTGGGCCCAAAAACAAAACCAAGAACATAAAAGAAGACATAAATAGTACTACAAGATACAAATATATGTTTTTAAAATGAAAGGAGTTATACAAAGCTGACAGAGAGAGAAAACAATGAATTGTGGTGTTCCCCAAGGCTCAATTTTAGGACCTTCTCTTTTTAACCTTTACGTGCTGCCGCTGGGGACGTCATCAGGAGACACAGCCTCTGCATTCCCCTTTTAATTGCATTTTAGACATCAAGTTATGGATTTTTAGTTATAATTAACTAATTTTTTAACCAGCATACATAGTCAGGACTTTGATTTTCACCCGCTAACCCAGGTGTGAGAGCCAACCTGCAATGCCAAGGTGGTCAGAGGCAAATGAGAAACCATTCAAGCTGACAGACCAACAGAAACCAAAACAAATGTATTTAATATGATGCACAGTGTTTGTGTGTGTATGTTTGTGTTATTTATTCCTCAGGTTGTGACCGTATCAGAAATAAAACATTTGGTCTCAGCTGTAGAGTCCTGCAGACCTGCAGGGCTTCAGCTGCAGGACGCTCAGCTCCCTGCGTATCCTCCACTGCGTAATCACCAATACATCCTCATGAGTCCAAGCGTTTCCTGCAGCCACTGACCCATCAGACAAAATTTTCCGGTAGCAGGCTCTGACCCCCGGCGGTTTGAGCAGGGGATCGAGCCTGGACCCTCATTACTGCGATTTTGGAGAGGCTGCAAAGTCCACATTGAAGTCAGTGCTTTGATGTACTTTGAACCATCTTCAGAACAGAAACCTAAAAAAAAAAGATCCACAGTGAGTATCCACAGAGCAAAAATAATAAATAAGTAGGTTAGATATTAATTTTGTTGTTTTATTTATACTCTGAGTGTGAAAGCGGAAACTGAACATCAGTTTTCAATGACTCACTCTGTATCATGAGTTGCTGCAAAATAGCGTTTACTAATTAAAAGTAAACCCCTGTGCAATATTTATTTGATCTCTAAAGCTATGAATCAAGGCAACATGAAAACCTAGCAGACATAATAAGTGTCACTGTGTATTTGCTGCAGATCTCTAAACTGTGATTTAGCTGTGATTCATCCCCCCCGCACATGAACGGGCCTTTGGTTTGATGACATACTTTTTGAAATGTGTCCTCGGTGATATGCAGAGACACTCAGATAATCAGGCACCCAGGGGAAAGTTTAGGAGGAGAAACAATAGATAAAGGCAGGTCACCGGGCACCACATGTGAGCTAAAGGAAGAAAGTGCGACCTCGCGGCAAAGTTAGCAAACCTTATCTTTACTTTGTACGACGTTTCCCTCCCGGTGTGTGACGGATGTACGGATGCTGAGGGTCAAAACACATCAACACAGCATCATTAACCTGCCTGATGGTCCCATTGAATATGCATAGATTAGGCTTACCCCCCATCATCCCTGTGTGTTGTGTATCCCGCAACCTCCAAAGCAAATTGTTGCTTTACAGCAACTGGATCATATTTTATGGAGAAAATGTTTTCTGGTTGTCCCTCTGATGTCCTCCGGCTGCTCAGCATCAACTCACGAACTGCAGCTGCTGTTAGCTCAGCTTTGTCAGCTGTGAGCTCAGAGCTGCAGGTGTTTTTGGAGGTGGTTTTCAGGTCCGGGGTGTCGTCGAATGCTCATGGGAGCAGAGCTGGTGTCGTGCCAGAGCCAAAGCAGGACAAGGGCGCGATGTAACTGGGTGCAGCAGCCTCTGTGGACATAAACAATGAGGATGTTGATGGAAGAAGCTGAGAAGAGAAAAGCAGAGAGTGGCCGCCAGACAAGAGTAAATCTGGGACAACCGTCCATATTTATGACAGCGGTGCAGTATTTCTGTGCATGTTATTCCTGAATTAGACAGCTGAGAGTAGAAAGGCAACGAGGTGAGAGAAAGGTCTCCAGGTCAGCACCTTTAGCTCTAGGCCACTAAGATGCAACACAAATGTATTCATAAATTATTAGTTGCTAACTAATAACTAATAACTAAACTAATTTTCTGATTTAAATTTACATTTTTCGTAACTTTTAGGCAATGCCATTCATCAGTTCTTTACAAATCCTATTATGTAAATGAATTTGCAGTCAAATAATATGTATAACTGTATTTTGACACAGGGCAGGTGTATCCAAGACTAAAACTAAAAGTTATGAAGTAAAATGGGGTGAAAGAGGTTATTCCCAAGTGGAAACCTCTGTGGCTGTGAAGTGAAGCCAATGACCAAAAACCGCAGTTCCTCAAACGTCCACCTGAGGCTGGCTCTAGAAGTGAGTCGATCTCCATAAGTCCCCATGTTAAAATGTCCAACTTCACCTTTATAATGTCAGCGGTTATTCCTCTTCCAAACAGGACAGAGAGCATCTTTAAACTGCTCACTGACTTTTGTGACACTCCCTGTCATGAATGTCCCATTTGCAAAATTCCCAGTTTGCTTTCTTTATTTAAAAACTCAGGTAAAAGAAAAATCGATGCCGCATGTACAAAAGACGCACATTGATTTTTGAGACAATCCAGGCAGAAACAAATCTATGACCGGCGTTTGTGCACATGTACACACATATGCACATAAAGTCCTGGCATGTTAGCCACACATGCTCGTCGGGAGGGCTTGTGGTGTATAAGCCTGACTAAACATCACTGGAGAGCACGTTACGTAATGCCATGATACGAGGACATCATTAAGGCAATGCCAGGGAGACAGGAGGCATCCCAAACACCCCCCAGTCTGCACCCTCGCCTCTTCCCTACCAGCAACGCATCCTGGGAGGGGTGCCCTTCAGCTGCCTACATCTCATTATACGGGGTTCAACGTGGCCTGCAGCTTCCCGCTGACATTCAATTAAAGTCTTTCATTTTCCCATCATTTGCTCTGCCTCCGTGACTCCGCCGCTGCTCCTGCTGTCATTTGATAATTATTCCAAACACCCCTCCAATTAGAGGTGAATCTATTTATTAGCCTCGGCACCCCAGTGAGTGCAACACACCTGCGTTGCTCTTCAGGGTGAGAGGGACGGCAGACAGAGACGTACTGTGATGTATATATGAGCCGTACGAGTGTTTCTGACTCAGGAGTCTTCACCTCTGACCTGAAGACCTCTGGGCGTTTCGTTATGGGTGAGCTGTTATACCTTAAATCATTACGCATGAAATTGGTTAATTTCAGAATTGATTACTTCATCTGATTACTCAAACTCTACATCACGATATCGCTTTCCTCATTCCACACATATATTGAAAACGATGCCTGTTCTTGAAGGTAACGCACAAGAATTTTGGTTCTAGTGAGAAACCTGATGGACCGATGTCCACAGGGTTAGTGCCAATTAAAAATCTGAAGACCAAAAAGTAGTTGGTCCACTCCTTTGGTCCAGACTGAAATACTAAATTAGAAATTTTGCATAGAGGATGAATCCCAATCACCCTGCTGATCCTCTGAGAATCTCACGATTGCACTGTAAAAATAACGGCCAACGAAGCTCCTGGAGCTGAAATGATTGTGGTAAATACCACATTATACTATTAAAAGACGTGCACATGTTTTATGTTTATAATTTGGCACTCAAATGTTGACACTGAGGCTTCATCCAGTTGTGTTTTGGCGAGGAGAAAGCAGTAAAATGTTGCGGTCATGCACAACAGCTGTACTCGAACTGAAACAACACCACCCTTCGTGTTTATATCTGTATTTTTTGCACACAACTAAGAAACTGTACGGTTGTTACAGCCGCACAGTGTGTACAAAATGTTCAGACATCTCCAGGATTAACCAAGATACTGTACGCAAGCGTGCTAATGACTTACAAGACTAAAGGTCCTAAAGGTCGATCAGTCTTTTGTCTCAAAACACTCAGAAAGCTGTGAGAAATAAACTCTTTAATTCTCACTTCTGATTTTAAATTTGATTAATTGATTGTAAGATTAGTTTCTGATTCATTCTCCCTGTGCTGCTCTGAGGTTACACGTGTTTTACATCCAGTTAGAAGAGCACAGTTTGTATAAACGCTGACCCGTCATTTCACAGTCTGTCTCAGTCTCTGTCCTTCCGAACAAGTCATCCCTGCTGCTGCCTGCATTACCACCATCCAGTCTAATGAACACTGTCACATGTTATTACATAACACTTGTCTCTCTGTATGAATATTTCAGCGGTGATTATCCACCCTGTCACCAGCTTTTCTTCCCATAGATCCACGATAAACATTGACAGCGTGACCCTCATTAAACCCCAAAAGTGAAAGGTCGCATATCGACCCTGACTTATTGACGTAGCTGACGGATCCATAGTGCACAAAACACAAGGAATATATAAATTAGAAACCAGGAGCTGTTCAGGAAGGATAGATCATTTTGTTTGCTTAAATGTCGTGGAATTAAAAATATATATAAGTTGTTAAAAGTTAAAATTATTAGCAATATTTTATCTTTTCATAGCCATCTTTAATTCATGTCCCTCATTAAACTTTTAAGGATGAAGTCTGGATCTCAATCGAGACGCTGAAGTCTAAAATATCTTAATCTAATAATAAAAGGGAATCAGTGCACAAGGGACTGTTGTTTGAGGCACTAGCCCTCCTGTGATATTGACGGATGCTAATGATTAAGAGAGTAAACTCGGGGTTCGTGCTGCAGTTCGGCGTCCCGCTGAGTGACACATCTGACACACGGTAATGAGAGACTTAACAGCTCCTTAGATTTCCAGCTGTGCTTTCCATCGACTGGACAGGAGACTGTCTGGCTGCCTGTCAGGGCGTCTCTGAGGTCATTCATCTTTCAGAATAACACTAATGTTTATTCCCTTTTAGACGTTTCTTGTTCAGAGTTTACCAACACATGTTTCTATAAATAGATGAGCCAGAATTCAGATTAATTAAAGTGATAACAGACCAGATGACTGCACAGCGAGAGTTTGTCTTTTATCCAGCTACTGGCTCAAATTACTTGTTAAAAAATACCTGGTATGTTTCCTCAGTAAGTTGTACATTTTTGTATTTGAATCGTGTATTTATTTACTTTAGAGTTAAGACCAATAATGAACTTTGAGATACAAACTGCTACAGATGTGTCAGTTGCTGACAAAGCCTGATTTTCATCTTAATAACGTTGTCGCTTTTTAGTCTTCAACAACATTTTTCCGACTCAAATTTCTCTGAAACTGAGACTTTCCAGGTGAATTCATGGACTAGATGCTGCAAAACATTGACGCGAGGTAGTTTAATTTAGTTTATGTCCAACGGTTTGAGATAGAAAGCGAGCGAGCATTGGTTGGGAGACATAGTTAGTGAATGAGAGTGAGTTGATTAATCGATTAATCGGTGCCGTTAGTTCCGTAGGTAGAGCGTGCACCCCATGCACGAAGGATCAGTCTTTGAATCCCCGCCTTCCTGTCACTCTTCAGCTGTCCCTGTCCAACAAAGCTTGAAAACCCTGTGATGATCCTGCCTGCACGGACACAACTTGCCTTGTCATCTTACTCTAGAGATGAGTCCACACCTGACCTTTAAAAACTCTGCTAGCTCCTCACTGCTTCGTTTGAAGATGAAGGCTACTTCATAGTTTGTTCCCTGTGTAAAAACAAATAGCTCCAGGCTCGGCTGTTTACTCACAGCGCCTTGCATGAGCGCACACCTGTCCTGCTGCAGCGACCATGCTGTGTGGATCTATCTGTGAGGCCGCATAGTCAGGTGCCGCTCAGATAATGATGTTGAACATATGGTTGAGTTTCAGCTGCTCAGCCTGAGTTGTGCTGGCAGCAGGCCCGCCTTCTTGAACTCCTGCATGCTTTCTGGAGGTACCATCTTGGAGATAACGAACAATGTTATTTCACCTAACCTGCATCGTGCACTGTCTGTCAAACCACTGCGCCACGGAGAGGAGGTGTAATGAAAGTGACACTGTATTCGTGTCGTTTTTTTTTATTGCAGTGTCAAACTGTCTTGTTCTGCACTCTTGGATACTTCCTCAGCAACAGCTTCCCCGCAGAGTGACTGATCCGGGCTGATGCCGAGGTACGTGGCACGAGCCTGCAATGAGATTTCGTCAACATAACGTGACCTTTATCCCGTCTGCCTTCTGCAGCCTACACTACGTCCAGTGCCAAACCAAACCGACTGACCGAATATGCCCCAAAGTAATGACAGTTTGTTGTCTATGAGCCACTCCCTAACATTTTGTAACTCTCTGCCAGGAGGTGTTGACTGTGGAGTCCTGCTGATGTGCTCGGATGGTTTATGACAGATTTTGCATCTCTTGTTCTTTTACTTCTAATACAGTGTGGTAACAATCTAGGGAGAGGGTGAGATTAAAGGTCATATTTTACTATTTATTCATGTAATATTTTAGTTCGCTCATTGTAATTCTTGTAGTGTTTGTTGACTTAAAGACATATTTCTTGAAGGTCTAAGAATAGATGGTGCTGTATACATTTTAAAGGCCTGGCTAGAGATTTAGGGTTATTACAAGATTAAAGTTTTATCTTTAAAGTCTGTGTAAAGGCAACTCTGAATACATTAAATATGTTGGAAAATAGTTGCTGGGATGTCCCGCTGTTTATTCTCATTAAAGACTTTATTTCTCTTTCTGCATTAAACATAATTTCTGATGAGTCATCTTTAACTTCCGATCCAGCTGCCATACTTTACATTACACCCACCACATATATTGACTGACTTGATGTGATCTCCAAGGATGCTAGGAGACAACTTCCATAAAGCAGCAAATCATTTTTCCATCGTTGAATGCTGATTTTCACAAAACGTGCCGTGCAGTCAGCTGTTTCGGTGTGCTGTTCATTTCCACATTCCTCTGAAACATGTTTTAACTTCTCTTTCAGTGGCTGCTTTTCATGCACGAACACAATGACGTGCAGACAAAAAAAAGTCTTTCTTTTAGTTCACCAGAGGCAGCTAAGACTTCTTAAAATAAATAAGAGGAGGCATGAGAACACGAGCAAACCAACCTCATATTTCATGAATGGTAACTGCAAGTGAAGAAAATTAAGTCTAAACTGTAGTTCCTTAATTGCCACATGAGGCTGGTTCCAGAAGTGAGTCAGTCTCCATAAGTCCCCATGTTCAAATGTCCAACTTCACATATAAATAAACATGTTTACAGCCTGGTACTTCTAGTTTTATACTGTCAGTGAGTAAGTGCAGAGGAGAAACACATCAAACTAAAGTTTCTGTGGTAAAACCTATAGATCTGTGTGTGTGTGTGTGTGTGTGTGTGTGTACCTGTTTGCGTTTAGAAGCTGGATTTTTTCCGTCCATCTTCTGACATGTTCTTTACTTTTTAATATCTCACCATGCACAGGTCACGAGGGAGCACGAGTGAGTCACACTTTTTGGCTTCTTTTCTGTCTTTGCGAGTGATTGCCCTGCTGTCCTGTTCCCCCCTCGTGGCGAACAAGTTCAACATGTCACATTAAAGAAACACCAGATCCTTTCTTCTTTATTTTGGCAACAATACTGTAGCTGCACTCAGTCAGGTCTTTTTATTTGTGTACCTTCGGGTGACCTTAAACAGCCGCCGCTGCCTTCTGACGGCTGATGGGATGGAAGAAGCTGCTTTGAGTCAGGTTTGGGTTCAGAGGACAGAGGACTGAAGAAGCTGTAGAAGAAAAGGAACACTGAGTTTGACTGCAAAAAAAATAATAAAACTGTTAGTGATCAGGGTTGGCAGGCTGCGTGATAGAATTTAATCCTGGGCTGAAAATCTTTGCCGCTGCAGATGCAGGTGAGATTTATGTGTGAAGAGATGTGGGCGCACCATTGTCTGTTAGCATGTGTACTGTCACCGTGCACGGTATGGACGTGGTGTCCCGCTGTTCTGTCTGCACTCGGGTGCATTTCCTGAAATATACTGACATTCACCTCTCAGGATTTATTTTATTCTGCCATAAAACAGTATATATGTTTTTAATCATGAGACTTTTTGACCTTTTCAAAGCAGCGTGAGGAGTCTGTATCTTTTCTGCCTCCTCGTGTATCAGGATGAGCAGCTTTGTGCTTCATCACTGTCAGATCTGACGAGAGCTCGCTCTTCCTCTGCAGGTTTTCAGGCACGCCGGCGGCATTGGCCGTTGGGATGGCGATGTCAGACCTGCCTGTCAGTCCTGGTCTTTGGTTCAGGCAGAAATATCTCAGCGACAAAGCTAATCTTGCAAAACTAATGATCATATTTAGCAGGTTGACAACTTTGCTAAGAGCCAAACATCAAGCAAGGTCAACAACACAAGACATGGCACCAGTTCTTAGCTTCTTCCTTCAGCATCCATAGAGGCCCATTTACCCAGCTCCTGTTCTGGCATGACACTCCCCACTCCTTGACTTTCCCCCGTGCCCCAGGCCTCAAAACCTCCTTTTCCCACTAACACTAACACTTCCTCCTGGTGCTCTGAGCTCACAGTGGACAGCCCAGCTAACAAAGTGAGCTAATTTTACTTCACTTTAATGACAATACTTACTTTTACTTCAGTAAGGTTTTGCGGGACTTTACTTACTGTAGCTCGGGACACATGTGCAGCCTCACAGAGCAGCCAGCACGACTCTTTGTCTTATTATTAAATATGTCAGCAAACCTCTGAATGACATGAAACACAAACAAAGACGTTTCCCGAGAAACAAAAAGTCCAGCGGAGGCAAACTTTTAATGGACACCTGAGGAAAACTGTCACAGTTATAAAAGACGACTTTGTCATCTGTCAAATGCCACCTCAGCATAATCGCAGCATCATTAGTAAGAATAATGTTTCATCATGAAGCTGTAAGCTGCGTGCACCAGAATTCACTCCCCCATTATGTTCTTGAACAGACTGATGTAGGCGGGAAAAATCTTTTTTTGGGACTTATTCTCCCATTATACAGTCCAGTAACTAGATGAGATGTATTTATAAAACATGCTGTATAGGTTAGATTTTTTGTTTTGTTCTTTATAAATCTGAAAAACTGTGAAACGGAACATTTGTGTAGCTCTTGTTTTTTACTGTCATGTCCTGTCAATCCTCAGATCAAGAGTGAAATGAATTCAACATATGTCAGCAGGTGGGCAGCAGCATTTTATTTCCCAGCTGTGAGTGAGTGTATTTCAAAAAGCTTTGAAAGGTGCTCATTATTTCAGGACAACAACAGAAGCAAACCGCAGACCAAAGACGTTCAGCTCGACTGTAAATCCTGGTTGACAGGTAGTCAGCGACAAATATGTCTGCGATGACAGGAGCTTTCAATATAATGTGCCGAGGGTTGTGCCGTGTTGCATTAATATTTCATGGCAGATTTACCAGCGCCTACAGAAAATCTCTTGGGGAAGATCTGCCTATAACTGTCAGCTGATGAATTCTTTAAGCACACCTACCGCTGCTCTTCCTCGATGTGTTATTCATAAGTCAAGGCTCGGCCTGAGTTCAAGACACTGCACTTCATTTCAAGTGTTGCCAGGGGGGTTGAATTGTTTCAACAGTGACACCAAATTGATTTTAGAGTACCACACTCAGACGGCTCGGAGACTGTAAACCTGATAAAACTACTCACTTGTTGATGTCACTTGTTGCTGAGGAAAGAAAGGCCCGACAAGCAGCAACCTCCATGGCTCAGTTTTGGTCTCTATAGCTAATTTCCCCGTTCGTGACAACTGTACTGAGGGTGAATTTATATACAACTCACCTGTTCAGGTTATATTAAGGCTTAAAGTTATGCAGGATTAAGAGCGTGGACGCATGGAGTGCTGCTACAGGTGACATGTCTGAGCTCAAATTTTTAGATTAGCCGAGAGGCTGCCAGTGATAATAACAGACCTATACAGCAAATAAATAAACATACGCAGCAGTGCAACAGAAAATGTAAATGCATGCAAAGAACAACAAAAGAACAGCTGTCAGTGTAAGAACAATCTAGTCCAAGTGCGTTAAACATTCCTTTGAGATGTTATTTAACCTCTTCACATTTAATGTGCTCAATTATTCAAATTGCACAAATGTTTTCTTAAACTTTTCAACCCCGACAGACTCGTTAATGTTTTTCAGCCGAGCATCGTTCAAACAGCCTTATACTAGTTTTAATGAAGTGTTGGAGCGACCAGATGAATTATGTAATCTATATATGACATTGTCGGGAAATGCGTGTTTTTTCTGACTCTGAAGCTCCTCGGGCAAACGTTCTAAAAACATTTTGTCCTCTGTATCGTACACACTCATGCGTTCCTTTTCTACCTTCGCTGAGGCAATAAAACGCACATATTGAGTTACATTTTTCAAACCTGGGAGGACCAGAGTGGAATGTTTTTCTAAATATCATGATTTGGACTCGAGTTTTAAAATAAAGTTCTGTTGGATTGAAACATGCTTTGAAGCTCAACGTGCCTCTGGTGCATTTCCAACGATTTAACCAGACCGAGGAATCAGGGGAAGGAGTTTCTTGACTGTAAGAAGTCAGGAGGAACACGTGTTGAGGACAGTAAGTGCTACATGTGTAGGTCGCCATTAAAGGTCATGCTGTAACGCCCAGCTGGGTTGGGGGGACAGCTGTAGGGAGACAATCGGCTGAGGGACATGCAGTTCACTGAGCAGGACACGCAGTTACAGTATCCAGCCCACACAGACATGCACAGACACCCGTGTGGCTTAAAATAAAACACAAAATCAGGTTTGCTTTCATACTGAGGCCCACATACAGTATTCACAGAAATGCAAACACACGCATTCACAGGGAGACGGCAGTGCGAGCGGTTAACACTGCTGTTTGAGTGCACGGCAAGGCAGCGAGGTCAGAGGTCGGGGGTACCAGCCACATGTGATCTCCATTATCACACCACAGGACACAGCTGGATGTGACAGAAACCTGGACCTCACAGGACTGAAACATGCCTGTGTTAGATTAGAGCTCTCAGAGATCAGGAGCAGTATTAGGTTATATTAATAGAAACTCTTTGAGCTTCATGAAAATATCTCCACCGGAGAAAGGAAGGCAGTTAGACAGTGTCACTTTAACAGTGCAGCAACATCACCATCTTGTGGACGCGTGTATACAGCGTGCACTCATTTTTTAACAACCTCCTGAGTTGAGTTCCTTTTCCTGTAAAGTGATAAATGTTCTGTTGCTAAGAGAGGAACAGCAGCCTGCAGAATACAATGTAGGTTCATGCAAAGGTTCAGCGTATCACATCATATAATACAAATGTAATGTGCAAGGGGCAGGATGGAAGGAGTAGGTGGAAACCGGGAAGGAAATGGGAAGCGGGTGGCTGCAGGAGTCAGACGACAGACAGAGGTCGGAAAAAGAGAGGTGGGATACAAATAAACAGGGAGAAAAGGTGCAAGAAGTATACAGTGTCATTGGGTAAAGTGACTTCCTGGGAGGGTTTGTTGTTATTTGGGGGGGACTGTAGCTGGAAGGGACGCAGAAATCTGAGTAAGTTATTTAATAAAAATGACTCCAGCAAGAACAAAAACTATCAGGAACAAGTCAAGCAGAGCTTCGTTTGATCTCATCGAACACTGGCAGAGCTGCTCAGGAAGCTGCTAGGCTCTAATTTTAACTGGCTTAGGTCAAAATCAAGATTGTGTGTGTGTGTGAGGCATGATAACACACCTCTTCCTCCACCCTATATGATGTTTGCACAACAGTAACGCTTCACTTCTAAGTGCGTATTATTATGTCGTATCACTTCCATGGTAACTGACAGGAAAGAAAGCAAACCTCAAAAAAATATTTATGACATGTTGTCGTTAAGTGTCATCCTGTCAGTGCTCTGCTTTCAGCTGTTATCTCACCAAGGGAACAGACTTCACGTCGTAAATATGACACAGATCACACGATGGTTATGGCCGGGTTTATAAAAGGTAAGCTGTCATGTGACTGATATGTTCAGCACTAGTGGAAAAGCAACTATAAATCATCTGTATCAAAGTCATGAAGTCTAATATAGTGCAAAACATTCGGTGATATTTTTCTCTTATATGAACGTAAATGAAATATCTTTTCTTATCAACTGGAAGACGTCACCACTGGTCATTATCACAGTCTTGCAGACATTTTCACTGTAATCTGGCAGCTTCACTTTTATAAGATATTATTTATGGCCTGCTAGGATTGTCAGATACTGTATGGCTGGAAGATTTGACTTTTCTGGATGACATAATGAAGCATTTCTAAGGACATACCTGCTGCTGTTACGGCATGTACCTGTGATGTGACACAAAATATGATTTCCTCAAAGTTATTTTCTTAAATGTCAACAGACTCATAATAAATCACGTTTAAAATGAACACGAGGTTCAGATTTGTATCAAGTTTAACGTGTTCATACAGTTTATTCTGTCATCTGACTTTAGATGTGAAAGAAAGGAGGAACTGTTTTTTAGAATTGGTCACGTTGCCATTTTAAAATTGTGACAATGAAAAGAAAACTATGACATTTGTATGGAGCTTTTATTGTTTTCCAAAATGTTTGTGGCCCTGCTCAGAAAAACTTTGGACACTCCGTTTGGTCCTGCGCACCACTGGAGCCTGACCACACGGTGGCGGCAGGCCTCAGCCCCCCTCATGTTAAACTTCATTAAAGTTCCTCAACAGCTGCTTGGCTGCTGGTTTATTCTTGTTGATGTGGTAAACTCCATCCAGGCGCGTAAAACACGCATTTTAAAAATGAACTCCAACTCCTTTATGAAGTTTAAGATGAGTTGGGAAAAAAATGAGACTTGAGTTCAAATCAGGGGCTTTTGTTGAGGTCTGCTCTGCTTTCTTCAATCAGCAGCCTCCAGCTCTGCGGGATCAATCACATGCGTAAACTTGGAGACGCGGAGAAACGAGGCGGCGCTACGCGCGCAGAGGGGTCATGTCTGAACTCTCAGTATATACTGCTCACCCTCCTCACTCTGCCTGACACTCTGCCGGTCCCTCCTGGACAAACACACACACACACACACACACAGTTTGTCCGCGCTCAGCAGCATGGAAGTAACCAAAGGAGAGGACGGCGCCGCTGAACAGGCTGCGTCTTTATTTGCATCAGAGGTGGAGAGCCAAAGAGGAACCGGTGGACGTGGAAAGAAGAGGAATAACTGTAAAATCATTACAGGGGTACGTCCAATGCAACGCATACCTACTTACCTACATCTCTGTCTGACCACTAACTCTTCTCTAACACTGCAAACAGCAGCTGAAGGCCACATGCTGTTATTTCTGTTTCTTAAAGTGTGCACTTATAACCATACCATCAAAAACAACTCCTAGTCCTCTTACTCAGTGGACTTTATTCCTTATATAGTCCTTGTAAGGCTCTACAGTTTTACTGCAGGACCGTGAAATGTGTTTGTAAAGTCTCCCAGTTGCTGTAATTATAGTGAGTGTTTAATTTAAATGATTAATGGGTAGACTAACAATCATTTCAGTCATTTCTTCCCAAGCAAAACTAGTAAATGCCAAAAATTCTCTGGTTACAGCTACACAAACTAGTAATATCTGACTTTTCTTGGTCAAATGTGACTATAAACTGCATATCTTTGGGTTTTGGACTCTGGGTCGAGCAAAATAACATTTAAATATGAAACTTTGACATTTCATGCACAAAATGTTCAATCGGTTAACCGTCAAAGTGGTTTGCAAATAGATCAGTGATGAGAAGTCTTCACCCACCAGGAATCAAATACCACAGCGTCTATACGCTGTTTACCCTTAGTGTGGTCATTCCTGCAGCTGTCAAACAGTCGAGACGGTCAGCGTGAGTGTGAAAGTGGAAACAAAATGTTTTCACTCCGGTGCAAAAAAGGACCAGAGGCCAGAAGTAACACTACATGTGGAGATGATCTACAGCAAAGCAGGACTGGGCCTTTAAGACCGCAGTGCTGCTGATTGTGATCCAAAAGAGTTCAGTTTCAGCTGAAAAGTCTGCAAGAGGGTAAGGTCTTTACGGCCGTGGATCCTATTTCAGATGTTTAAAATGGATGTTTGAAGCGTTGCAGGGACGCAAGGCGGAAAAAATGAGTTTTGTCAATGAAACATGGCGTGCACAAGGTGGAACCATGAAATTTACTTTGATGCAAGATCAAGAAAAGCAGCTATAATAAGTTCACATGTACAAACTGAACCGTTCAACGTTTTCTTGAAATATGACTTCACAGTGCACAGGGTCATGGAATCAGATCCCATTGTGTACATATCTATGGCGCTGTAATGTGGGTAAACATGTCTAGCGTAGAGCATGTGTGATGGCAATCAAGCTCTAATTAAAAACATGTGCTGGGGGGCATAGTCATCTAGAGGCCACATCCTGTTTATCTAGCTCTTGTTGTCGGATTTCAAAGACAAATGCTTGATTTGAAAATCTGGTGAAAGTCAGTCTTCTTGTCCTCAGAACAATCTTCCAACTGTCTTCTGACATTGATGGGAATCTGCTCGGACGTTGGAATGACTGTTTTGTTTGTTATCCCCAAGAATCTTTGACTTGTCTCGGAAGACAGAGACCCAGAAACAACGGCATCTTTTATTGCTCGCTACCCCTTGAGGCACTGAGATAAGCCACACATATTCCACAGAGAAACCGGGATACATTTTGGGGCTTTACATGAACCATAATTGAAAGAATTGCAAAGAAATATGTGTATTAAACACTGTGTGGTCGGTGCTATATCCGATTTTTACAGTAAAACAATAAAATACTTTGACATATTAGGCTAGCGGCACATTTTAAGTGAAATACTGTACATACCCATCACTCTATCTCCCCACTTGAGCATGAACTGCACAGTAAACACACCTTTCACTATTTACTAGCAAACTCCAGCTAAAACCTCAGGAACCGGCGATTTGAGTCGCTGTCTGCTGCACGCTGATTAAATACACATGTGGCGAAGTCTAGACAACAATATGCTCTGTCCTGTCATACATCAGCCACCGTACATCTGTAAGTAATTGCAGTATTTGTACTGGTTACACTACAGTGTTATTTAAGAACTTGCGCGAGGTTGATTGCAACATCTTGGGAGCGAAGAAGAAAGCAAACATGCAGGTTACTTGTTTGTTTTTCAAACAAATTATGACATTTATTTTTCACGTGTGGTTTGATTCGGACTCCCGACAGTCTAATCAGATCCTTTACTGCGCAGACAATAGAGACAAAACGTGAAATCGGTTGTGTGTTTTGGAGTCAGACGTGTAGGTTTCCACCAGACAGACAGTTTACTTTCACAGCCCACAAAGACCACATCTTTCCCAAGGAGCCCCGTCCGATCCAGGGCTCTCTCTTCCTGTCTCCGTCTTCACCTATAGCTGGAGAAAATAAGTGCACATACCCAGACACCGTGCACACACAGCAGCATATTTTCATACCTGTCTAGGAATTCTTGTGTATGTGAAATGCACTAAATGCATTACCTGTGGGTGGGTGATGGTTCCCACAGTCCTGCTTTTTTGAGACTAACTCCACACAGCTGCAGCCTTTAGATGTAATGTAGTGTTTAGTTGGGTTGTCTTAAAATTATTCTCGTGACTTTTTGAGACACAGAGAGTTTAAAATGTCATGAGGAAACTAAGATTATTTTAGCACTAAACAGTCACAACTAATAAAAGAAACAATGCATTTTTTTTTTTTGCAGAGTATGCAAATATTTTTTGTGGAGACTCAAATTTCCATGAAGACGTTGACGTCATGTGATAAGTAAGCATTTAGACTTCCCCCCTTCCAGCACTGGTTCCTCATCTGGTGGTTTGGCACCAGTAAGTATGCCCAAGATAAATCTGAGAGGTCACAAGAGGTTATAAAAGAAAAGAAATGCACATCCAAGACACAAATCATGGATCGTGAACCTTCACTGGCGTGTTGTAGTTCTGTTAGACTGTTAGTCATGAGGCAGTACAAGTAGGCACCTTTTAACTTTCAGCTGCTAATTAAGCAACCATGATAACCCTTGCAGGGCCTGGCGTGGGTGTTGCAGACTCTTCCAAAGAAGCACCAATCGTAGTACTTCTGAAGACATCCTTCTCCAAACATGCTAATCCAGACTTCTTTGAAATGCCTCTATAATTGCATCCAGATAGGACAACCAGGCAGATATGAGGCAAGCAGCTTATCAAGGATCAGCCAGGCCTTTCCCCCCTTTGACTTTTCAATTACTAAAGGGCCAAGACCAACATTTGGACAGTTGGAGATGGTGTATGTAGAAAGGTCATGACATGATTAAATTACATAGATTAGGGGTTACAGAAATAAACACCAGGCCTCTTTCTCACTGCAGGACCTTCATCCCATCTCGAATAAAGATCGAAATCTCACAAAAAACGAACAAATAAGATAAGCGAAGAGTAAATCAAATTTACTAATGAACATTTGCAACCACGTTCACCGTGCAGCTCTATGAGCTTGTAAATGCTCTGTAAATGATCTCGTTAAAACAGGGAATGTGCATGGTGGTGATGATGACAGGAATCCCAGAGTGCTGACGTCTAAGCAAACTGGAGCTGGATGTGGTATGAGGATGGCAGACAGGGGTTTTCCTGAAGCACAGGAAAAAACATGATTAATCAAAAGTCCAAAATCTCAGAAGGGCAAAGTTTGAAAAAACCACAGAGTTGGCTGCAGAGTCGTAACCACAGGGGAGACCGAACAGTCTGGAAGTCTGAGCTGGTTGGTGAGTTGGTTGATGAGGCAATAAGGCAGGTGAGAGGGAGCCGACGACCAAGCCAAGAGACTGGCCAAGAGAAAACACTAGGAAGGAAGTTGTATGGTCACCACCTTAGTTTACCAGGTTAGCATTCCAACAGCTTATTTCCACTGAGCGCACAGTGCAACTGTGGCCAAATGATGACGCTAGAGGACAAGTCAGGGTCAGAATTCGTCCTGTGGGGAGCATGAATGTCTCAAAATTCACAGCAACACCTCCAAAGGTCACTCAGAACCACAAGCACCACCCTGAGTCCTCAAAGTTATTGCAGTTCATCCTCTGAGGACCACGAATGTTTCTACAAAAATGTGAAACCATCCAATAAATGAAATAAAAAATTGCTCAAGAAGAGGTAAGAAAAACAGAAAAGTCTGTAGGATTCACCCTCGGGGGATCATGAATGTTGAGGTATTTCAGAGGCGGACCAAACAACCTACATTGCCATCACCAGAGCCAAGACCACTAGCATGCATAAAGAAAAACAGTGTTTATCTGTTGTAGTGATGGACGGAGGTGTTTATGAACAGCGAAATGTCTTGATTTATGTCTTCTCTCAAAGGGCCAGAAATCTGCTACAGTATATTTATAGCATGGTTACAAGGCATGTAGCTGACCATCAAGTATGTCTGGAGAGCCAGCAGAACAGCCAAGGTCATTTTCACCACAGCATCATTCAAAATGCCAAAGTTTTGAAGTTTGATTCTCTTTTGTTCAGGCTTCACTTGCATTAAGTCTGAAGCTAGTTACTAACAGGTAAAATGGTTTAAAGAACATTCTTGATCATTACTCAACAGACAGTTTGACTTTGTTGAGTTTTTTTTAATCTTGTCACCGAGCGCTCAATCTAAACATCCTCAGACGTTTGTTTCTCTTTATTCCAGGTTCTGCTGCTGTGTTTACTGGTGGTCATCTTGGCTGTGGTGTTTTTCCTGAGAAAGAGCAGCAGTAAGGACGGTAAGCACTGCCGACCATTTCACTGTCTTGATTGTGTTGCCGGCCGCTGCAGTTTAAAGACCACCCGAGGAGTCTTTGACTCGTTTTTTGATCAGCGGGTCTTCATCTCGTTCAAGGACGCCCGTGAACAATCGGCCCTCAAGCATGAGGGTGACACAGTACGTTACTGCCAATGGTTTCACGCTGTTGAATGACAGTTGATGGAAATCTGCCAAGAAAAGTTGTCGCAAGCCAACGAAAGGAAGAAGAGAGGAAGAAGGCCGCAACCTAGCAAGCTTGGATATGACCAACGAAGGCTTCAATGTTTATGGTCTAACAAATGTTTTATGAGTCAAGAAATGCCACAGAGATTTATGATGAGAAACACTAAAAGTAAAGGAAATTGAAAGGAAATTGTTTTACAGGCAAAATGTTTGACAGTGAGTCTATTACTGCACTTTGCTACAGCCCATCTTGCTCACACTTAATGGATCTGATCGGAGCACACTGGACTGAATGGGCTGAAAGCAATTTCCGTTGTGCTAATCTCATTTTTCCGGCATACGCCGTGGGAATTTTTGGAAAGATTTTCACATGAAAATGCACAAATGTGGGTTTTTAGTGGGAAGTCTGCACAGTGATACTCTGTGAAATGTGAAACAAACATCTCGTAGATTTAAAACAGGCGCTGAATGAAGATACAGAGAGGCAGACAGAGTGAAACAACCATCTCAGGCTACATTGTAGTGCACTTATTGAGTAAAAGCTGTTGGAAATAACCTTTTACTACATGATGTCAATGGGCAGAGGCTGTACCAGAGAGTGTGGCTATTATAGAGCCTGCTAACTTCCCACTGAGATCCCTTAGGAACTGTCTGCTTGGTAACTTGACCCTCCTCCACTTCAGCTCTAAATACTGGCATTCAAAGACAGACACGGAGGTGAACGTTAACTCCCGCATACGACTTGCTCGCAGAGTATCGTTCTGTCCGGGGGTGGCACGATCTTGCTTTTTTAGCCCGCTGTTACAAAACACGTCGTAAACACACGTTCAAGCAAGGCAGGAATGTTTACCCGGGGCTGGCGAGTTTTCTGCAGCTATAGATTCCCTCTGGTTAGCGGTGGGCAGCAGCGTCAGTATGCTCTTTGTTGCAAACCGCCTTGCCAAAACACCCCTCTTCCATTTCAGAGGCAGCGGTGGTGACTGTGGGCAACTGTCCCCAGTTTGGGTGGGGTGCTCTCTCTCTGCTGTGGCATTTCCCTTTTAACTTATACTTCCTTCCCAGCTTACATGAAAGCCATATGGGGAGAATAAATTTTGACTTTTTACTCACCCAAACTCATATTTAGTTTTTTTTTCACATCTATGCAGCTTTGTTGGAACTTCTCCGTCTTTCATAAAGCTGCTTTCTTGGTAAGGCCTTTGGAAACTGATGAAAAGAAGTAAAAATAACCCAGAACTTCTTCCTAGAGGCTCACAGTATGGAGTATAAAATGCTGAAAGTGGGTTTTCCCGTGAATTACAGACCACAGCAACTTGTCTCCTGAGACGGAGCATCCCCGTGTTCCCTCCAAACCACACTGCTGGCCTCGAGAGGCAGTGAGGAGGGGCTTTCTCACCGCCATGCTAAGACTCCCTCTGTCATGTGTCCAGCCAGCAGCAGCAGTAGCAGCAGCAGGCTTAGCAGATGCATTCAGGAAGGGAGTTGTTGGAAAGGTGAAGGAGGTGGCTTCCTGGTTAGAGTCAGCGTGTTTTCTTTCCAAAAAGCTCAGGGGGGTTTCATTTCATCATGTCTTTAAAGCTGGATTATATCAATGTGTGATGTGGAAAAGGTGACTACAGCATTTTGGTATCCCCTGCAACTGTTTTGGTTCATCGTCACAGCACTCATCACATCATTTCCAGATGCAGCACGCAGCTGTTTTCAGTGAATAAAGCTCAGCTAGCTGGTGAACGTAGCGGAGCGTTTAGCAGCTGAAGAGGCAGAGAGCTAGAAGAAGAGCAGATATCGGACTTTCGTTTGTTATGTGGTCAGAAACACGACCTCAAATGCAAATGTTGCTCTGTGTCTGCTGCTAAAGCGTTCACCATAAGCCCCCCAGAGTACAAAAACATCTGTACACGTGGGAGGCTGAAGTTGTCTCACACTAATGCGATTAATGCAATGCAGTTTTGAGTTATAAATGTGAGACAGTCACTAGTTGAAGAAGAAGCGCTGTTTGTTCAGACCCTGTTTTGTTTCCATGAGAACAAAGTCCAGATGGATCGCATGTGAACACATACCGTCAAGCCCAAAGCCTGGCTTAAAAATGTGACGGTAGGGTATTCTGTCTTTGTTCACAGAGCCCTTCCATGCTATTATAACATATTCATGTGGTCCGCAGAGAGCTGCTCTCTTCCAGTTACAGAGAAGAGTGGAAAGATTTCGTTGGCCAAGAAGCACAGGAAATCTCCAGTCTCCTACTATCTTAAATTATCTCACGAGTATGTGCATGACACCTATTGACACACACGTCACACTCTCACTTCCCGCCGTGCGCCAGTGAAATGAGTCAGTAATCCCTGGGAGCTAATTTCTCAATCAGCTACTCGGATGGGGCGACAGGATCCAAGTCGATTTCCTGGCAGCAGTGTTTGTCTTTCTTTGTTTTAATGTTTGCTTTGCTCACTGGTTCCATGGAGTTCATTGAAAAAAGGTGACAACAAATGTTGACGGGGTTGGTTGCGTAAGTTGCCAGCGCTATCAATCAGATCTGATCGGACCACGCCGACAATACATCATAACTGAAGTGTCTTTTCTGAACTTCTGAGGAACTACACACCCTAAATACACAGGTACTCATACAGGTTCAGATTTTTTTTTCCAGCTAATTTGGTGCCCTAAGCGTGATTGCTTGGGAATCGCTTGATGCCACGTTTGCATTGCTTTAGAGCTGATGTCAGGTGTGTGTCTCAGTGGTGACAAACCACCATGTAGTAATCCGTGTACACCATGTACTTCCTGCGGTAGTGTGCTGATTTCGGCAGGATGATGATCAGTTTATGTGTGCCCGTTGTGAAATCTGTTGCAAAATGGAAATTGTGACATTTCACTACTATTTGCAAAATTTCAATCGGCGTCGGTGCCAACGTTTGACCACCAAACAACACACATAAAACATGTGTACAACTTACATTTATGCATTGCAGTGTTCACTGCAACTGCTTCAGCTCCAGCCGACATTTTCACAACACCGGTGGGGTCCCTCTGCTTTCACTACGTAGTCATAATAGCGACCACTGAGCTCGAGAGTGTCCATCATTCCACGCTAAACTTTTTGGCTGCTCTGAGTGCACCATGACGTCACTCACAGTACGCTACGTACTTAAAATAGCAAGTGCAAGTATGGAAATGCATGAGCATGTATGTAAACTGGAACTAACAGCGCTCTTCTTTTCCCTGCAGAAGTGCTCTGGCTGCAGGCCGGCGATGAAGACGTACAACAGCCCCAGTGTCCAGATGGGTAATGCTACACTCTTATTCTTCAGGGATCTGACGTGGTTTTTATAGAAAATCACACCTTAAAATCTCAGCTGGCCTAGTTTGCATCACACCACCTCCTCTTCCTCCAACTCTTTGCTCAATATCTTTCATCACGCACTGACACAGAATGAAGCTTCTCAGCTGTGTCGCCGCCCACAGTTATCTTGAGTTCTTCAGTTGAGCTCATTGTTCCCATTAAAAACAGCAAATAACCCAAACACATGACCCTTGTGTTTTCACGGAGATGCTGTCTAAGTGGAAAAAAAACTGTTTCCATGGAAACTAAGCTAATGACTAATCAGGCATGTGTTGGTAAATGGTGATGAATGTGCGTATGTGTGGTCACGTATGTGTGTGTGTGTGTTTCTGCTTTGGTAAGGGAGTCACCCCAGACAGACTCATTAGACGATGGAAAAGAAAACCTGTGGCTCCAAATGAAGCTATTCTTGGTTTGAAAACATCTTTAAATAAATGAAAGCTGTCTGTATTTCTTTTTATATCAAAGTTGCCAGCTCGTTCCCTCTGGTTTGTTTGTGTTTGCAAACTGAACTTTTATTTGAATGTGTGCTGTGGTGTGGTTCTTTGCACGCAGAGGAAGAAGCTGTTGAAGAAAATGCTGGTTTCAAACTTTTTTTTAACTTAAAATATTCAGATTATTTTGTGAGGGCCAAAGTATCACATGGATACTAAATGAAAAAGAAGAAAGCAAAGCTAAAGAAAGTGTTGTCGTCAAGACCACTTAAAACAAGACCGAGACAAGACTAAGACCAGACTGTATTGAAACAAAAACAAGACTGGATGGGTTGAGACTGAGTTAAGACTACGACAAGACTCTATTGAGACAAAAACCAGAGCAAGACTTTGATGGGTTGAGACTGAGACAAGACTAAGACAAGACTGGACTGTATTAAGACAAAAACCAGACCAAGACTTTGAGGGGTGAGGCTAAAAACAAACCAAGGCATGGATGGGTTGAGACCGAGACAAGACTAAGACAAGACTGTATTAAGACACAAACAAGACCAAGACTTCGAGGGGTTGAAGGGTTCCACATTTAACCATCTGTGGTCCTTGATTCTATCAATTGTTTTTGCAATGTTGCAGAAAATAAACGTTTTAATAGTTTTATCTTTAAGTACTTCAATAAAATATAATTTGGCTTGAGGGTTGGGTATTGTTTATTGTTGGGTATTGTTTGTCAATTTTCAATACTGGGACAGATATAATACCTGAGTTTCAGTGGTGAGACCACAACAATACTTACTTTGATGCCTTTATTTGGGGAAAGTGAAAACCTTTATTTTTATTTAACACCCACTGAGATGGGAGGGGACTGTGCCTCACTGTGGGGAACAAAGAAATCTGTAGAGGCTAACAGACCTCTGTCTTTGATTCATCGCCAATAGAGTCACATTTCTCTTCCGGTTCTCCTCCTCTTTGTGTTTGAGTCTGTAATTTGACTTCGATTCTCCTCTTTGCCTGCTTAGTCAAAGAGCTGCTTTGTCTTCTCTCTTCACCGACTTACTGTACAACACTACTGCCCCACTACTGCTGCCAAAGATATCCATGTGTCCTGCTGAGTAATTATTCCATTTCCCTTTCACAAACCCACCTGGGTACCCATTTAAAGTGTCGCTCCTCTTCTTTTCTGTCTTCCCGCCCAGTTTTTCCAGGCCGCCTCTCATCCTGGTGTCCTTGGACGGGTTCAGGGCCGAATACCTGAAAGATCACGGCAGCCACCTCCCCGTCATCAACAAGTTACGTAAGTCACCAACACTGTTGTTTCCACGGCTCTTCATGGTTTATATACATCCTGGTGTGACTGAACATAAGTGTTTTACAGGAAACGCTGGAACAACAACGCCATACATGAGGCCTGTCTATCCCACAAAGACCTTTCCCAACCACTACAGCATTGTGACTGTAAGTGTTTTCTGGTCAGGGGTTGATTTATTGGACGCATTGGGTCAGACTGTTGGTCTGACTTGTTTTGTCAGTGGTGGAAAAAGAATATTTGTTTAAAGGTCCAGTGTCTGAGATCTAGTGGGCTCTATTTACAGAATATGGCAGAAATGGAATATGACACGCAGAATTACGTATATCATGTTTTTGTTACCTTAGAATGAACCTTTTATATCTACACACCCCGTGGATCTTCTTCCTTGGAGTCAGTAGTCCAGAACAGAACAGACAAACTAAACACTGACTCTAAACTAAACACTAGGAGCCTCTGCAAATTTCACACATTTTGCAAACCTGTGTAGTTTGAACTACTTTATGCAGAGTTAACTAGTTTTGTCCAGAGGCTACCAACCTAAGGGTTAAGTCCCAACCAAAGGTCCCAAGAAAAATCTAAGGGGTCACGAGATCCAGTTGTACTCAAACTGGTGGGGCATAAATTATGACCAGGAGGCAACTTGAATCCTTTTTTAACAAGTGGTTGTTTTCTGCTGGGGCATGTCAGAAAAGGTTTGAAACCCAGTGGATTAATGGGAGAGGAAAGAAGAAACAACAGTGTTGAGGCTTTGGACCAGTTCACGGGGTCACAAGATAAAGCTGAAGGGTTGTGAGAAAATTACGGGGGCAGAGAAGAAGAAAAACAAATCTCTGTTAAACCAAAATGATTGTGATTTTTGTGATAGTTTCAAATCTTTGGCTTTTGAGTTTTACATCACTGTCAGAAGTTAAGATGAGAAATGTTCCACTTTGGCTTCACCACGAGGAACCGCTTTATTCTCTTAATCAAACCTTTATTTTTTTTCTTTACTTTACTTCCAGGTAATCCTTTTGTCCTTAAGAACCTTGTTTTGCCGTTTAGGGTTCTTTGGAGAACTCAGTGACAATAGGTGAAAAGTTTCTTGCAGAACCCGAAAAATGTTCTGACTCAAACCTTTATATGGCTTTCAAATAAAGTGTAGCAGTAGTTAAAAGTACTACATAGAGAACTAGAAGTATAATGTTCCATAAAACCAAAGCACAGATACAAATACCTCAGAATTCAACTTAAGTACAGTACTTGAGTAAATGTACTTGCTTACTTTTCACCACTGCTGTTAGTCTACCACAGTTCAACAGTGAATTTGGGGCTTTTCCCTGCAATCGAAGAGTCACGTCCTCTTCACTGTAGTGTAGAGGTTACCATCGAGGCCTAATGGCTCACATGTGGAGAGGAATGGCAGCAGAAGTGGGGGGGCTCACTGCTTGGTTGAATCCAGATCCTGCAATTAAAATGAACTGAGGCGGTTACCAGTAATATTTAGGTTGGAAAAATGGTCGAAAACAGAGGTAATCACTTTAAATCTCTGCAGCCTCAGTATCAAAACAACTCACTGCGATTGTGTGCTGTTATCTCTCTGTTCCTGCAGGGTCTTTATCCGGAGTCTCATGGGATTGTGGACAACAAGATGTACGATGTGACCCGGAACGCTTTCTTCAGCTTGAAAACCAGTGAGAAATTTGAAAAGAAATGGTACCAAGGAGAGCCAGTAAGTGAATCTGTGCGGTCAGGCTATCTGTTTGGTAAATATTAGTCTTGCAGCTGGATTGGAGGATTGAATTTTTGCTGAGCAAGGTGACAGCGGGGCAGTTTTCAGGAGTGTTTTTGTAAAAAAAAAATATGTGGGAGTCTGAGCCAGACAGCATTGTTCTATATTGTGAAAGTTAACACACCCTGACATGAATCAAGAGAAGACACTTGTCTTGTGTAAGAAATATGCAGCATTGTTCTCAGGTCGTTCTGTAATTTGCTGTCTGTGAGCGGCACGAGACACTTGTTTTGTTTTTGTTTTTTTCGAGCTTCACCTCTCAGAATCAGCTCTCCCAGTAACGAGGCTCTCGATATAATTATAGATTGTGCTCGCGCTAAATGACAGCGTGTGAGGGCAGCGAGTTGTGCTTGTTTAGACACTTTGCGGTTTCCATTTTAAATGGGATGCCTCTTAAATCTCATTCCTCAACTGTGTGACAGGCTGCTCGCGAAAACACACCACGCAGCTTCAGTGTGACTTTCCAGGAGGAGGGAGAAATACATCAACGATGACCCCTCGAGTGCATTCCTCTGTAATGAACCAATACGACTGAGTGCATCTGCCAAAACATGCTTACAAACCCGCTGCATAAATACAACGCTAGGTATCGATTCAGTATGAAAATATGCAGTTAGATTTCCATCAGTGCTGACTGGCTGTGAGGGATCACACTTTTATCCTAATGGACCGATCACTGCTGCTGTTATATACTGAGATGAATGAATGAGGTATCAGTCCATTACAGCTTAATGTGTCTGAATTAATCATGAACCGAGATGACACTCTCAACTCCTCCTTTCCTTTCCTTTCCTTTCCTTTCCCTCTCTCCTCTCCTCTCCTCTCCTCAGGTCTGGGTCACCGCCATACGTCAAAAGCTGAAAGCAGGGACTTTCTTCTGGCCGGGCTCAGATGTCGACATCAGTGGCATCTATCCAAACTTGTACAAGGAGTATGACAAGTAAGAGTGCGGCCGTCACGTGACATGCTTTAAAATTCAGACAGCGCGGTAAAGTGTTGCGTTGATGTGTTTAATACATAAAACATGAAGACTTTTTGGTGCACAGGGGCATTGCATTTGAGGTGAGAGTGTCGACCGTCCTTGAATGGCTCAGTTTACCTCAGGATAAACGGTATGACACGTCACACACGTCGTGAGTCGCCATCAGAAAACGCCGCACGTCTCACCTAACTGTTGTCTTTGTGATTTTTAGACCTGACTTCTACACTCTGTACCTGGACGAACCGGACTCAGCAGGACATCGCTATGGGCCAAAGAGCAGTCAGGTCAGTCCTTCACTAAACACTGATGGTTGTTCATTACAGAAAAGCAGAAATATCTTCCACTAAGGTTCAGTAACTGAGCTTCTAGGTGCACCTCAGGGTCTTCCTCAGTGGTTGCGGCTCATCTGTGATCACGTGACTTACAGTTAACATGCGAGTCAAGTGATAAATGACAAAATGGTGACTGCTGTGATATACGGCATGACCGCGGCTGCAACCAGATTATTTTTCCTTCCTGAATACTCTGCTGATTGTTGCTTTTATTCGACCACGAGTCCAAAGCGGTGGTGGTTTTGTTTAGTTTTGGGTGTTCCTGCTTGAAAAATATGTTTTGGTTATCAAACTAGTTGCCAAATAATTTTCTGGTGAATAAATGATCAAATAATCCCAACTCTGTACATCAGTGTAAGCTGTTTTAATGCTCCATATTGCCTCTTTCTCCAAATGTTGAGCTCAAGTTCAGTTCAAGGTTCTGAACCGTGTGACAAAGCAGTTGGAGTTCATCATATTTGCTAATTATTTATCTGTTGAACGTTGTTCTCCCGTCACAGTGACACATTAACTCACCTCATTAGTTTTAAATGCCGTTGTGCCTTCAGGTCGCTCAGGCTTTGGAAAACGTGGACAGGATTTTGGGCATGCTGATGGATGGCCTGATGAAGAAAGGCCTGCAGAACTGTGTCAACGTGATAGTCGTATCAGACCACGGTAAGATAACCGCAAGGGTAATTCGTACAGAAAGAAAAGTGAACAAAACAATCAGAAATACGTACAACAAGAGTGAGATGTACAAGCAATTCAGAGGATTTCTTTTGGTAATTTCTTGACTTTCATTTAAACCTGTGCATTTGCTTACCAACAAACTTGGCACATCCTTTCAAAATCTCTGTGGTTTCACAGGAACAAGTCAGTAGCATCGTTTTAGAGCTTGTGTGCCACTGAGGGCGACTTTAGAGGCTTAGTGTCATCCTCAAATGTTTGACTTGGTTGAGTCACTGCACCTGTTGCATGAAAAACTACACGCCAGAGAGAAACTCGATGAAAAATGAGTCTGTTATGTAGGAGTCAACTGGGAAAAACTGTTCTCGTTGGCATGCTAGGAGGATCTTTTGTGACGAGGCATCTGGAGACCATATGTTTAGTCTTGTAATTAAACATGTTGAGGAGCAAATGTGGCTCAGGGCGATGCCCGGTTATCCTCATCAAAGGCATCGTCTTGAGATATTCGTTTTGACGTACTGGGCTAGTTATTAGTTTGCAGATTCATCAGCGTTCACATGTCACACCCAAAACGGTGCCAACAAATGTTACACTGTAAATATAAGCCGGCAAATGTGCTGTCAGTTTTAAGTGCTCGTATCTGCAGGCACATTTCTGTCAAGATAAACATTTGCGGCCTTGAAACAAAGCACAAGTCTTCACCATTTATGATAAGACATCTCTCTTTTTTCACAGGCATGGAGGAGGCTTCATGTGAAAAAGCAGCTTATGTGTCAAACTACTTGGACAATACAGATGATTTTTCTGTCATCCAAGGCCCGGCTGCTCGCATCAGACCCACCAGCCTCCCAGACAATTTCTTTTCCTGTGAGTTTCCTGTCGAAAACACTCGACGATTAATCAGTGTCAGTTTGTTTAATTTGTAACCAGTGTGGCTGACCCGGTCCTGTGTTTCTCTCCTCAGTCGACTATGAGGGCCTGGTGAAGAACTTGTCGGTATGCGAAGTATTCCAAATGTGACTTTTTGTGTTGATAAGAAGAATGAAAAATTATCTGCCTGCTTGGCTTCTTGTCAAACAATCTCATTCTCCCTCTGCTGTGTGTTGATTGTTCTGAAGTGCAGGACCTCTGACCAGCCAATGAGGCCGTACCTCAAAGAAAACCTCCCCAAAAGGATGCACTTTGCCAACAACAAACGCATAGAGAGAGGACATCTGTATATGAAGGAGGGGTGGCAGGCTGCACTGTAAGTCCCCGATCAGTCTTTAAGTTTCCACTGTGCCAAGAAGCTGGAAAGACTCCTGGTTGTTTGATCCAATGTGGTCATAAAAAAGAAGTACAGAAAACAACAATTTAGTCTAATGGCTCCTCAGACAGCCCTCCTGCAGCCCATATATAGATAAACATAGACATATAGATATACAATTAGCAGCCCAAAGAGGTGTGTTTCAACTCCATTTACTGGAGAGGACCTGTGGTGGAGAAAAGAACCAGTTCAGCTCAAACTATCAAAAGTGAAGTAAGGTAAAGCAAAGCGAAATGATGCGGGATAATATAAATGCCAATGAAGCAGGTCAGTCAAGTTGGAGGTGTATAAGGAGGAGGATCAGATGGGAGCAGGAGCCAGTGGAGGTTCTGGAGGATGGGGGTGATACGATCATGGGTTAGGGTGAGCATGCGAGCTGCAGAGGTGGATATATTGAAGTTTATTGTTTTGGATGCTTTGTCGTAGAAGATGCCGTTGCAGCGGTCAATTCTGGAGGTGGTGAAGGCGCGAATGAGGGTTTCTGCAGCAGAGGAGAGTGACGAGCTCTGTGTGTTTATGTCTGTGAGATGGAAGAAGGCCGTTCTGGTGATTTATGTGTTGCTCAAAGGAAAGGCTGACTGTGTGGAGAGGAGGGTAGGGTGGAGTTGTCAACGGTGAGGCCAAAAACTGTGAGTGGTTTTGGCGAGGGCCAATGATTATCATATCGGATTTGTCACAGTTCAGAGGAAGTTGGTGTGCATCCGGGATTTGACGTCAGCGAGGCAGAGAGTGAAGTGAGTGGTGCTGGATTTAGAGATGTAGAGCTGGATGTCGTCGGCATAGCGGCGGATTTGGAGACCATGACGAAGCCTGTTTTTATATATAATATATATATTAGTGTACATTAATCTGACAGTATGAACTGTTATGTCACTGTTACCTTAGAATGAGCCCGTTATATCTACATGTCCACCATGTTTCTACAGTAGTCCGTAACAGACTCATGACACTCGCTGTAAGAGTGCTTTCTGCGTTTTTCGCAACCTTAGTTTCTCCTTTACGCTAGAAAAGAAAGGGGGTTGCAATTTGCAACTACACTGCTACATTCCTCTGAATCCACCCTCTGATTCTCAAACTGGGGTCCCCGGACCTCCAGGGGTCCGTGAGCCTTAGGTTTGGGGTCCGCCAAAAAAAAATAGGAATAAATTGTAGTGCGTAACTATGAATGGGAAAAAGCCAATGATGCTCACTTACATTAGGTTTAGGACTTGCAGCTCCCGCAGCTGATCCAATTTATTTAGGTTGAAAAGTTTAAAATATAAATAATTCCTATGGCATCTACTAGCACAAATGACAGCACTTATTTTTTAATCTGTGTGAGGATTATGAGCGGGTCCTTGTCCCCAAAAAGATTGAGAACCCCTGCTCTAAATCCCACAAATTGCTCCTTTAAGGACAAAGAGGCTGTGTTCCTAATAACACTTAGCTTGGAAAAAGACTTAAATGTTGTTAAATGTAGCACTTATGTTTCCATAGTGCTGTTTTAATGGGACCAGATGTCTCTCTGTGTTTTACCAGCTGCATTTCACAGATTTTGAAGAGCCCGATTCACAGAACAGAGTATATGCAGTGAACGCTGTTACAGTAATTAATCTGGAATTAGCGAGTATTATATAAAGCACACAGGGAGTCGTGGCAATCGATATGAACGTATGACGAGAATTAAAAAAAAAAGTGGGTTCTTTCGGCCACACAGAAGTTGAAGCATTTACAGTAATTAGTGTTAGCAATCATTCATAATGAATGAAGCATGGTATGTTGGAGCAGGGTTGTACAACCCCTTTGATGGATAGCAACCATATAATCAAGGAAAATTGCTTCAGGCTGCAGAATTCAATCAGTCCACTTGAACGTAGGTCGCAGTGTGATGTGACTCGCTGTTTAGGTTGTATAGAATTAAACTTGCCCCTCAGATTGAGATAATTTAGCATGAACTGTTCCTTCAAGTGACTTCTTCCTGTTTTCTTTCCTCGTCTTCCTGTGTTTACTTTAGCTCTTCAGGCAACATGTTTCTTATTCTCTTTTTACAGTAACCGCAAGGAACTGAAGTACTGCACCGGAGGATTCCACGGCTCCGATAACCTCTTCACCAACATGCAGGTCAGAGGAAGGAAAGATGTGTTTGATAAGAAGTGTGATTTAAATATTTACATCAAATTTCAAACTGACGTCACTTCACTTATTGTTCTTCTGATTTTAAAACCGATAAACTGAGAGACGACACACTGGACTATCACTTGGCTGCATTTCGGAACAATGTGAAACAGATGTGAAGGGAATTTTGGTAGAAATTTTCACCCACCAGTCGCTGATGCTCAGTGTTAAAAAATAGATTAAAAAAACGGCTTCCACTTCCCTATAAAGGGTTCAACAACAGTCCTCCTCCCACTTTTGGCTGTGAGGTTCAGCGATTTATTAAAGCGGCTCCACAACAGGCGACACAGATCAGTGAATCAGGATGCGTGTCAGTGATCGTGCGGCATGCACCTATGAAATTAAGTTATGTAAAAGAGAAATGCTTGAGTGTTCGGTGACTCTTGGCTCAGACCAGAGAATGTAGTAGAGAAGTTTGACAAACGCTACCGAAGATATATTCAAGATTTATTTCTTTTATTTCTATGAATGAAAAATGACAAGACACAAAAATACTACAGAGCTCTAAAACTCGAGTACAGTAATTACACTTGTTGTGAGAGGTTGCTCTCCACCTACACGTCCTCTGCTTTAGGTTTGTTTGTCTGCCACCTTCGTAGCTTTTGTTACTCGACATGGTTTACACTGGAATTTAACTGGGTATAATTAGCTTACAAGGTTGCTGACTGAGCCTAAAAAATAAAGTGCGTGGGTCCAGAAAAGTAAATTATTCTACAAATACACTGAGCGAGCAAAGTGCGGCTGAAATAGACTCAGCTACGAATATCTCCAGATCCCACCCAGACGACGTCGCTCCTAGGAACGCCTGACTCACATTTTCAAGGTTATACAAGGTCATTTTACTGATTTAGTTCATGTTCAAATATTTACACGTATTGAAGGCCTTTCTGTTGTTTGTACAGTTCACTGTGCTCTCTTGTTTGTATCTACGAATAGATGAATAGCAGTCTGTTAATGTGTAATCTACTTCTGTCAGGCCATCTTCATCGGATACGGGCCAGGATTTAAACACAACACTGTCGTGCCCCCTTTTGAAAACATTGAAGTATACAACCTCATGTGTGGTAAGTAGCGCAGCGCACACTGTCGCCGTAACTGTGTCTTTTATTCTTTTAATACTTAATAAAGTGATGGTTCAACATTTTGAGGATTGAGCTTATCGACTTCTCCGTGTTCTGACGTCTTGTCGTCATGTGAGGTTGCCGGGCAACTAGAGGGGATGGGAAGTACTGCTCGCAGCCAATGAATAGAAATGCAAACAACCCACATAAAGCGACAATGTGTTGGTTTTACACAAATACGTGAATCATCAGTGGACCTGGCGCAGACTGAATCAAAGCAGCCACAATGTTAATTATTCATAACTTTAAGCCTTAATATAATGTGAACAGGTGAGTTGTATATAAATTCACCCTCAGTACAGGAAATTAGCTATAGAGACCAAAACTGTTTTTTGTACCAGGCTGTAAACATGTTTATTGGACATTTTAACATGGGGACTTATGGAGACTAACTTCTGGAGCCAGCCTCAAGTGGACGTTTAAGGAACTGCAGTTTTTGGCACTTCACAGCCACAGGAGTTGTCGCTTAAGTCTTTCTGCTAAGCTAAACCAACCAGCAGCTGGCTGTGGATTCATGTTTACTGTGTACGACGTTCTCATGTAACTCTCTACGAGAAAGCATATTTCCTAATCTAACGTTCCTTTTTAATGAGATCGCTGATTTTGCAACAAAGTGAAAGGTTCATCCACCAAGTCATGCTCGCATGGTTTCCGTCACGTACCGCTGTTTGACAGTTCTAAAAAGAAATCCTGTAGTTCATCTAAAACATTTGGAAGTCAAAATTAATAGAAACACCCAAAATATGACTGTGAGTTCATCAGACTTTGTTTTCAGTTCAGTTCATATCAAATGTGCTGATGCGACATCCATTTTCTGTAGCCTCAAAATAAACGTCCCACCGTCTCGTTTTCTCCTCCAGATCTCCTCGGCATTCGTCCCGCTCCGAACAACGGCACTCACGGCAGTCTGAACCACCTCCTGAAGAAACCCGTACACCTGCCGGGTTACCCGCCGCAGCTCTCACATGGCGACACCTGTGAGGCCCGAAACCCCTTCCCGACCAACGATCTGCAGTGCACATGTAGCACGCAAACAAAGGCAATGGTATGTGTAACAGGTTCTTTAATTCATGCACACCAGTTTGATCTGGACTATCGAATCGATGGTTATGAAGTGTGCAGACTTTCGTGGTCCCCAGAGGATGAAACCTCATGATATACTCTAAGTTTTCTAAGATTGTGTATGTAGTGCTACTAGGATCGGTGGATCAATCCCCGGCTCCTCCAGTCTGCATGTCGAAGTGTCCTTGAAAAAGATACCTGCTATCACACATTGTGGGCCATCGATGAGCTCTTGGCACCTTGCATGGTAGCCGGTGGTGTCGGTACATGAGCTTGTGTACTAAAATGAGGTGTGAATTTCTTTTTAGGAGACAGAGTTGAACAGACCTCTCATCAGAACGAATTCCAGTGAGTTTCATTCCATTTTTATCTTTTATTATTTTAACGTCCAGGATGTTTTTTTTCAAAGAAAAACCTGCGTGACTCACATTTTCTCTTTCAGGCTCCAGTTTACGTCGCCTCCACCAACCCTTCGGCACCCCTCAAGTCGTCCAACAAGACGCCAAGTTTTGTGTTCTCTATCAGTCCAGCTACGCCAACGGGTACAGCAAAGATCGCCTCATGCCTCTCTGGGTTGCGTACACCATCCAGCCTCTGGTGAGTCTGACATTTGGAGCTGTCTTTTATCTCTAAACATAGCCTGTACAGTTGAGTTGTCCTGGCTGTATTTCTTCTGTGGTCAGGGTTTGGCAGGAGATCGTAAGAGGTTGTTTAGCATCTGAATCTCTTCTCTATGCAGCTGTTACTCATCTTCTGTGCTCATGTTGGCTCAAACGCTTCTTGTCTTTCTTATTATGCGGCTGAGCTTTAGTGTAAATCATGACCTCAGGCGGAGTGATACATTCTGTAGAGTTTACACTGTCGTGCTATATTGTCTGAATAATGGAGCGAGGATATAGATTTGTTTTTCCTAAATGAGCTAAATATGGCTTGCGCCGTGCTCTGTGTTCGTTTTGGCTTCAGAAACTCTGTGGTCGAGATCGGGGTTTGTTTCATCTGTGTCACAGCTTAGCTCACAGTATGGTACTCGTCCCATTTGTACGCCCACAGAAAACTTTGATTTTACAGCTTGTCAAAGTTAACAACTCCATATAAAGCTAGCTTCAAGCTCCTACAATATCAATTAATCGCTGGAAAGTGTCCCTAAACGAGCTTACATTTCTATTCTTGCACATACAGGATGTTGAAAATATGCGAAGCCTTTGATGCTTTATATTTCTGCCTGTAAACGGAGACAGAAAATGCAGTAACGCATATTTTTACAAGCCTGTAAATGTCTAATAATTTCATGAAAGATTCCTGTAAATTTCCATATAAACGAGGATAAAACAGAGTTCTCTTTATTTCCACCATTCATTGTTCATTCATCACCGAATATCTCAACAGCTATTCGACAGTTTGTCGTGACATTCGTTGACCCCAGAGGATGAACCATAATGACCTTGGTGATCCTATGATTTTTCCTCTAGCACCTTTTTAGCTTTTGCTTAAACGTCTCAAATTTGGTACAGATGTTCGAGACCTCCTCTGGATTAATTCAAATGTTCATGTTGTGCCATCAGCTTTTTGCATATTCAGCTACAAATTAGACCAATGTCTGCTCCTTTCAATAAGAGCCAGACCTCCTTGTCCTTACAAACTTTTTGGAAACCTGCAAATAAAGTGTTAACCAACATTCAAAAGTAGCATTTTCCTCTGACAGCAGAGGCTGACATGAGGTTATGTTGTTTTTTCTGGTGGGGGGAGCTCTGCAAACAGAAACACTGCGTTGCCCTCGCTGACCCATATACACAAGCAAATCAAAACCAAGCTAGTGATCTTACATAACACTCAGAGCGCTGGCCCAGAGTCCTGCTCCACACAGTCCACCGAGCCTCTCTGTCTGTCCCTGTCTTAGACCGGAGTCCAGCCTCTGAGTCCAGAGTCGGAGGAGTGTGTTCGTGCTGACGTACGCATCCCGCCGGCCGCCAGCCAGCTGTGTGGGCGCTACAGAGAAGACCCCAGTTTGTCCTATGGCCTGCTGCATCCCCCCAGTGAGTTTGTGTGTGTGTGTGTGTCAGCGAGTGTGTATGTACGCGGGTGGAGGGAGTCATCACAGTCCATCCCCAGCCGGGTGTTGAATTCAAGTTGACGTGTTTCAGAGCCACATTCTCATGTAAAGATGCACACATGCTTTTGGTCCAAACACACACACACACTCTTACACACACACACACTGTATTTTTTAATGAAATTCAGGTTTCAGGTAGCTCCACAAAAGGAAGTGAGAGGCTAAAAGGGTGAAGTAAAAACTTGTGAACAGCTGTGAGGAAGTTAGACTTTTTATTTTTGCTCCTGGCTGCAGTAGAAAGTGATACCAGACTGTGATGTGTGACGATAGAGCAGCTATGACTCATTGATTAAGTGATTTATTGATCATTCAAGTCATTGTTCAGGTCAAAATTCTAAATATTTGTTTTCTTCCAGCCTCTGTAATGTAAGGATTTTGCAGGATGAGGTTGGAAGTTGGGGAGTTTTGGACTGTCGATTGTGCAAAATAAGACATCACTTAAGACTTTTTAGAGAGAATCAATCCATAAATAAATTAAATGATGAGCAGATCGATCATTCATGCAGCTATAGACTTTGAATTTAGCTCCACCAACATCTGAAGTTCAATCTCAGTTCCTTTATTTTGATTTTTACAACATGCATTTTGTGTTTTTACCCAAATCGCGAGCACATTAAAATCTTTCTTCACCTCTCATTTACTCCCTTCAGATCTGCGCGCCAGCGGACCTGATACAGACTCTCTGATCACGAGCAACATGGCACCGATGTTCCCTGCATTTAAAAGTGAGTCAGTCCTTCAAGTATTTATTGGTTCCTGCTTTGCGCTCTAGCTGCAGCCACAGATGGAAATCGGAGTCCCGGTGATGCACGAGAAATGAACGCCGACTGAACGGGAAGCTTTTTGAGCTGAACAGATGAATGAACAAGTGAACTGATGAGATATAATAGATCAACACTAGACGCTATGTCACGCTCTGTTTTGTTAAATTGTTCAACACTAAAGTTTTCCGAGCGAGCAGGTAGCGTGGTTTGCCAGTTCTCATCAGCCGTTTTTATTCAATATTATACTTCTCAGAGCAGATAGTCTAAAAACAGGCTGCACTTTTGGTTCTTAAATATACATAATGGGAGTCCAAAGATCCAACCGCTGTGATTATATGGGTCTAGTGTGCTTTCATTTAGTTAAACTCTTTCTGTAAAGCACAATTAAAGGTTTAGTCAGACGATCTTTTCCAGACTTAATCTTCCTGCCATCCTACGTTAGACACCGCAGCTTTTTCCTCACACAAATACGACTCACTCTAAAGGTGGTCTAGCTTGTAATGTGACGTGAACTGATTCACACGATGATCCGAGTCGCACGTGGATTTCGTCTGTACCTGCGCTACGGTGACACGTGTGTGAGAGTATGCGAGGGGGAGGTTTGGTGATTTAATGCAGAGCTTTTGTTGAGGCTTGTTGATCGTGTCAGCCGACTAATGATGTATCGATGTATCAGATTTCCTCTTGAGGCCACCCGTACTGTAGATGGAAACTCTCTGACTCGCATGAGGTCCCACTGGAAGGAAAACCCTGCTGAAACACTGCCGCTTGTGTCTGCCGGGAGGATAAAAATAACCGCTAACAGGCGCTGACCCCTGGTGGCACATCGCTGTGTCTACACCGTGTGAACAGGCTGGTTTCTTGACATACGATACGCTTATTAATCTCAGCACTCTGTGTTGTACTGACTGTGCAGACTGAAGCGAGAGAAAGAAATAAAGAAATGAGTAAATAAATAAAGTGTGTGTGTGGGGTAAGAGTTGAAGATGATTGAAGTTAGGGTTGAACCATCATGAGACTGTCATTATCCTCTTGGTCTTCTTCAATACGAGGCGCGTGCATGCCGTTTTAGTTTCCGGTTTTCCAGATCTTCACATTTACTGCTTTCTAACTTTGTGTCACTCGTCCATCCTGTGAAACTTCTTCCAGTGTTTAAAGATGTGAATGCAAGAACTTCTCGAGCCTTTAATGGGACATGATTCTGGTATATTTCCAAAGACTTTCTACTTCTTTCTACAGCGTCATGAGGCGTGGTGTGTCGTTGGAGAACTGAAAGGTTTGTGTGTGTTATTCTCTCACTGCAGATGTTTGGACGCACGTCCACGACGGGCTGCTTCCAAAATATTCACAGCAGCTGAACGGAGTCAACGTCATGAGCGGGCCGATATTCGACGAAGACTATGATGGGCACGTCGACGCACTCAGAGCAATCTCAGGGTAAGAGTTGCAAGCGGGAGAATAAGTTGTAATGTTTATCACCGACCACTAGTCGGAGAAAAATCTCCTCTGCTTCACTCGCTGAAAGGCAACATGCTGAGAAGTATGACAGAGGAGGAGGAGGAGGTTCATCTTTCTGTGAGAGGAGCTGAAGTGAACTGAAGGAGCCTCTTGGATGAGGCGTGAAACGTCTTCATGGATCTACAACCAAGTCCAGCTAACCCTCCTCAAAGAGTCTTCTATCGTGTGTTCGATCATTGATTGATTGACAGTAACTTTTTGAGAGGCCCAAGAGGTTTTTTTGGAAGTTAAAATCGAGCTGTCGTTATCAGTCAGCCTCCATGCTGTGGCTGTTTTTACCTTAAATATCAGTGACAGACGATGGTTAATAGTCTAAATGAGCAAACAGAAGATTTAAATGAACCGTCACTGTTCCATGTGGCTGTTTTTGTTGTGTAATCTCTTTCTTTTTGTGCTTTTCCTGTTAATGGACTGTGTGTGTGTGTGTGTGTGTGTGTCCATATTGTGGCAATGTGACGTGTGTCAAAATTTTCGGCTCATGTTGAACCACAAACACTGCTGAAAGATGCAAATCTACGGAACTAACTTCGTATTCAGTGTAAACATTTTTACACTGAATACGACGATATGATCTTATATGATTGGTTAGAATTCATCCTATTAATAAACTTTCGTTAAATTTTGTCATTTCGTAATTCCCTCTGCAACAAGAGAAGTTTATTACAATTCACATTCAGGCTGTTTTATTACAAACACAGCGGGTGGTCTTACAGAAATAAGTGGAAATACATGATGTTACTAATGCCAGAGAACGTCCTCGTGATCGTCATCGATCAGATGAGAAGGCAGGTGAAAGGTTGGATGAGTTCGGAGGTGGACCGGAGGGGAACGAGGAGGGCGTCGAGCGCCTCTTTATCGTTGAATGAATCAAAGAAAACGTGTCGAAAACTTCGTTTACAGATTGATGTCTCCATCGCTCTCTGTGGTTGTGGTTGCTCACTCAGCTTCCTCTCACGGTTTCAGGTTCACACGAAAACTAAAAATACAGTTCTGACAAGTTAATTAAGTTTTTGGTCTTTAGAGTGATGACTCAAGGGAAATAGGGGTGAAGAGTCGTAGTCATGGTTACTGATGTAGCTCCACAGATATTATGTAGATTAAAAACAAAGGATATTGAAACAGCGTGCAATGGATTTCTCAAGATTTGAGGCCTCGCTCTTTGAATTGCGTCATGAGCGCTGCTTGGCCATCCCCTACCTGATAGTACATGAAGATAAGTTAATTCAGAGGAGGCAGCAGTGTTTTACACCCTATCACCTCGTTTGTCTCCAGGAACGAGGCTCCCATCCCGACACATTTCTTCCTGATCCTCACCAGCTGTGGGAACTCGACCTTGAGCCCCGCTGACTGCAAGGGTCCCCTCCAGGCCAAGTCCTTCATCCTGCCTCACAAGCCCGACTACACAGAGAGCTGCGCTGTGAGTAACACCACCGACTCCTCTGCTGCTTGTTTCTACACGTCAGAGCAGCCCCGTGGAAACAGCCTACAGTGGAAAACATGATAATTTGAACTTAATCACTCACTGATGTCGTGTTCATCTTCTCTGTGTTTCTTCAGGGCGGGCCGGACTTGGCGTGGGTGGAGGATTGGCTGCAGTTTCACGCGGCGCGAGTCCGAGACGTCGAGCTCCTCACTGGACTCAGCTTCTATCACGACAGGTTATCGGTGGAAGAGACGCTACAGCTCAAGACTCTTCTACAGACTGCTTAAAATCAGAGACATCATCGAGTGAAGCTTTAATGTCCAAAAGAAGCCATACTGTACCGGCCTGCGCAACAGGCCTCTGTCCACCGACCGTCAGCGGGTTTAACCGGTGCCTCAACCTGAAAAAGTTTCCTGTGTTTGAACCAAATCGATCCCAAAAAGTTCCATCCAGGTTTTTTGTGATATGTCTGATTCCCAAGAAATGTTTTTATATATATTTGTTTTGGTCCTGTTTTTATAAAGAATAGTCCTCCGGGCGTCTGAACCAAAGATCCCGTCACGTCTGCTGAGTGGCTCCAAAGATGACAAAAAGATTTATTGATGGATGAAGAATCTATTTATACCGCTGTTTGTTTTATTGGCACTTTGAAGAACACATGACAATCTGGAAACAGTCGCACCTGCCTCCACACAGGTTCAGCATGAAAATGAATCTGCCAGCTGTCATTTCATGTTTATTGATGTTATTTTTCTTTCCAGCACCAGTGTTGTTTTTAGTATTTTGTACATTTGTTGGTCTGATTAATGCCATTTTGAGATAATTATTCGATTTTAGTGTGCGTGCATGTGTGTGAGTGAATGAATGTACTGTATGCATGGATGGATTATAAGAAATCCTACATAGGAGCGAGACACTGACCGGACCAGACTGAAAGAGACAAAATGAAATGTTGCGTCGTGCCTCTTTGTGGTTGTTCGTGGCATTCTGCATCTCTTTGTATTTGTTTTGTCTGTTTGTGGTTGTTTTGTTGGTCGTTTTAATCTCTTTCTTGTAGTTATTCATCTCTTTGTGCTCTTGCATGTCCTCCTTTTGTTGTCATGTTGCATTTTGTGTCAGTAGTTGTGTGGCGTCTCTCTGCAGTTCTTAAGCACATTTTGTTTTGCACCATTTCAAGGTCATTTAGTGTCTCTGTAGGCATTTTTCTAACTTGTATTGTGTCTCGTGGTCATTTTGTGTCATTTTGCTGTTTGTTCGTAGTTTTCCTATTCAGTCATCCATCCATTTGTGTAAATCTGTGAAAATCTGTGTGTGTGTGTAGCTGAAATGATTTCTCTATCAACAGTTCCTGTTCAGTCATTTCATGTTTGTTCTTGACAGCGTCCGTCTGGATGCTGAGCACGGTAGGCCATTTGTTGGAAATAAAACGTTTCATTATGTGTTTCATCTTTTTCAGCTGTCAGAAATGGTTCAAATCACAATTTCATTAAAAAAAAAAACAACACTTTTCTACACTGACCCTGTGACTTTTTGTGTTCTTTATTCCTTACCTGTTACACACACATCAGGGCTGCACGCACACCCTGTCTGCGCACTGTATCACACCCTAGGAGGAAACAGCATTGTAACATATGACCAAAACGCTGTTGCTCTGTTCGCCATCTCCACTTTGCAACAGTATGTGTGAACGCAAAAAGGAAGGAAACCGAGCTCTGTATACCTGACTTGGTATATATAATCTTCCACTTCCTCGGGCTGACCACTCTGCAGTGAGTGTGGCAGCGCTTTGAGCCTGAGGGTAAGATCATGCAGCTTTCTTTTGCAACTCTTCACTCTGCAAGTGACCTAGTTCTCATGTCACAAACCGGAGCTCACTTTCCTTTTAACGCCGATGCGCTGGCTTTTTTCCAGAGAGTTAAAGTGATGATGTTAGTCGAGATTTAGCAAGAAAGGGCTGTGCTGAGTCTGTGTTTTGTGACCACAGCTTACATTTTAGTCATCTGAGGGAAATCTAAGATGATTGCATATTCTCTGTGAATGTGTCAGCTTCCTGCTCTCTACGCAGGTTAGTATTTACTTGCACTTGTTCTCCTGCTCACTGCAAGAAGAGTTTTAACTTCTATTTTGGTTCATCTGGTTTCAAATCTTTCGTGTGAATGTTTGTAAAAGCTGGTGCGACGATGGAGAGTTGCAAATGTCTAAATAAGGAGAGTTTTCTGCTTATTTTTAACAGCACTGAGTTGAATGCATGTTTAAAAAACAGATGCAGAGGAATTCCTGCAAAGTATTTTAGTTTTGGCTCGTTGCAGAGTTTGTGTGTCCTGGTTTTGGCTCGTTGCAGAGTTTGTGTGTCCTGGTTTTGGAAGAACAGGTCAACTTTTCTCAAATAAAGCAGCCGCAGGTCGTGTGTCAGAGTTTTTGTGGCCGTCGATGACAGCTGACTGGTTTTGATTTGGAATTTGCTTGCGGTGGTCGTTCTGGCTGCAACCTTGCGTTGACATGCAGCCCGATCGAGGGGCCTGATCTGAGCTATGCAGCCACTCATACAGGTCTTCCAGGAAACTGTGCTCTGGTTTGTCAGACAGCACGTGATCCGTTTGTTTCGTTCTCACGGGGCTCAGACTCCATATTTGGGTCCTGCTGTATTCAGTCAGGTGTCTTTCCTGTCACTGCTGTGGTGGGCTGATATGCTCTCCCACCCTTGCTTCTCGGATATTAAGTCAGAGTCACCCCTAAACCACAGACAGCTTGAATCATTAAAGCCCTCTGCATAGTAGACGCGAGTGTGAAATGAGTGTGCTCGTGTTGACGTCACACACCAGTACGAGCCTCCTCTCAAACTGGGAACTGTTGGTCAAATGAGGACTCGGATCAGACCGGCCTGAAGTAATGTCCACTGTGTCACAATCCCCCGTTGGTAACATATTTCACAGCTTGCCTCACTGATATATTTACAACCTGAGAGATTCCCTGCAGGCGTGGTGCACATCAGCAAGGGGCTGATAACAGCTGTGTCGCTCTGTGGACCATCAGGCCTAATTACAGCTGACACTGAATGTTTCTCCAGCCTGCTGGCGGCTCTGGATAGTAACAAGGACAGGCTCTTATCTTACCAACACAGGCTGGCACTTAACTGTTCAACATGACTTCCTCTCGAGTCCCCACGCTTCACCCGTCTACTACTGAGGAGGAAAATGGTTTTATTCCAGATTGAGAGGCACAGGATGAGACTTTGTTATTGGATAAATACATTTTCCATAAGTCCAAACTTTATTATGTTTGTGGGGGATTGGAAAGACGCGGGGAAGTCGCCAGTTCATCACAGGCCTGAAACATGAAGACACAAAGAAATGTGCTAAACACTGCTGCAAATATGAAGCTACAGCCAGGAGATTAGCCTAGCTTAGCATAGAGACTGAAAAAGGGGGAAGCAGTTAGCCTAGCACCTCTTCCTGTGAGAGGTGGAGGCAAGCCAAGAATGTCCAACCTCATCTCAGAGCTTTAAGAATCCCTTCCTGCGATAAACCGGCGATACCCAGCCTTGTATCAAACTATCTGTCCTGACGTAACGTCCACCGCGTGTGTCACAATCTTCTTTTAGTAACACATTTCACACCTTGCTTCATTGGTGTTCACAACTTGAGAGAAACCCTTTAGGTGTGGTGCATATCAGCAACAGGCTGTGTCGCTCTAACCGATCCAGAAACTCCTGTAAAACCCAGATTGTCTCATTTACACAACTTTTTTTGTATGGATTAAACAAAGAGTTTCCAGTCTTTATGCTAAGCTAAGCTAATTAGCTGCTGGCTGTAGCTAGCGGCCATGAGAGGGGGTATCAGTCTCTTCCTCGCAAGATCATGAAGAGGTATTTAGGGGTAACACAATAAACAGCAGACCTCGAATCCTCTAATATAAATCTGATCTGCCGTTTATGAGCTGGCTGTTTAAACAAGATTTGAATAAATCTACTGACCTGCAAAAAATACATTTAAAAAAAGAATCTAGAACAGAGACGCACGTCCGCCATCAATAATGCAAGGGTTGGCATTTAGCCTGTGCTATCAGTGAAGCATCACTGCTCTTCCTGCAGCCGAGGAAGCGGCGTCGGCTGGCCGGGAGGGAGGTTGAATACAGTGACACGGACACGGGAGGGGAAGGCGAGGACACGGGCACATGTAGTAGTGTCTAATCTCATGAGATGCTGATACCTGCGTCATCGGGCGGCAGCCTTGTACTTTTTCACTCACCTTTAGGGAAATGAATGTTAAAAGAGGGAATTTCCGCAACTGTTGAAGCAGTCGGTGAAGTGAAATCATCCGAGTGGAAGCACTACAAGCTGCTATATCTGGCTCTGACGTGGAGATCAAAATCAGGAGATGGGGGATCTTAGCACAACGCAGAAAACCCCAATTGCTATCTCTCTATTTTTTTCTCTCTCTCAGCATCATAAGACTAGAGAGGAGGCCTGGCCCTGAATCCAGTAAAGGGGAGGGTTAAAGAGAAGAGGAGGAGGAGACAGCAACAAAAATAAAACAGTGAGGCAGAGAGGAAGAGAGGCAGACAGAAGAGAGAGGACCGCTGAGGGTGGCAGATGATCTGAGACCGTTGCCTTAAAGATGGATTTAAGTTTGCTTCAAGCTCTGGAGAGAGAAAGAGTCCTGGAGGTTCTACGGAGAGACAAACAGCTGCGAAGCATCGAAGAAGACAGGATAAGGTGAGTCATTTCAGACCGATTTCTGAGAAACACTTACTGATGCTGAAAGGAGGCTGCACTGCCTCGAGGAGAACCAGAAGCTTCATCCTATTGTGTCCTTTTATAATCAAATTTGTCAGTTTAACTAATTAACTAAAGTGATTTTTTTACCTCAGGAGGATGAAATATGACCTCCAGGAGCTTCGAAGGAGAGGCGCAAAGAGTTTTGCCCGGCAGTACGGCGAGCGGACCTGCGCCCGCTGCCAGAGGCCGCTGGGAAAGTTCTGGAACTCAGGCGCAGTCTGTCACGGCTGCAGCCACCGAATCTGCAGCCGCTGCCGCGTGGGCGTGGGAACGGCGGACTGGAAGTGCACGGTCTGCCACGCCTACAGGTGCGGTACAGAGCTTCACCATCCAACAACAGCATGGCATGCGTGTTTCAAGTTCACTTTTCTGGGTTTTTACGGCTAAAGAACTATTTTTCATCAGCCATCGTTCGCCACCTTTAATCTTTAAGTTTTCACTTTTGAGAATTACAACACACCAAATGACATATGTGTGAAGGAGGTCACTGTCAAACCACAACTTCGCTTTATTCATTCACCCTCACCACTCACCACTTATAGTATCATTTTCGCTCACAGCAGGCAGAGTAGCCGAGTACACTACACGTCTGACAAAGTGCCAGAGTTTCACATCAGGATCTGGTGGAGACCAAAAACAGAGCTAAAAAGAGATACTGCATCTACATTCATCAGACTCAGCTCATAACAAAGTGTGTTTCTGCTGCCTTCGCTTACTCGGGATGTGTTTGTGCATGACTTCCTGTGCTGATTTTATGACTTTTACTTTGTCTCGTGATGTAAAATATCTAAATGAATATCTGCTCCCTCTTCTGCTCGTAATGTAATAATGTGTGTGTTTGTCTTCCTCGCAGGGAGGTGAAGATCAGATCAGGAGAGTGGTTCTTGGACCAGAGGGCTCGTAAATTTCAAGTCACCACAGGTTTGTTTACTATATTTGGATGGTTTCTTTATTAATTATTGACACACCCGTGATATCGTCCATTAAAACTATAACGATTTATAAAATATGGATGATCTGAGCCGTGTTTGTTTGTACGGGGGGTTTAAAAAGTTGCTGAATTATTCAGTCTTGTCAGTGTGGTGAGGTCCCGTCATGAGGGTGTGTCACATTTATGTTTTTTTATTTTTTATTTTTGCAGACAAATATGAGACCGTTGGGGAGAAACTATTAAAAACCTACAACGTGCTGAGGTACGAGGAATCTTGAAGTGTTTATTTTGAATGTTTGTCGCTGCTTTCATTCTTAAAATACGTCATAAGACTCATTAAAATCTTATTTTCTTCTATTTTTTGTTTTACAGTAATATCTCAATCGTACCTCCGACTCCTCCACCCAACATGGATTATCATTTTCTGAGCAGATCAGGGGTAAAATACCAAAATATTTCCAGCATTATTTCACAGTAGAAGTGTCAAATTATATAAACTGAGTTTAATTAATGTTGTTTTTTTTTCTGCAGGATTTTAAAAACTCAAAACCTTTCACCAAATCTGTGGAGGATCTGATGCTTTCCTTCACCAGCCACATTAAAAGTAAGTTAAAGCATTAAAAAAATGTTTTCTTCGCCTGTGAGCAAATTACAGCATCACTTCTTTGTGCGTATTATCAAGACATTATCTGATAAACTGAGTTTAACCACAGAGGAAATTAACCTGCAGTACTGCGGCGCAGCAAGCACCCGTCTTACCTCATCGGCCTATAACTGCATCAGCAGAAGTTGCACAGGATGATGAGAATAGATAGCAAAGACGTGTTGCATGCAATGTGAAAAAAAATCCCCTGATACCACACGACTTCTCGAGATCATTGCAAACTTCTTTGTGTGTTTCTCTGTCAGTAAACATTCAACTTCTCCTTTTTTTTTCCTCCCTGAGATTGAAAGTTTTGTTTTTTTCTCGACACAGAGATTTCCAGTTCGCAGAACGACGTGCGAGAAGACTTGCTGAGGGTTGAGAACAGCCGGAGAATGTCAAGCTTCAACTACACCACCCAGAAGAGCCTGTCCGACACCGACATCAACAAAGCCGGATATGTGAGTCTGCTGCACACTTTGTGCATTCAGCACCGGCGCACATGAGCCTCAGAGAAACCACTTTAAGATACAAAACCAACATTTCCCCCTTTACGGGCCAACAAATCACTCTCCTGCACACCTTGTTTAGACTGGCTCAGTAATAGCTTAGTAATTTAAGCTTTACTGGTCCCTGCTGGTGATAAGAAGGAATAACTCAGATGATGTAAAGATGTGACCCTCCTTCTTCTTTCTGCAGCTCTTTAAAGGCCCCAGTCTGCCAAACCTGTTCAAGAGAAGCAAAGACAGCGACCAGGAAGGTTCCTCCACCGGGGCAGAGGAAGAAACTTCCTTCGGCTCCGAGTACTCCTACGGAAAGAGAGTAAGTACAAGCTGAGGATGAGAGCAAAAAAACATCCTGTTACTCATCTGTGATTTTAGCTCATCTACAAAATCTCTCTCAACTCCACAGGGGAGTAACAGCAGCATCAGCACAGAGTGCGGCCCCTTCGAGAGCGTCGCCGTGGCGGGAGAGCTCGAGCTGGCTCTGGCCTACAACGCCAACACCTCGTGTCTGGAGATCACGGTGGGCGCCTGCAGAAATCTCAACTACGGGGATGAAAAGAAGAAGAAGTGTCACCCGTGAGGACAATTAAATAAATATGTGTGACCCCGATTTGTTGTCTGGTTCTCCATCAAAACCTCAGCATCCTGTATGTGTTGTTGTTCTCCGTGCAGATACGTCAAACTCTACGTGCTGCCAGGAAAGAGCGGCAAAATGAAGACGGCGGTGAAGAAACACACGACTGATCCCATTTTTAATGAAGTTTTAAAGGTAAAAAAAGAAAACTTTTACTATAGCGGCTTTATTTTGTGTCTATCATGACAAATTAATGAATTTCCTCGTCTGCTTACTAACAGTACCACGTGGAGCGCCACCTGCTGTTTGGAAAGAGACTGCAGGCCTCTGTGTGGCACTCAGGCACCCTGAAGAGGAAGACGTTTCTTGGCGAGGTCCTCATCCCTCTGGATGGCTGGAGGTTTGAGGACAAGGCGTCCCAGTACTTCAACTGGTACCCGCTGTGCCCGAAGGTAAAAACAGAGACGAGGAAGGTTCAGACATCCAGATGTGATGAGGAGAAAGGTTTCTGTCCAGTGTTTAAGATGTAATGAAATAAACTTGAAAATGAAAAGATACCGGCGTCTTGTTATCGCTAAGAATGAGTCCAGCCCAAAACCACAAATTGAAGTTTAGATCTGCTGCTTTTGTTACATCTGGACACAGGCTAGCAGTTTCCCTCTGTTTCCAGTCTTTGTGCTAAGCTATGCTAATTGGCTGTGGCTTCATATTTACCGTAAAGTTAGTTTTTCCTTCTTGTGACCTTTAATGCTGTTTTTCCTCGTATACACAGGGTAGAATTAGTCATTTCACTCGTGTTACTAGTCATAAAAAGTGTTCGCAGGCAGCTCGTGAACTTTTTTCTTTCTCTTTCTTGTGTTTCGTTCAGGTGGAGGGTCCAGACGGAGGCGCTGTGGATCAGGACGGATCAGATCAGATGTTCAAAGTCAAGTTGAGCTCCAGCAATCAGGGTGAGCTCCTGAGGCTCAGCTCCCTTAAACACCCGCGAGAAAAAGAAACACGACTGTCTGTCCGCTGGATAATTTAATATTTATTTATTGTAATATTTATTATGATGACATACCTGCATTTTCACCCGATGAGACGCCCATTAAATATGAATCTCGGGTGATGTTGCGGCTGTCAGTAGCACAAAAACACTACACAATGTCAGAGTTTTGGAAGCAGCCGTGTGTATAACTTGATTTTTTGTTTATTTATTTGTTTATTCACTTTTTAACTTTATTTCTCAACCATACAGGATTAAATATTTTAATTTAAAATAAAATATAAATATCACCAAAGACTACTTTGATTGTCTTTTTCAGGGAGGCTGGGCTGAGTTTGGATCCATTCTACATGAATGTAGAATATTATTATAATATCATTTATAAAAATAATAATAAATCGCTTCCACAGCTCATGATACACCAGCTAATGTACAAAATAGGTGTACTGTGGGTTCTAGTTTTAAATACATGACTTCCTTACCTCCCAGTTTAATGTGTTACCGACAGGCTACATCAGGTTCAACACTGAGCTCAGAGCCAATAAATAAAAGCTCACGTTTTAAGAGCTACTGCACAAAAAGTGTTTAAAAGTGATAAAACACACCTGGCTCCAGCCTCCAGCGGGTCTTTGTTCTCGTATTTCAGCACTAGGGGTCAGGAGAACTCCTCTTTTGGACACCTCTTGCTCCTTGCAGCGGTTTAACGCTGTGCTACACGGCAATGATCGACTAACTGTCCTTATCAAAGGTGCCAAACACCTTCCCATTAAAGCAAACATTGGTCAGAACACCTGCGTCAGAGTGTAAATACGCCTCATTGTGCCTCTCTTTGTGTGTGCGTTTCAGCGTCTGCAGGCCCCGAGGTGTGTTGTGTGTGTTCTGGTGTGTGTTTATGAAACATTAGAGAGTGGAAAGTGTTTTTATGTAGCTGTTTGTGTGTGTTGTGTTCAGGTGTCTGACTCTGGGAGCAGGCAGACAGCTCGTGGAGATGACATCCATTATTTGAGGGTGAGACCAGGCTGGACCTGAACCTGGAGCTGTGGGACCAAAAGCCCCTCCTGCCCCTCTGAGGCACCCCTGTGAGAGTCACATGAATAATTAATAAACGGTTTATAACATGCTATAACTGAGATGTAGGCAGACACAAAGACGTCTTGAAGTGACTGTCAATGTATTTGCCAACATCTCCTCCTGTGATTTGTATCAGCTGACAACATAACATGGAAATACTGTACAACATTGTACTAGCATGTAATGTAATGTATGTATTTATTTGATTGTAATTATATTTATTAATAAAGTATTTATTGATAAATTCATGACGCTTAATATGATGTGAACAGGTGAGTTGTATATAAATTCACCCTCAGTACAGTTGTCATGAACGGGGAAATTAGCTACAGAGACCAAAACTGTTTTTTGTACCAGGCTGTAAACATGTTTATTGGGCATTTGAACATGGGGACTTATGGAGACTGACTCACTTCTGGAGCCAGCCTCAAGTGGACATTTGAGGAACTGCAGTTTTTGGCACTTCAGCAGTGGCCTCTGCTGTATGTCATGTTTGGGGCTAACTATGCTTAACTAATATTCTGTCTCAATTCGGATACTTTAATACTGCAGTATACAAATGTAAGTTGTACACATGTTTTACAGTAAGTTGGTTAATCGGTGACTTTAAACTGGCCGTAGGTGTGGATGTGAGTGTGAATGGTTGATTGTCTCCGCGTGCCCTGTGATGAGCTGGCAGCCTGAGTCAGCTGGGACGGGCTCGAGCCCGACCGTGACCCTGATGAGGATGAGCGGTTACAGATAACAGATAACTATAATAATAGTAATTAGTCTTATTGAATAATTAAATATGAATGAAGTAATGCCTGTTTTAATCAAATTAAACAAACTTGTTGCACGTTAAAGCGCTGACTCTGCCACGCTGAGTGACGTCACGTTCTCCTGACGGTGACGTCGGCGTGCCAGGGCGAGCTGACGTCACAGGCACTTGTTGTTGGGCATCGAACGCCGGTTGCCACGGCGACCGCGCGCGCGCCCGCACCAAAGAGAATTCCAGGTCAGTGACATCATCACTCCTTCTTCTTCTTCTTCTTCTTCTTCTCTCTGAAACCAGAGACGACTGAAGCACGTCTTTCACACACCGAGACTAGAAAGGCTTCATTGTGCATGAAGGAAATGTTAAAAGGAGTGTGTGTGTGTGTGTGTGTGTGTGTGTGTGTGTGTGTGTGTGTGTGTGAGGCCTGGCCTGGGCAGCTCACTCTGAAATAACTCAAAACCAACTTCCTGTGACCGGAGCAGGGCGTGGCTCCAAATTTCATTTGTGAGAAACATCATCCCGGTGTCTCTCTCCGCTAATTTCATTTGCATGGATGTTCAGCTGCCTCACCTCTGACAGAGCTTCACATCCAGGAGGAAATCTCATTTGAAAGATTGTTTGAATGATGAGATTTGGTTAAAAACCACACTGCTCACACACTTCTATTACATTTACAGACTAATCTACTGCTTTTTGAGGTACTTGTACACCAGTTTTGTAGTATTAGTACTTTCATCCCAGATTCAAGATCCAAGAAATTAATTATGATGAAGCATGTGAATAAGACTTTATTAATCCTCAGGGTGGAAATCACAGGCTAACCAGCAGTATATAAAGTAATATATAGATATAAAATAAATCTATAAATAAATTAAAATTAGCTCCACATTTACCATATGGAGCTAGCTGCCGGTTGCGTGCGTTATAAGATTTATTTGCTTGGACATAATCATTCATAAGCAGGTTCATAACTCGAAGAGATCTGTTTCATATTTTTAACTGCATGAAATGTTGAAGTTTATTCATCATCTGACTGTTTTACCACCGTGGAGTGTTTCAGTAGCTGTCACTTTATTGTTCTGGTTTTATTGCCTGCAGCTTTAATGTTTTGGTTCACTCTCTCAGCTCTCATTAGCGTCTTTTACAGGCACAGCAGGCAGATGGAACCAACAACACGCTACCTGCTCCGACCGGCGCAGTTTACGACGAGCTGACGAACACAGCTGAAGAGACGGATATTTCCCTCAGGGGTTGACAGAGAGAGGCTAATATTGGACTTCCATTCATCGCGTTGTTTTGTGTGTGATGCATGTGTAATTGTAAGTCATACATAATTAACAGCACGGCCGCTTTGATCGACATGTATGTACCGTTACAGGTGGCTTGTTAGTTTCATGGCTGACAGTGAGCCACAAGAAAAGGTTGATCCTCTGGGGAGCCTGAACAACTTTCCCCAACAGACACAGGCGTTCTCACACACAATAAACACACTGATGTGTAATCATAGATTTTTCTTTATTGCCAATATGTTGAACACCTCATTATAAAATCCTGCTCTTATACAAAGGCCAGCAGAGCTGTGTGTTTCCATTACAGTGTCAATAGATGCTACTCTAGTCCATGTCCAGAGAGAGGAGAGTGAGACGTTGGTGTTATACTGTCTGGGTCGGTCCATCCTGACCGAGCTGCAGAATGAAAACTCTTTACAAAGTTCACCTTAACCCTCTTTTTTTTTTTGTAACCTCAGGAGGTCTAACACTAAAAGAAGTTTGTTTTTTTGGACTGTGCACCTTGGCTAAAAACTGAGGACCAACCATCTGGGACTGAACCCAGAGAGAAAGGCCACTTGGGAGGGTAAAAAGCACACAAACACATGCTCATCTCTCACCCGACAGCGACATGACACAGAACAGAGCAATAAAATATATTAAACCTAAGTGTCCCAGTCGGCAGCGCTCTGAGGACGAAGACGTTCCTCGGCAGGCTGTGAACTGCACGGCAAAAAACAAAACAAAACAAAAAAAAGAATCAAAAGTACCTAGAAAGACAGCAGTCTCCTTTACTGATTTAATGGCATGCAGCTGTTTATTTCCTATGGTAAAAAATAATAATAATTTACAATTAAATCTCTTTAATTTAGTGATCTAAAGTACTGGAACATAAGACTGCTATTATATTGGTCAATATATAAAACCTTTTCAAACATTTTAAATGTTTTTTTATCATTAGTAGACAGCAACATAGCAAAAATATACAAACCAAGATGAAATACCCTTTTTTATGTCCCATATACAGTATAAATATCAAACTAAGCATGATTTCAAACTACTGTATGAGCAATATTAAAACATAAATGGAAGTGTTCAAATATAAATGGAAAACAAAACAAACATACATTTTCCTGCTTATACTGTTTCCCCCCTTTCTGAGTGGTCGCCATGAACGACAGGCTGTCCTTTAACTTCCTACACAACACATCGAAAACAAGCGAGGCTTTGATTACATATCTGTATGTGCACGTTTGTGAAGTAATCATTTTTCTTTTACTTTTTATTTATTTTTTATTTTTTTGCTAGTCCCACTACTTCATCACACCTCTGGATAAAAACAAGAATGATTTGGTCTGCAGTGATCAAATTACACACATTCAAATACACAAAGATGTGAAACACTAACGAGAGGAGAGGAGAGAAGAGGAGAAAGGTTTTGGCACTAAGTTTTCTTCAAAGGATTTGCAAAGCCCTGCATACCGTCAGGCACACTCACAGCAGGAGCTCGTCTCTCTGCGTGTGATGCCTCTGCTGTGCTTATACTGCTCCAGTTTAGTCTGCGACTGATGTGTGTTATACGTGAGTTTGTGTGCGGAGCGAGATGTAGTGACCATTCAGAAAAGGGTGAGTTGGCTGAGAGGAGGAGGGAGGAGGGAGGGAGGCGAAGGCTTTTTATAAGGCCTCGAACTCGTCGATCCTCTGCTTGGTGTTGCCCTGCCTGATCTGTCGCAGGGTCTTGTATTTGTCTCGGCCGGCCCGCACGTTCTCGCTGTGGAGGAGGTCGTTCTGGGTGTTCTTGGAGTCGTCACGCGCCTGCGCCAGCTCTGAGGTCAAGGCCTGAGAGCAGAGAGGAAGAGGAAATATAAGATACAGTTCAAAAAGCGTGCCCGTTCACTCTGATGCTTCATTTAGCGTGTGAAAGTGAAGCAGCTCAAGCACAGGATGTTGTGATCATAGATATTTCAAGAAATAATAGATTTCTAGCTAAGTTAAGCTAGTGTTAAATTGTGAACATGCAAGAGCATTTGGTAACCGTGGTAACACATCAGTACAAAGGAGCTCACCTCCGTGCCTGCTGGAATTTGACCTTAAAGCTCAGTTATGTGCTGCACTGCATCTCTTAGCTGAATAATCTGTCCTGTATTAAATGAATTTAATAAAACATCTGCATCTCGGGGATGAGCGGCTGTGCGTGGCATTTCCTTTTCTGTCCTCTCACCTTCAGCTGTTTCTGGACGCGCTCGTTCTTCTCGGCCTCGGTGAGGCGGTCCTCCTCGTTGCGGTGGTCGTTGATGCCTTCGGTCTGCAGGTCGGCGCTGTGCGTGCTGGTGTTCTCCTCGCTGTCGCTGTTGTCGTCCAGGTGGTCGTACATGGGGGGAGGTGGAGGGGGCGGGGGCACCGTCATCACCATGTGCAGCTCCTCCCTGGTCTTCACTAGATCGTCCTGAGCCTCCTTGGCCTGGCGGGGTATCAGTAACACAGGAGGACAGTCAGTCAACAAAAACAAACTTGGACTGGTTAGAGAATTTGCAGCCTCCGACTTTGATGACAAACAGTTGAATGAGCATTAATCAGTATTCTGTGCACTGCAGTTCGCCCTCAGTTAAAGCTCTCACCCTCAGCTGCCATGTGTCGGCCTCCTCCTCTTTGCGTCTCTTGGCCTCCTCCAGCTGGGTGATCCTGGATGTGTGCTCTGCCAGCTCTGCAGCCTGACGCAAAACAAAAAGAGAAACACTCAGTTAGTCTTGTTTAGTTTTGCACTACAAACTAAGTTTTGCTTCTAATTAAGTTTACTGTTTCAAATCAAGTTTATTAAATTGCTAAATTATAAACAGCCTCTGTCACAGGTGTTGGATGACCACATCTGAGGGATCGTTACAAGAAATGCGTCTTCATTATTTATATATAAATAATCCCGGCTGATATCAGATTCTTTTTGCCAGCCTCAGTCGGGCTCTCGTAAAACTTACTGCGACTTCCTGACAGCTTAAAGCAACATCAAGTCAAATATTAATGAGCACATTGCACCTTTAATGTTAATGTGTCAATAAATCACAAAGCTCTCAGGACCATCTGAAAATGGAATAACGTGCACGTAGCAGAGTAACATAGCCACGCTGAGTCAAGTGTTTGTGGCTGTTGTGGTACATTCCTGCTCATCGCCACAACAATGTGAGCAGCTTGTGTTTCAGCAGACTGAACTAACCGGAGCCTCGGTATTAAACAGTGCACCTGCTTTAGACGTCAGCGCAGCACTTGGTTGTGAAAGTTATTGAGCTGATCATTTAGTGAAAACACGGACACATAGATGTGTTCGAATGTTTAAAACGACGTCAGTCAGGAGAAGCTGCAGGAGGCTTAGGCGTCTTAATAGGGTTTAAGTATAAAGAGCGTCACAGCCGGTGTCTGTGCTGGTCTCTGGTTGAATGTGGACACAGATTTACTGTCCAGGCTGTTAAAGTGAATGAGGGTGCCGTGCAGAGTCCTGTGGGTGGTCCACAGCAGAGCGGCTGAGGGGTGGGGGGGGGGCGGTTAGTCTGAAGTAACAGGGTGTGGTCCAGCTGCAGAGTCTGGAGCTACAATAGCCAGGCACTGCTGAGAAACACCAGCCTGCGATGTGCCTGGTACAGACCTGCACATAACAGCTGAGTGTGGTGAGGACGTGGAGAAAATGTTTTAATGTATCTTATCTTGGTAACAAGGTGCCAACTTCTGAGATTTCATTGATTGGCCTGTGCGGCTTTTCCCAGACGACTGTTTTGTGTTGCTAAAGTTTAAATCCTGTGAAGGTTCAATCTGGGGTAACTGGACTTGGCTATTCGTCATGAAGACGTGGTTAAACTAAAGGCATTTAGCCTGGGTGGGATCGCAGCAGTCACAGCAGTTGGTAAATTTAAGAATGTCAGAAATAAAACACTGACCAGCTGCTCCTGACTCTTCTTCTGGTTCTCGGCCTGGCGGGCCAGTTCCTCTTTAGCCAGCAGGGCAGCCTGACGCTCGGCCTCCAGGCGAGCCGCCTCCTCCTCGGCTCTCCTCCGCTCCTGCTCCAGCATCATGGCTCTCTGGAGCTGATCCTGTAGATCTGAAAGAAAAGAGGAAAAAGAAACATGAGACAAATACAACACTGCTGCACAAAAAAACTAATAGGATGTAAAATTCTAATATTTAAAACGTATGTACGTCCAGTTTTGCTTAGACTGGAACCATGAAGCATTAATAGAGAGATACTGTAGAGGATAGAGATGAGGTCTAATTAGCTGTAAGTACTAAAAGTCCTGAGCAATGAATCTTTCCATGACTGCAGTCAACAAACATTTGGCTCTAATTTATGAGCAGGAAACATGTTAATCATCATAGAGGAAGCCACAGAGTCACTTAATTATCAATCTTAGCTTAGTGTATTTAATTTTGTTAACACTAACTTCTTCTTAGGGTTGGATTAGAATAAGAAAACACTACTGCTCTCTGCCCGCTCGAGATGTGACGAGTACAAACAGGTAAAACTAGAAGTCCAACAGATCATGTGTTTATGGTTTGGATGCTGGACAAAACACAAAAATACATGATTACTCATGGTGAGGCATCTGTTCGGACTTCCATTCAACCCTACTGCGGCATTCATTACTCATGTTGTTTAGAAAACAAGTATCCTGCACACATAACCTGTTAGCCTTCCCCACGTGATCACGTGCACACACACAGATGAACTATTTTTTACATCCTCAGAGTTAAGCGACGTGTGACAGTCCCTCCGCCTCACCTTTCTCCGCCTTCTTGGTCTTCTCCTCAAACTGGTACAGCCTCATCATCAGGTCCTGCTTCTCCCGCTCCATCTGCTCCTTCTCTTTCTCGATGGCCTCCCTCTTCTTCTTCTCGTTCTCCAGCTGGGCCCTGCAGATAAGACACAGCCGGTCGTGAGCCAACAAAGAGAGCTGACATATTTGATGCATAGTTACGGCTGACAAACAACAGTCGGTAAAACCCACACACACACGCACACCCAGATTCAACACATGGCGCCATTTAGAAAATGAGAACATCTCTGCATCTGTCACAGCCACACACAGAATGCAAAAGTTTTTATAAATATCATGTAAATATCATCTCACATGATTTGCAGGTGAGGCTTCACCACATTTACAAGCATTTGGCAGCACAATTCAAGAGCATTGACAAATTATTTAGTGAAAAATGTCCAATTTGAAATGATTTAATTGCTTGTTTTGTTCTGTCTTTTTACTTTTACTTTACTAACTATCTGATTGTTACATTTTCTGGTTCAATTACTGACGATTTTCATAATCACTTATGTTTCTGATCAGTTTAGTCTATAAAACACAAAACAACAGTCCAAAACACAAAAAATATTCAGTTTAAAAGAGTGAAAAGCCGAGATGCAGCTAGCTATTATTTTCATTCATCGTGTGATCTATTGAAAGTGAGCCAAAAACAGAAACGCCCTCTTTTGTGTGACCAACAATCCAAAACCCAGAGAGAATTAAGATAATCAGAACAGTTTCATATTTTTCATGCTTGATTAATTTTCAGTTAGTTAGCTAATCGATTAATTGATTAATAATTTCAGCTCCAGAGAAAATCAACACATTCTGAGAACACTGTCGGAACAAAATATCAATAAATCAATAAATGTATTTAAAGATCGATCGTCAAAGCTATTTTTCAGTTTTACAACTGATCCATTAAACACCCACAGTAAGCAACAAAGCTCATTAAAATTTAACAATACTGCAGTCAAAATTCAGTCCTCATGAATAATTCAAAGAGTTTTCTCTTATTTACCGTACACACTACAAATGAGTCACGGCCTTTGTTGTTTTACTTACAGTCTCTTCTTTTATACGACATGCACACTAAGCGATTGTTTAGAGCTGCGATGAGTGAAAAGTTTTAACGTGAGGGAAAACTTTAGTTTCTGATACTCTTGCTGCAGCAGCCTGATACTGTTCGTCCCTCTGGGTTTAATTAAGTTTAAATGAGCAATCTTAAGGGACTTCAGATTTGTGACAGTGTCTGGACACGAGCCCAGCCTCTCCCTCACACACACTGAGAGCTACTGTGTGTGTGAACCCTAACTCCGTCTGCTGAGGCCGGTGATCTCACGGTTCTCCTGCTGGTATTTACTGTGTTGTCTGCTCGCTGTTACATCACCGTGTTTGAACAGCTGTACGGAGCAGACAGTGGGACGACAGCTGTAGCTGAGATCAACATCCATTCACTTTCTGTTCAGACAAACTCAGGAAGCAGATTTCCCTTTTAAAGAAATGCTGCATTAGTACCCAGTGAATGGTTTCACTGAACGGTAGCTATCCTAAGCGGCTGTGAACACTATCTGCTATGGTAACACTGGTCCAGACATAGAGAAGGAGGTGAACGGAGCTCGATTTAATGGACTTAACAGAGAACAGAGTATTCCATTACATAAAGGTGAAAACTGAGAACATGACAATGCCCATTTTGTGTTGTAATGGTCTTTTACAAGAATTCCAAGCTGTCCTGTGAGCTCAGATCTTTATATTATGATGCTCTAGAATCAGATCAAGTCATATTCAGGCAGAAATCACCTTTCATTAACTGCATTTGGCCTCCAATCAATTTATGGCAGGTGAAAATGCCAATTTTCAGCAGGTGAAAATGCCCATTTTGTGTTGTAATGGTCCTTTACAAGAATTCCAAGCTGTCCTGTGAGCTCAGATCTTTATATTATGAAGCTCTAGAATCAGATCAAGTCATATTTAGGCAGAAATCACCTTTCATTAACTGCGTTTGGCCTTCAATCAATTTATGGCAGGTGAAAATGCCTTCAATCAATTTTCAGCAGGTGAAAATGCCCATTTTGTGTTGTAATGGTCCTTTACAAGAATTCCAAGCTGTCCTGTGAGCGCAGATCTTTATATTATGAAGCTCTAGAATCAGACGAAGATATATTCAGGCAGAAATCACCTTTCATTGACTGCATTTGGCCTTCAATCAATTTATGGCAGGTGAAAATGCCTTCAATCAATTTTCAGCAGGTGAAAATGCCCATTTTGTGTTGTAATGGTCCTTTACAAGAATTCCAAGCTGTCCTGTGAGCTCAGATCTTTATATTATGAAGCTCTAGAATCAGATCAAGTCATATTTAGGCAGAAATCAACCTTCATTAAATGCATTTGGCCTTCAATCAATTTTTGGCAGGTGAAAATGCCCATTTTGTGTTGTAATGGTCCTTTACAAGAATTGAAGCTGTCCTGTGAGCTCAGATCTTTATATTATGAAGCTCTAGAATGAGATCTAGTTAGTTTTCTATAGTCCAATAATACAAAAAGTCCTCATCATCATAGATGTCACATCATTTTGGGCTTGTGAACTGATCACATACTGGACAAGCTTGTGTCTAGTTGTCTACGTACCTCTCCATCTGTTTCTGCTGCTTCTCCTCTCTGGCCTGGGCCTTCATCTGCTGCACCTCGATCGTGTCGGGCTTGCGGCGACGCATGTACAGCTCGTGGTTGCCCATGCACAGCTGCAGGATGCGCTTGTTTATGCGCAGTCTCGGCGCATAAAACACAAAGTCCTGAAAAATGTGGAGGAGAAGAAACAGAGAAACAGACATAAAGCATGCCGAATAATAAAGTGCTCAGCTGCCTGCTCATTGTGCTTTGCTGATAAAGGACAAAGACTCCAGTCGTGGCTCCAAGCGGGTGCAGGGAAACTTTTAATACAGATTACACACAGTACCATAGGGACTGCTCCATGCATAGTAAAAGGTAAAATAGCCTGACCCACACAGATAAGGTGTGTACTTTTGTGACTGTTTTGGGTCCATCACTAATAGCACTGCCTGTGTTCTTTCTCTTCTCTACAGAGAAACATGATGCCACCGGTAAAACAGAAGCTAGCTTAAGTATGGACACACTGTGCAACTTAATAGACTCTGAAAGCTTAATTTTGTCAAAGACGGAGGTAAAGACTTTGTAAAAGAGAATTTTCAGGTTCAAATATGTCATACATCATGTTTAAAATCTAAATGGTGACTGAGGCATTACTCACTGGTGACTTTTTGTCGATGGGCTTGATGATGAACTTCTTATCATTGAAGGAAATGTTTCTTATCTCGCTCCAGGGGAAGCCAATCTTCGGGGTCAATCTGAGGAAGTGAGCACATGAGCTTGAACATTAATCTGTGATGCTAAATTATAACAACTCGTCATCTTTTGATCTATTCTGACATTATCTGTAACGGCCACACAATCAAGTCAAATGATACATGAACAGCACAATATTCGCCGCTATGTGGACGACTCACAACTCTACATTGACAGAACACTGACATTGTACTGTAGCTGTTAGTGCTGATTGAAAAGAGATAAAAGTACCAAAAGTAACAGATTCACTGTGAGGCATGAAGCTTGTGTCATAGAGAACGAAATGTTAGACCATATCTTACATTTCCTCCGGGCTATTGCAATGCTTCGGCTTATCCAAAAATCAGTACAAAGATATCAGCTTGAACAAAATTTGGCTGTAAACAAGACAGCCATTACATCCATTTTAGCATCTCTGCATGGGCTCCCTGTGTCTTTTAAAACTGATTTTAAAATTGTGTTACTACTTAACAAGGCTCTAAATGGTTTAGCACTTCATACTTGACCCTTATAAGCCAATAAAATTCAACATTAGAGGATTATAAAACAGTTAAGACAAAAGAAAAACATCTTATATATCAAGACTCAACTTCTTTTTAATCTTGAAGTAGTCTGTGTTCTTGCTTTAAGTAAATCTTACTGACCTTTTAATCTTCATATTTTAAATGTGTTACATTCATGTAAAGCTCTTTGAGCTGCATGTATGAAAGGTGCTAAACAAATAAGGACTAAATGTCGAATGTTCTCTGGTTTAAGCTCCTTAATTGAGAGGATTTGCTGCTCTTCTTTGTTATATGTGCCAGTAACTTTAATATAATTGGCTTTTGGATGACAAAACAAAACTTTTGAAGGCTACAGTATTAAAATAAAGCTCTCTATCAGGCTGACTGTGAACATGGATTTCTATATCCACTGTTCGAGTATGAGGGATGAATCCGGGGTGTGGCTCGCCATTCCATTGTGCCAGACAAACTGAACGGATGCCAATCTCATTCAGCACAATACAAAGTAGCACTGTAAACATTGACAAGCCGATAGTGTTGTAATCTAGAAAGGCAGCCCTGAGTCTTGCAGCGAAACTGTGCTGTGAAACTGTACTGCCTGAACTGGAATTTCACTCTATTAGTGTCTCTGACACATGCTTGAGGAATTGAGAAAACTATGTGGAAGTTATCTCAGTGATTGAATATTTGGTTCAGAGTCTCGTGGTGTATTGAGCTGTGCTTTATCAATGGTTTCATGTTTGTACGAACTATTGTTGCAGCGATGCGGTTTGTAAAATTACGCTGACAGTTAGTGAGTTAGAAAAGGTCTGTGGTTGGAGAAAACGTAGCTGGATTTCATTAGTAAGTCTGGCTTTCTGCGACAAACATTACTAATGTATGAGACTTGCAGGAAATATTAGCATTTGATAGCAATGGCTAATTGAAGCAGCATGTCAAAAAACATGAGTAATAAAAGGTATTTTCCAGCTACATAAAGACTGCAATTACACAAAAATAAAGTATTTATTGGTAATATTTTATATATTAATATATACACTAAAATATTCCGAAACCCAACATGATGTCTTCAAATTGATTGTTTTGCATTCCACTTCCTAAAATCTGTTTTTTAAGTTAATTTTACTTTCACTTACTATCATTTAGCTCTTATCTAATCATTTTTTAAGATTTCAGAGATTCCTTCAAGTACCACTAGAAGGAAGTCGAGTACCACCAGTGGTACATGTGCCACAGTGACTTAAAAAAAATAATAAATAGTTCCCACTGTGTCCAAAAACGCAAGTAAAACTGATTTTTAGGTTCAGATACTGTTGCAACCTGATACGTGAAATACCAAAGTTACAACTAAGTCAGTGTAAAATAGTGAAACTAAAAGTAAGAAACACATTTCCACTAAATTCATTCAGCAGTAATCTGTTGTCTGGTTTTACTCTGTGTGTGTGTTTGACCAGGGCGGTTGCTAAGACGAATCCTTGGCTCTAAAAATGAGCAGTGCCGTGGTTCCACAGAGCAGCAGAGCATAAGGAGTTAAAGCCAGCACCAGACTGTGCCTCGGTGAAGCCTTGGCTGCACTGCTGCGTTGTGGGCCAGCTGCCCTCATTGGAGAGACAGCGTTGTAGGTTAGCCTCACATTCTTAAGTGCCGCACAGCTTGAAAAACCAGTCGGCGTAGCCATGGTTACAGCAGAGGGCACCGTGGAGGAGAGGCATTTCTTTGCTGATCCCAGGGAGCACATAAAGAGACAGACTCACACAAGGACACAAGGACCTGGAATGTTCTTTAACAATGTGCTTCTCCCTCTTGTTGGAGGTTTCATGCCACAGTTAAGATACAAAAAGGCTGAATGAGGTGGACTTTAACACAATAACGGTTACAGTAATTAAATCATTTAGACTTGAGTAGAAACTCTTGAGCTGATACTAGACAAAGAATTAGCCAGTGAAGGTTCAATTAGAGGCCTCATGGGGCAGCTGACTCGCTTTGTTGTTAACCCATCGTCAGCTTTGCTGCAGCGCAGCCAGTTTAATACAGGGCAACAATCTGGCAGTGAACAACAAAATTCGGGGTCGGTGACTGAAAGGGAAGTCACCTGGGATGAAGTATTCACTCCAGTAACCTCACAGACGAGGGCCACCAGCCACAGGAGACCTCAAAGCTCATTTCACCGAACAGAGTGCGATTACCACAAAACTGTCCTGCCCTACAAACAATCACAGCCGAGACCAGGCTGGATTGTGTCAACCCTTGTACCCTTGACGCACAATGCTAAAAAAAAATAATAATAAAAAATCAGAACAAATAAGTACAAAAGAGGAAGATCTTTTTCTGTCATACTGTCTGCACGCCAAGAGGAGAAACAGGACTGTCAGGACAAAAATGGAAAAATAAGGTCTGCAAATGTATAGCAGGGATTTCACACAAACATGTGCTTTGTCCTTCAGGAGGTTTCATTAATCATTCAGCAGCATGAAGAGTAGTAATTGCAGCTCTATAAGAAGACGTGGGAACAAAAGAAGTACTATGTGTCATATATATATATATATACCCACTTATATGCAGCACATATTTTAAACCATATTATGTGTCTGAAAATATGTCAAGATAAAAAATAGTTTAAGCTCAGAGTATTTGCAAACGTGAAAGATTAAAGCAAACTGCTGAGTTTGAACTTTGTCTCTGGAGATACTCCTCCCAAACACTGTATCCATTTGGCCCTCATTGTTATTCCTGTCATACTGTCTGCAGAGGAACAGGAAGAGTGATTAAGTACAGACGTAGACCTGGCCCAGCCAGTTTAACACAGGGCTGCAGCTACTGTTGCAGAAGGCACAAAACAAGAGCCAGAACACACACACTAACTGTGTGTTAGCAGGTCTGTTTCCATCAAAATACAGTGCTTACTTGTCATCCTTCTCGTAAATGTTGAGTCCCAGGGCGTCCACTCCAAGCCACAGCTCTGTTCCCTTCTTGTTCTTGATGTCAAAGTAGTTGACTCCATACATTTCCAGGTCCTGGGCGATCTTCAGGTACTCCAGCATGGCGTCCTCCCTGCACAAATGGACAGAAGACAATGATTAAGTTATTATTTAAATGTGTTTTTAATTGACTCTGCGAGTAAGTACGAAACACACACTCACTTTAACATCCCACGGTGCTCCTCGTGCCACACCTGAATCCTCTCCTCCCACTGTTCTCTGGATAACTTGTGCTGCTCCAGGACTCTACAAAACAGAGAAGAAGAACGTGAGAAAGAGCAGATACGTACATACAGACAACGCAACATGATCTGATGTTTGTGGATATATTGACTTGATAAATAACATTATGGTCTTTATTTCTAATGCTTCTGCGTCATGATGGGAAAGTACTTCTTTTACACAGGACTGAAGATGCTCCACCTGCTATCAAACTTGCAAACGCCAAGCGAAAGCCACCGCTTTCTTGGCACAGCGTTCATGTGGCACTTGACTCTCACTTTGTGGCCTGCGTCGTGATTAATGCTGTAACAAATCTTTAATCGTCCTCTTGAATCTAAATACACAAGGAAATGAATGGATGGCACAAAAACACCCACACAAATAACTCAAATATTTCATGATGGTTACATTTACTACATCCTGTTAGATTCTCCGGGTGGAGAAGATTTCTATTGTGGCAGATTCAGCCAGTGAAGCGTTTTTTCAGTTCCTTCTTCTTTTCAAATTTCTCTAATCATTCAATCATTTCCTTGTGCAACAAAGTTATTTTTTGACATTACATAAGATCTTGACAGGATTCACTGTTCTGAATCTTCTGACAAATCTCACCTGTGTGGCAGCAGGCGTTCAGACAGCAGGTATCCGGGTCTGTGAACTTCCTTGTTGTAGTCTCCAAACTTAGCCTGGACGGAGTAGGAGGCCAGCAGCACGGCCGTTTCTGGTGGACAGTAAACCTCGTCGCTCAGGATGCCCTCCTTTATCTGCAGGAAGAAAAGCTTCTGGGTGATGTCCTGGATCAGCTCCTCAGAGACGTCCTCAGGAAAGAATTTGGCCCGAAACTTGAATTGCAGTGGGTTCTCCTTCTTCACTTCCTGGGACGACACCTGGAGATGAATTACAACATAGTTAACGTCCAGTATCATGTGAGCATTTAAGGATGAAAGGTGACGTACAAAAATCCGCCTCTGAAGCTCACTAAATAACACGCTTGAGCATCTTGTTGAAGTTTTTATGGGAGTGTTACATGCTGGACTTTTTGTTGGACAGGAGCAGTGATTCGAGCTGTTTACTGCTGTTTCCACTGTAAATACGAAGCTAAGCTAAGATAAACGGCTGTCGTTCAACAACATATTTACCGCTGACAGTGATATCAGTCAATCATCAATAGCTCTCATCTCTCAACTCTTGGCGAGTTAATTAGTTCCTGTTAACGATCACAGAATGTCATCCAGCTGGAAATGCTAGAGTATTATTGGATGTATCACTTAACACTCATGATTCTGGGAATCAGGATGGTGGAATTTGAAAAATAACTTGATAGTTTTAAGTTTTACTCTTTCAAAACAAACTTCAGCCACATACATGAATACACCGGAAACAGCTCTGGGGTTTCATGGGCACACCTCTGCTCACTGTAATAAGTCTGAACTCTAGTACGTGTTTACACAATGTGGCTCTTCCTCTAATTTCAAAACAGGAACCAAGCAGTCTTGATGGAGAGAATGGTGCCGGGAATATTCCAGTTTGAGCGAGGCATTGTGCTGATGAACTGCAGCGCACCGTCAGCACACCGTGTTACAGTTTACTGCTGCTGACTGAGGCAAGCAGAACCCCTTTCTCTCTCTCACGGTGACCCGTGTTTATGATCATAAAGTGCAGAGCGGCAACTTTCTCTTGATGGAGTAGATTGGTTTCCGACATTTGTTTCAGTCAGGAAGGTATTAGTTCAATAGAAACTTAATCTATTCACCATATTTTTTACAGCGCATGGTTAATGCTGCACTATTAAAAGTCCAGTGTGCGATATTTAGGAGTCCTTTATATCTACAGTGAGAGCAGGTCCTCTTCGATGGAGTCTGCCATGTTGAAGCACCGTTTTTCTACAGTAGCCCAGAGCAGACAAACTACAGCTGATCTGGATGATGAATTTCAAAGCCAGAGTTTTTCCTACATGCTTCGAAGGAGAGAGTAAGGCATGGGAGAGTATTTATTTGGTTGCAACTTCACTACTAGGTGCAACTAAATCCTCCACACTGGACCTTTAAGTATGAGAGCCTGTAGTCGGGTGTGTAGTTTAAAGAGTCCTCCACACAGTTCTGTCAGAGATTTCATCGTGTTCTGCTAGTAGCAGCTGCAGAGATGAGTGGAGGGCTACAGAGGTCTGGTAAAGTCTTTCCTTTGTAGTTTTTAGTCTTAACCGACACTGACTTGAGTGACATTACTTGATACAATTTATCAGACTTTGTGCAGCTCCCTCTGGAGCCACAAAAGGTTTCAAATATGGATTAATACTCCCAGAGACTCGTAATCAGACTTTCTTTGAGAGATTGTGCAGAACCAGCTGGTCTAAAAGGTTTCATACAGATACAATCTTTACCATCTGGACTTCATTTGGCTCTGGCTGATTTGCTTTTTGAATAACGGATCAGACCAGTTAGATTGTGAGCAGCCGGAATAACAACAATGATAATAATACAGTGACCTGAATTTACAAAGAAAAAACAAAGAAACCTGTTCCGGTTCACAAAAGTTCACGATCTTGTCAAATAATCCACATCCAGATGAATACATGCGCTGCTCTGACCGGTCAGCACAGACAAAATTAGCTTCCATGTCGGAAGTGGAACCACAATACAGCATGCGAATACATACGTACTGTAATACAGTGGCTACTGATTGACCAGAAGGTAAACACTGCAGCTCTGATTGTATCGCCTGTTCAAAAGAATGCATTCTTCCTCTATTGTTTATAGAGTTTGACTCCATAGGGAGAGGCGGGCAGTAGAGACACACTTGAAACACAGACTGAAATAACTATGTAGGTATGTAGGTGGTACGTGTCTATACATATACTACATATGATATGCAACAATAGTGGGATTTCACTCAAATGATGACTTCAACACCTTTAAAAATATCAAAGATTATGGTGAGATAAAATCAAATACATATTCTTAAAGCTGGATCTTACCTTTTTGTCCAGTTTTAGCCAAGTGTAGTAACCTTTGCCGTCCATGTACTGAAGTCCAAAGTACCAGACCTCACGTAGGCCGATGGTTTTCACCACCTGCACGGAGAAAAGGAAGTCTTAAAATACAACAGGGTTGCAGCAAACAAGATTATTTTCATCATCAGCTGATCTGAAATGTAAAAAACAGAGCGTGGTCTTCAAATGTTTAGTTCTGGGTGACCTAAAGTCCAAAGCCAAGAGGTATTGGTAGTTGTCTATGGCACATCCTCACATATGAGAGGCTAGAAATTGAGAAATTGAGGCATTTTCCTGATCTGACTGCTTTCATAACATGCTCTCCCAGGGGGAAAAAACTACAGATTATGAGCTGAGGACGTGAATGAAGTCGTCAGTAGGAAGAGGTGGCTCCTTCACAAAAATCAATGAGTTTGTTTTTACAATAAATGAGTCACTGACAGTTTCTTCCTGCAGAGCGAGGAGTTGTGAAAAGGCCTTTGAAGACTTTACTGGCAAGGCCTGAAGAATCTAACCTTAAGGTGACATACTCAGGTACCAGACTAATCTGGCCCTTATAGTATTACACATTCCCAGGTCTGAGTATGGACTTGGCTGAGGCTAATGATACAAACTGCAGTCGAAAAAAAGAGTACACTCAATGCACTACACGTTTGGTGTCTGAAGCAGTTTATCAAATATATGATTCTGGCCCCAGAGATGGACGTTAACCATTTTTAGAAGCATATCTCTCTATATGTTTCTATTATCAATCAATCTGCTGATTGTTTTCTCGATTAACCGATTATGAAAAATGTCAGGAACTGGTGACTAATCAAGTGAGTAAAGAAGATCAGCACATTCACAGTGTGTTTTCTCATCTTGCATTTGAAGCAACGCTCTTTCAGTCTGTTGCAATATGCCACAGCACATAAGGGCACAATGGGGAGCTGATCGTGAACAAAGTGGTCCTATTGTTTGACCAGGGAGGAGGAGTGATAGTGCTTAACGAGGGCGTGCTGCATGACCAGCATCCTGTCTCCGACTCCAGGAACAGACTGCGAAGCCCGGAGCAGAGGCGGCGACGGCTGGGCAGAGAGGAGAGGTGGAGGGGGTACGCCTGCTCCGGCCTACAACGAAAAATTGTCTAAAAGGCAGATTATGCACCCAGTTTTAATTTCAACCACACTGGGACCACTTTTTCACATCAACTGTGCAGCTGAGGCAGAAAGTGAAAACACAGTTGCAGATCTGGAATAATCACTTGTGCTGTAGGAGGAGCGACCATTTTCCACTGGCTTCTGAGGAAAAACCTCAGCGACCAGAGGCTCTTTATGGCCTCTTCAGAGAGGCAGAGCAATTTTTCCAACGGCATCGTGGAGGAATTTGTGTGTTTTCTGTGCGTTTTTGGCAGCAATGCATTTTTTGAATGCATCGCTGCCAAATCCCCACCCAGTCACCAGGTGAAGTGTCAAGTTGCCTGGGTGAAGTTTGAATCAACACGAGGGCAAGCCCATTCCCACTGATTAGCTTAAGCCTGAGGTTAAAATTAAATTCAAACTCCCTCCCTCTCCTCACCGGACGACACAAAGTACAGGGCAGGCCGACCTGTGGGAGTCAAAATGAACGGCTTTGATTCAGGAAGCTTTTCTGATGGATTGTACTTAGAGCAACAACAACACGCCACTAAAGGGGGAGCTTGAAATGAGAGAGCACTGAATCCTAACCCTGCATCTCACCTGTAATGAAACTCACAAGGCCTCAGAAAACAATCAGCCCTTTCATGGTGCTTTTGCTTTGGGGTCTACGGAAACAGAGTGGGCTACAGATACCTAAATGAACCATTCTCTCAGGGGGGAAAGGCGACCGTGGAAAGGCTCGGCACAACCAACAGAGCTGTCATAACAGGCTTACAGACCTTTCACAACACTAGACAGATGGATAAATAACTAGCTTTAAAAACGTGTCTTACATGAACTCCTGCTGCCAAAAGGAAATAATACAGCTAATTAGAGGAGGATTAAATCTGAATGTGGGGACACAGGTTTAGTAAACTGACATCGCAGCAGGTCGGTTTGGCGGCCTGCCTTGACTCTAAAGGGTTGCTACGTCGCTGTGGTGAACGTCCAGAGCTCCTGACGCGTCAGATATTTGTTCCTTCAGAAAACTCTCCGCACATAGAAGGCAGTTTAACACTTGCTCCACAGTGAGACAGACAAATAAACATAGCTATAAAATATCCATAAAACACACGGTAAAAATATTTGGTGTGACAGAACACAAGCAGTGAGAATGAAGCCTGTAATTGTAATTGAATTATCAAATCACATTTTTGCAACATTTCCCAGTCGTACCGATAATTTCCTAATGACATAATAAATCGCATTTACAGAGCTGGACCCAGTAAGCATCAGAAAATGAACTGAATTGAATAACCAACTGAAATGAGTTCATCTAAGTTTTGAACACTTGTTCATTGTGAGCTCGGGTTTTAGCCACAATGCTGCCGACTGGAACGCCACAAAAAAGGATTTAACAGCCTCCTGAGGGCAAAAATCAGCCCTAATATTAGTTTATAGGTGTATTACACCTCCTGACATCCACATGTGAAAGTATAGATATCCTTTAAACCTTTCCCAGACCTGCTCATACTCTGTGTAGATGTGTATAAAACCGAGACGTTACAACAGGAGGTTTGACTTCATTCTGGCAATCATTAAAAAACGGTCATCTCAGTGAAACATCTGCAGACAGGTTGAAGCAGCGAAACCTTCAGACTCGCGTCGGTTTGCCACGCGAGAACAGTTAGCGAGCCTGCAGCCTTGTTTCTTTTACGGCCATCTGACAGCGAGTGAAAGTTTCTCTGCCTGGTTTATGGGAGCTCGGGCCCTGTGGTGAGAGAGAGAGGAATGCCGCTAGGGCTGAAACAGCATTACGCACTGCATCCTCCGGGCTGAATAACGAGGCTGAAGTCCTCCAGTGACTGAGGAGGGGAAGGGAGTTGGTTCACCCAGTTGGGCCCCAACAGGCTCCAGCACAAAGACTGTTTCGTGGTGGTGGCTCAAAGGAAACATGTCCATTACTGTCAGACCACACATTAATTGTGTGGAGTATTAGAAAACCAGCATTTCAAAGCTTTATATCTAAGATTAGCTCTGCTAAAACACTACAGTAGAGACCAGAAGCCATCGTGCAACGCGTCGGAGCAGCTTAGCGATTTTTGCATGCAGCTCTGACATGCAAGTTGGGCGTGTAAGTGAACTAGTCTCATATTTTGCTCTTGACACCTGTCAGGCAGATTATTCGGACTTGGATCGAGTTCAAGACATTGTTGAACTGTTTCAAATGTTGCAATGTTTTCAGCTGTTTAACATCAATCCAAACCAGTTCTCAGAGCCACAACTTAAAGCCTTTCAAAGCCACATTAATACACCAAAGTGAGCGTGTGGACACACACTGAGGACAGGCACTTACTAACCAATGGATCTACTGTAAACTTTCTTATTGTGGCTCAAGGCAGAATGAAATGAGCAGCCGTGCGCAGTCATATGGAAGTGAAACTGTACATGGGTGTGTAGGGGAGTGGCATAAGTTTCTAGCAGCAGAGTTTAAGAGCAGCATGACAGGGACTAAGGCTATGATCAACGCTGACCACAAGGGCCACACCAGGCCTCACACTCGCCCTGGAAATGAGCTCACTGCTGTTAGTCAGCATTTCCACAGGACCTGTTTAACACTCTGTGAGTGTCCTTCTGTGTCTTTACAGCTGATTACTGCCAAAGCAACCGTTTAAAGCTAAATCAGGCCGCTGACAGACTTCGGGGACACGACCACTGAAGCTAAATGTCAGCCAGGACGGCTGCCCGGGCTTTTGGATGAGGAGCGAGAGCTGCGCGGAGCTTTTTCCCATGCTCAAATTAGCCAATTGTGTCTTCGCACTGAAATAGCGCACTGAACTGTCTCTGACACTATCATGGGGAGTGAGTGATTATCTGTGGCACACCCCGCTGAGAGCCATTCTAACAAGTAGGCGGGGGAATTCGCCAGCACTTATAAATAGAGAGATGTCAAAGGCAAACGGGCCGTCCTTAAACAAATCCCCACATCAGGAGCTTTAGATCCGCGGCCACGCTGCTTTGTTTGTCACACGTGCTGACGCCGTCCACATGCCGTGACATCGGGCCAGCTGTCACTGTTCGGGATATTTTGCTGCATGTGTTTTGGACTGAACTGTTTGCTGACATGAAGGGTGAATCCCCTGACACATTGTTGGCTACACTTGCCATTGAAAAACAAGTTCTACAGGAAGTGGCTAAAACAATGCCTCCCCCAACGCCCCCACCCCGGTGCTGTCATAGAGCCTCAGAGGAGCTCACGTTAATGACATGTCATCCACATTTGGATTTTGAGTACTGAGCTTCACAAAAGAGTTTCACAACCAGAGGAAAAGTCAAAGATAATCTCTGGTCGGCTCCTTTCAAGTGCTGTTGAAAGGCGAGGGTGATGTGAGGAGATCGCAAAGCAGCAATTACACCACAAGATGCAAATAAATTCTACACACCTTTAATACACTCACTGGCTTCAACATTCAATACACGCCTCTGTGGGAAGTCAGTGCAAGTGATTTTACTAAAAATCTGACAACATCCTATTAATAAATATCACATATATATAATTAATAAATAATTAATAAAAGCATCTACAAGAAGAGATTCTGCTTCAGTTCCTCACAGACTTCTATTTAATCATGACTTTAATAAATGCCTCGAGTTCTCTCTCACTTGTTTCATCGCAGGAAGCCGTTCACAATAACCCCTGAACCACACGAGGGATGACAGAGACTGATAAGGGCTCTTGAAGCCAGAAGCTCCTGTAATCTCGCCTCGTTAGGAGATAACTTTTCAGGCCTGGATGTAAGAGCTTTGGGAAGGGACGATAATGAGGACAGACGCTTTCTCCTGACACCGATGTCTCTCAATGACGTCAATCCAGTTAGCAGACATGACGTCGAAGGTTGGAACAGTTTATAAGAAGTAAATTTCATTGTATAAAATCTTTAAAAAAATATTTTAAAATGCTTTCTGTTAAAATAACATATACTGATTTGCCTCATTGCTGGGAGTTAAATAAAAAGTACGATACCACTTTTTTTATCTGTGCATTTAATATTTAGCTAGAGCCACCAGCTGCTTAGCTTATCTTAGCATAAAGACGGGAAACAGCTAGCCCGGCTCCCTCCAAAGCTAACAACATCAACTGACCAGCACCTCTACGGCTCACTGATTAACACATTATATCTTATTTGTTCAATCGGTACAAAAACACGTGTAAAAAAAATGATGCTGTTCGTCGTTTAATGCAGGGTTCTGCGCCAGACTATTTCTTGGCAGGGAGACGTAACTTCCTGGAGTCTACGCTTCTTGCTGGGCTGCTGCTCCTGGCTGAGAAACAGTCCCTCACATAACCCCGGTTCATTTTCACACTTAGGTTGTTGTGCTGTTTAAACGATTGGAGGTGCTGGTGGGTAGATGTATTTACCTTTGGACAGGGACAGGATGGCTCCGTACTTCATACTAAACTTCATTTAACTCTACAGATAACAGTGTGTACGATTTGCATATGTATATCTGCTTTAATCAACATGACTAGACCACCACTGGCTCACTAGTATTGACCTTTTGTATAAAAATGAGCTCATTCATTGATAAAAGTGATATTGACAACATATTTATAGGTCAATGCTGATGCTGGAGATCTGATGTGCACCATACCTGATCAAACAGCTGCTTGCCGGTGGTGCTGGGCTGGATGGCAAATTCCAGCTCAGCGTCCATGGTGGTGACGCGAACATTGACCTGTTGGAAAAACACACGAGAGAACAAGAGTTCAAAAGCTGACCCAGAGCAACAGAGAGGTTCTCAAAAGGTAAGGACCAATGTGGGTTAAAGCATGCTAAACTACAGAGCACTGCTTTGGTGTGAGGGTGTGTGTGTGTGTGTGTGTTTGGTAAGGAGGTGTATTTGCAGAGTAAACACACAGGGCTGTGTGTTTATCTCTGCTTTCTCAGAGCAGACGGGCGGATTCATGGGAATAGTGCTGCAAAATCTTTAGGTGTTTTTAGTAAAAGTCCTGAGGGATTTTAAAGGAACACACGAGTGTTAACACATCTACGGCTAAATCCACTTCTAGTTCACCAAGCTAAACAGAGGTGCAGTGGATGTTAGTCTGCATGGACAGACTGAAGAGAGGAGGAGTAAAACACAGCAGCTCCTTCAGTCATTCACTCCATTCACAGAAAAAAAGCATGTCTTTGAGTTCTCGGGTTAATGATTTATTAGACTGGCCTGTGCATACAAAAAGAGGTGGTCCCTCTAACTGACACCTGCTTCGCGAGCTCTAAATTTTAATGTCCACTCACGGGGATCCACCCCGGTGATTAATGTGTGATTTCAAAACCATTACAAATAGTCTGACTGGCCAGCTGGGTGGAATAATGAGGACTGACGTCAACCGTCTCCCATAATGGAGAGAAACAATATTCTGCATTGTAAAAGTTTGGTTAGTAATCAGCGCATGGCATCTGAATTTTTCGCACAAAGGCCACGCAACAATGCAACAAATATTTACAATAGCTGCTTTGAGGTAATGCACATGCTGAGTCTCTTTTCTGTGGGTATAATGTCAAATATCTGGTATTTGCGGGGGTTATGGAAACATGCAGGCCCTCTAAGTATTGACTGGACATGTTAATGCTGAGTGAAAACGATACAAAGAGGTCAGTGGACACAAAGTGTGGACAGAGAAGTCCACATCTTTCACATCTTTCATCTCCAGACCATTGTGAGCCTCGGCAGTGAACAAATTCAATGACGCCCACTGGAAAAGGGGATGTCTGGGCCATAGTGGTGACTATCTGGTGACTCAGAGCTTTGCCGATTCCCAGGAAGCGACAACCGACTAACTGACAAGCTTAAACCCTGACAGAGGAGGCAAATCCAATCACGGCATTTGATGGGAAGAGCCTCACCATGGCGCTGTCCAGGATATTGTTAAGAGCACAGTACAGTAGTCTAGACGGTGGATATTAAAGGGTGACCCACTTCTATCATCCATGTGTCTGCTGCCGCTTTCAAGCGAGGTTAGCAGAGTTGACTCACTTGGACCCGTGGCAAAACAAACTTTGCTCGGAGCCACGTAGAGTTCGTAGCTCTGTCCTGTGATGCCACATGTGCACACGATTTGTAACTTTTAGAGTCCAACAGGGTGACTTACACCAGCTTCGAGTCACAGCTAAAAAGCAGGGGGGGGGGGAACACTGCATTTACTTCACACAGCAAAACAAAGATCCCCTTTCAGCTGCAGTGCCCCAGCAGTCCCTCGCTATCATCATCTACATTCAGCTGGAGCCAAAAAAACGACCACAAGACTGCAGCAGGAGCGATCAGAAACTGCACCAACAAGTGATATTTGGAGACTTCCCTTGTTTAAAAGTGACTGTAAGATCTGCCAGTAGCAGCTCTCAGCGATTCTCTCAACGTCACGGTCTTTATTTACAGCAAGTTAAGAGAGGGAACACCTAAAAAAACACACCCTAACCATCAGAGAATGGAACATGTGAATGTGTGGAGCAGACGAGCCAACTGAAACCACTGAGTGAGTGATATCTGATCTCAAAGTAGGTCCTACAACGGTAACTCACAATAAACTGAGGCCATTCAGAGCGGTAAAGAAAACATGACACATATGCTAAAAATATACCGGGCAAAGACCCAGAGTTCCACAATGAGCAACTTCAGTCAGAGGAAAGTACAGGCGTTCATATTAACCATATAAAGCCCCGCTTCTCCACTCATTGCAGTAATAACCGACTCAATCATTGTAGCTGCAGGAGCTTCGGTTCCCAAACCTAACCTGCTGCTGTGACGCAGAGTACATGCAGAATTTCACAGTCTCGGTGGAAGGTACACGACTTTGGTGACCAAGAAACAACAAGTAACATGAGCTCTGTGGTAACGTAGGCGGCACAGTAGAAAAACCTGATTACAGTACTAAGAACTGCAGTACACACACGTGTCAGTACAACTGTGTGCAGTGATTTTTTGGGGCTTTTTCATGATGAAAAACAGAAAAAAATACTTCCTGTTACCTGCCCAACAATGAGCCGTGACGAGTGGTATCAAAAGATGTATCATGTTGACATCTTTGGCATAAACTATATGAATGAACAAATACAAGAACATGCAAGAAATAAACAAACAATTTAAGATCGGCTGCCTCTAATAATCTCTCTAATATAGCCAAAATCTGTCAACCTTTATCCACAGAACAACTACAGAGAGAAAAAGGTGCTATTCTGTGAATTAATCAATCAATCCATTACTCAGGAATGTCAAATATTTCCTCACACACCGCCTCTCCCTGTCCCATATAATCATGAATGAAATATCCCATTTTATACTGCAGAGGTCAAAAGCTGCTCCGGGTCGGGTTAAATAAATGTGCTGGTCATCGCCTCCGTAGTTAAACTGTGAATAGGCTGCACTACATTCTTCAGCGAGGTCCATTCAATATTTAACCCTCAGCATAGTCTGCGTGACTTTACAAGAGTCTTTCGCAATGGGTGTCGCCATGGGGACTGGCAGTGAAATGGCCGGAGAGTAATACAGCCAATAGTCATAATGACTGGCTACTGTTTGAGTCCAGGGCAGTAACACAGCTCGGATGGAGAGGACAGGAAGTGTTACTGAAGTTTTTTGTTTGTATTTTAGAAAGTGACGTTGACCCTGTGAGTGTATTCTCTCAGGTTCTGTCAACTGAAGAATGAGAGTTAAAAGGTGCTGTAACCATTTTTGGATTTGTGAATCAATCCTCGAGGGCGTTACAGCCATGATTGAGTAATTAATTATTTAAAGGAACAAATACTAACAATAGGACTGGACACAAAAAGGAAACACCCATCCATGTCGGTTGTGGCCACGCCTTGTACGGTTGGGCTGCGACCGAGAGGAAACAGGATTCTGGGAGAGCCACTATCGTTTGCTTCTGACAATGTGTCATTCAGATAAGTGAAACATGAGTCACGCAGGCATCGATACAGGAGCCCTCGCTACTCCTTAAATCTGGTCCAACATCCTGCTGCTCGGTCCTGTTGGATGCTGGAATGTGATATTACGTCAAGCATCTGCGCTGGAATGATTGACAGCGCCTGTAGGGTCCTGTGCCGGTTCATTTAAATCAGTGTTCATCCTCTTGGATCGCTGCTTACTAGGGACTACGCCGATTTTATGAACCAATTCATAAAACTTGTAGATTAGTTTGAAAAATATCGAAGTTTAGTTTTAAAGTCAGGAGAATTCAAAACATGACATAATATGTACATTACAGGAGGTAATGCTTGACTCACATCACTTGCTTAGTTTATTTTAATGATTTTTTTCAGGATTTTTATGATTGTGTGAACCTGTTTCATTATTTTATTTCTGTTTCTTCGGCATTAGAATGTATTTATATCGTACATACAGAGAAAGTGAGGAGATACTGCGTATCTTCTGTACAAAATCCTGAATTTATAGATAGAATATCTTGAATCATGCCTTAACGTGACACTGTAGAAAAATGTGTAGGGAATAAACTAGAACTCAGCGATTATTATAGTAATCGATTACTCAGTCAGGACGCAATAAATCAGCAACTATTCTAATAGTCAGTCAGTCTGCTGCTATCTTTTCATATATAAACTGATTCATTTGGGGGTTTTTTACTCTGTACACCGAATGATTAACGAATAACTCCAGAAAATAGTCAGCATCTCATCTATCTGTAGCGTTGGGTGCGTCCTCCACTTATACTATATTTCTGGCTGCAAGTCCTTCAAACTAGTAATCTTATTACACACCTTTCACAGAACTCACAATGTGAACTCTCATTTATGTATCTCACCAGTGCTGAAAGTCTAACTCAGCATCTGCAGGATTAATTTGAGAGTACGACGCTTTCTGGAGGAACATGCATCAAAGGAGCGACTTCATTAAAACAGCATTAGTGTCCTATTGATATTTTTGGTGCTACGTTGCAAAAGAGCGGGTCCTGTGATGAGAGGCCACGTATTAAAACTGTCAGAGGATCACATGAAAACTTGTATTCTTCTCTCGATATCATGGAAAAGAAAACAGTCTGACATTATCGTCCCAAAATAGAGAGAGAGAGAAAAAAGTCTGTTTTGTGGTGACTGGACTCGGCGGGCTGCTGCTATCAGACGGTAATGATGTCATTTCCACGGAGACGCTCATGACAACCATGAGGCCTTATAAACAAACCAACAACACACTTTATGACACGGACTGAGGTTTTAGTCACTGTCATCACAAGTGTGTCATCACTTTGTCCTGATCTGAGCATCAGTTCTGATCCAGTTTTATTCTTTAAAGTTTTGTAACTGGATGCCGTGTGGACTTTCTACTCTTTAAAACAAAGGACAGAGGACAGAGAAAAGTTCTGTTCAGCACTTCTAACACATTTCCATTACATTTTGAAGCACACACAGGCTGTTACACTAGAAATTTCCATTTATCAGCGAGCTGTGGGAGGAACATGTGCCATGTGCGGACATACAGTATGTAATAGCTGGGGTGGGGCAAAAGCCAGTCGAGGCTAATTGAAGGCAACAACCTGTTCAAATATTTAGGACAGCTCCTCCATATAATGTTTTTTAACTATTTGTTTTCCCTTTTATGACGAGGACTGTAAATACAGCAGGTCACCCATTTTAAAGACTCCAACCCAGCATTACGCGGGGGAGTGAGCTCCAAATTTCAGCCTGGAAAACAACTTCAAAACACCCCCCCCAAAAAGAGAGAGAGCCCTGTACTCATGACAAACTCCTGAGGACATAAACAAGACATTTTCCACCCCCTGTTGTTTATGCCGTTGCATTTCTGAGATATAGATCCTGTGACTACCTCCACCCGTGAAACAGTACAGCTCCTGTTCATGGACATGGAGCAGAGCGGTGGATGATGATGATGGTGATGATGCTCGCTGAAACATATGGGACACCCCCAGGATATGAGAGGAGCATGTGATTCCCCCCTTTAACACAGAGCCTACTGATGAATTAAGCTTATATAACACACATGTTCAATACAAAATAAGAAGTTTAAACCATGCTACGTGTTCATACATGTAAATAAAGGGAGGAATCAGCTCTGAAGGCATCACCATGAAGTGAATTCATTATTTCTTCACCTCTATAAATCCACAAAACTTCATCATAAAGTACAAACTTCATCATCAGCATCACTGATTTAACAGGTCACCAAAATAAAAGCACTGTTAATTACCGTTAATTAGATTAACGTATGAAAATACAGAGTTTGGTGAGTTTTAGTGTTTCGGCTCACCTGTCGTGTTTTAGTGATACAACAAACAGTGTAAATAAATTAAAAAATAAAAAGGTTACTCACCGCTTTCGGCATTTTCCTGTCCGTTTCCCTGCTCAGCGCGAGGAGGAGCCGTTAAGATTTAAACAAACAAACGGTTAAAAATAAAAAATGGAAACGGTAACGTGTGGTCCGCGAGGCTGTCCGTGCGCCTTCCTGGAAGCAGAGAGAAAGAGGAGAAACGAGTTTGAGCCACTTCACGTCGTTACTTAAAGCCGAGCGAGTGAGTGAGAGAGTGAGAGAGCGGCTCGGCACTCCCGGAGAGGGGGACAGTCATCGGGATGAATCACCGCCACCGACCCGGCAAGCTAACGGCGGCTAGCGGCGGCAACACAGGAAGTCACGGCGCCCGCGCTTCAAAATAAGAGCACGCTGAGCTAGTCATCAATTCCAACCCCGAACCACAGCAAAATGAACCCAAACTGTTGATTTTAACATGAATGGAGACAACAACTAAAATTATATCAACACAAAAACAACTAATCATTGTCAATCAGTTAATCCTATTTTCTTTTCAATTAATCATTATGACACAGTGAAAAACTTTTGTTGTGTCCAGTAAACACAATATAAAAAGAAAAATGGATAATTCTATCATTTTAGAAGCTGAAACCGGGAAAGTTTGGTTTTTAAGCTTGATTTATGACTTTTTTGGCTGTGGCAAGCAGTTACTTTAATTTTTGATCATTTAGTCATTTAGCTGATGCTTCAATCTGAAGAGATTTACAAAAAAGTAGAAACAATCAAGGTCAAGTGCGACAAGGACAATAAGTGACCGTCCTAGAAGCGGGTCGATACCGATGACGACTACCGATGAATACTTATTTAGTCTATAAAACATTTGACTGTAGTGAAAAGTATCTCAAACTTCTTGATGATGTTAACACGTATCTTGTTTGGTCTGACCAAAACTCAAAGATTGATCCATCCATTTTCTAACTAACTTATCCTCATCTGGGTCGCAGGTCGCTGGAGTCTATCCCAGCTAACTTAGGCCAAACATGCTCATTTTAACAAAATATTTAACAGAGAGAAGCTGCAAAGGGTCACATAAGAAAATATTTAGTTTACTAATTTTTTTTTAAAATGTCAATTAATTTTCTCTCGATTGAGAAATTAAAAATCTACAAATCAACAAATTAAACACTGCATATTGCATATTCCAGCCTGCACTTGTTATTTTAATTGGTTTTATTCTGAAAATAAATCACCGGAAGTCCTACATTTCTAGTTTACCTTGACAGGTTGAATCATCGGCAGCAGGCAGGTTAAATACGGTACTCAACATGCCTCACCCACAAGCTAAACTCCCCACCCTGCTCTCTTAACCTTTTATTTTGACTTGCCAACAAACCCACACCCCAGTTCAGATTAACGGCTGCCATTGGCAACAGGGCTGCTGCGTATCGCCTCATTAAAGTCGCTTTAAGAGGCAAACAAACCATACGGCATCACATTAAAGGTCAGAGTAACAGCCGTGTGCAACGTGTTGAGTTAGTGGCAGTCTGAGAAAATATGACAAAGTGTTTGATTTCCAGGGCATATTTCCACGTCTGTGCTGTGAGTGTGTGTACACACCCACAGCGACAGGGAAACAATCCGAGGCCAGCAAAACGAGAAAATCCACCTCTGTGACCGGCACAGATGGAGGACAATTATTCATAATAAAGGCACATCGTACACCTGCTGCAAGATTCAAACCCATTTAAACTACATGACGCTGTCCCCCTTCAGTGCAGGAGCTTCATCTGTGCAGCAGACGCATCCTCACTATAATCCCGCAGACACCTGTTGGGAGATTTGCCTCCTTTGTGCCGCGCAAAGTGGAAAAAAGTCACAAAAGTGTGTTTTTCCTCCGATGCATGAAGCTCTCTGGTCTGCAGGCTTCAGCCGGTGAAGCACACGGAGTTCTTCCTACGTGTTCCGGGGGTCTTACCGGCAGGTTTGAAGGGTGCGATGATGATCCGGAGCTCCCAGCCGCAGATTTCCCTCTGCTCACCCGAGCGCAATATGGCGCTCATCCATCCCACTGCGCGGAGCCTCGATCCTGTTCCTGCTGTCACCGGTAGGCTGGGGGAGCGCTGCTTCACAACAATACATGGGACCTGTTGGAGGGGTGAGGGGGGGCTCTGAGGGGCTCCCCCCGCGTAAAATCTAGAGAGGCTTCGTTATTGCCAAGGGGCATTGGTGGGCAGATGGTATTTCCCCACCTGCAGAGAGCTGCTCTGTTCTTTTGAGTGTAAAACCACAACTATCAGGGGGACGTTTGAGATGCAAACTTTAAAGTCTTGCGCCGGTAGGAAATGGCTCAGAGGCCAGATATGAAAACTCACCGTGCAAAGGCTTCGAGGCTGTGGTTAATCTCTGGTGATACATTTGGACTCAGTCATCAACAATATGTGTCCCAATTACATACTTACATTATATAAAACATCATCTCCAGTACTCATCAGCGCTGATTCACGTCTTAGATTTGCCCAAACTCAAAAACTTTAAGTATTACCAACTAAAATACATCATATTGTCTTTTTTTAAATGTTAATCTTGTTGTAGTCTTTGATATTTTGGAGTTTATCTACAGGTTTTATTGTTGTAATGACACTGTTTTAATGGTGTTCAGAGACACTAAGTGACAGGCTATGGCATGGCACACACACACTGCATATAGGCCTACAATAACACATCCATATCACTCACACTTCTGTGCGGTGTCACACCGTGATTTGTTTAATGAAGTGACTTTTATTTGTGTAAGTCACTCTAGAATGAATTATCTGATCTCGATGACCTGTGGGCAAAGAGAATTAAAGCTCATCTATCAGCTGCTGTGTCACCTGTCCTGCGCTTTTGCTGCACCAAACTTTTTCTGTCACGCAGGACTTCACGGGGGAAGTGCGGCGTCATCCGCCCCGCACTGAACCGAGGAAGCGCAGTCAAGTGAGAGCAGAGAGGGGAGGTGTCATAGGTGAGCCGACCAATGGGACGGCGGGGATTAAAATAGAGCCGTATATATCGGAGGTTAGTCCTACTTTGTACCATAACACGAAACCAAACGGTGATGTGACAGTCCTGCCCCACCGCTTTGCACCCGGCCGTACCCTTCAGCCATCACTGCTTTTGTCCCACTATCACCATGACAACCTCCTCACAAATACACTTTGTGAATATATATTTGATGCATCATGTGGGCAGTTTTGAATTTTAATATGCTGAAGCAAACACAAACTTTTTGTCTGGGTGCGTGAGATAAATTTAGCAGTTTGTTTGAGCGATGCAAAACATGTCTGCGTTTGCCTGAATGAACAGTTTGAAGAGCAAAGCCGGATGCAAATAAGACACAGGATAACACTTTGAGTGATCCCTGAAATATTCAGTGTTCCAGTAAAAGCTGCGCTTCACCTGCTGCCCGTGACTCACCACCCACATCTCATTCTTTCTTTTTAAGATTAAACTTTGGGGGAAACTCCACTCAACAGGCAGCAACTTTCTTCTGATAAGAGGAAAAATACACCGAATGTCTGAAAGAAAAGGGGCTTATCACAAAAATGAGGTAAATGATAAGAAAATATGTTTATGTTTAGATCTTCCATTGGCATCTGATTTACAGTAACAATCTCAGGATAACACTGAACAAACATCTAAAGTAAACTGTATTTCAATTTCCCACTATTTCACAGATGTACTAATCATAATGCTGATTTGTGTGATGTGTCACTGTCTTTGCAGAGATGCACCCTGAACCACATGTTCTTTTTTTAAATAACAAACGTGGTTTTAGTCAGTGAAAAAACATTTTATTCTTGAGAACACACTCATGTCTTTGTCCTTTCTCTGTGACTCACTGAGTCTCTGGTTTAGCTGGCTGTGTCTCCGGCTCTTTGAACCCCTCCAGTCTCTTCTGGGCGACATCGTGGATGATAGCTGAAAGACAGAAATGAAGACGTTTCAGTCACTGTGAGCAACACGCTTGACATGAATCACATCTGTAATGTTTAAACAGAGACACTAGATGGCGCTCCAACAATGCCTGATGACCCCTGCAGGAGTACTCGACAAATACCTTTTGTCAGTGACAACATCGGCCTCTAGAACATGCTGATTAAACTCCAACAACTTAGCGGATGGTTCTCTTTATTCACTTAATGTTTGGACTTTAGCACGTATGTTGAGTTTGTTGTTTGGAGTTTGTGGTGACCTGAATCTGGGATTTCTGACAATTTCCAGTTTTTATCTGAGTTTGTTATGAACAAATTTGTCATAAAATCAAACCCGGAGAAAAAAAAATGCTAAACAAACATCAAGCACAAGAAAAAGTAAGAGATTAAACAGATGACTGTATAATAAAGAGCTGATGAAATGATATTATATTCACTTACTGTCCAGCATCTCTCTTGCTGTGTATCTCCTCTCCAAACTGTTGTTAACCTCAACCATCAGCCACGGGAGGAAATTAGTCTCAATATCTGGAAAATCGGAACCACAAATACGATAAAAACACTCATATCGAAATGTCCTCTCATCTTCCACGAGTCACAGATCACTCAGCGATGCCCTCGTGTGTCAGAAAGGAGGAAAGCTGAGTTTAATTGGGAGTTGATGCAGGAGAGGAACAAAGCGAACGAAGGCTGACCTTTCTCCACGGGGTCGTAAAAGTAGCCGTGGTTTCTCAGCGAGGTGAAGACTGTCGGCAGGAGGTCGGCCAGGTACTGCTGGGTGTACGCCCGGGCGGCAATCTTCTCTGCAACCTCTCTCTCTTTCTTCAGAACCTCCCGCTGCTGGGCAATTCTGTGCCCCTGAGGCGAGCAAACACAACACAAGCTGTGGTTCTGATACTGATTCACAGAAGAAAAAAACATCTGCATGCAGAACCACATGCTTTTTTTAGCATCGACATGTTTGGAATAATTAGAGGAAGAACTGAGTGAACAAAGAACAGATAAAGAACACACTGTGCTATGCAGAGCAGAAAAAACACGTAACTGAGCAGTTAGATACAACATTAGATACAGGATACTTAAAAAAAACGGTAATGTCAGAGATAAAATCACCGGATTATTCTACACCATACTGAAACTTCACTGTGAGCGGCAAACACTTTTTTTCAAGTCCAGTATTATCTCTAACATCTAACATAAGTGACAAAAATGCAAAGATGTCATTTAGAGTCAGGAAACATTCACAATAAACTATATATTTATATAATCTGCATACTTTCTCCTCAGTGCGCCGTCGCTCCTGCTCCTGAAGCTGATGCACCTCTGCCAGCTCCTTTTTCCGGAGCTCTCTGAAGGCCCTCTGCTGGGCCCGCAGAGAGGCCAGCTCCTCTTCCTCCATCACTTCCTCCAGGGACTGTTCAATTGTCTTACCCACCAGGACCTCCAACAACGGCTGCACCTCCACATCGAAGTCAAACAGCTGCAGAGGATACATCATTTTTAATTTGACCACATCTGCATTTTCTTTGTCCTTTACATCCCACATAACATTTATGATTTTAAAGAGAGGAATCGAGGAATTCTGTATTGTTTTTCTTTGAACTGGGAGACTTGCTGGAGACAGAACATGAGCAGAGGCTGCCAACATACAAAGAATCACCGGAACTCTACAACCAATAACATCCATGACATAATGTAGCACTGTTATCTTTTCCTCTCCCCATAATTATATTTGCTTCGCTGTGCAATTATTATTTTTTCCCAGCAATTTCATCCATCCATTATCTGCAACCGCTTATACTCGTCAGGGTCACAGTGCAGCTGAGAGGTGAGAGGCCGTGGATTATGACCTGTTCATTATGTGTAAAATAGGTCACTTGGATCACCTACCTCTCCCTCCTCTATCTGTGTTTCAACGTCTTTGCCAGATTTGGCCGGTATGAAGAGCGGGGTTGCTGGTTTGTCCAGGAAAGCATCAGTCTGGCAGTCAATATCTGCAGCCACTATGATGTCGCTCAATTCTTCGAGATAAAGCTCTGAAAACAGAGGTCAGAATGCTACAAACTATTGATTTCCAACAACATTCAACAAACTATCAGTGAACTGAATATACTACAAATGTAGAGGTGGTGAAGCTGTCCAGAGAAATGCCTGACCTGTTTGTACGTCAATGTGTTTTCTGCCCTGCAGGGCCTCTGGAGTCCCCGATCTGAACTGCTCCCTGGCTCGTTTTCGAGCGATGGCTCTCCTCCTGATCTCCTGTTGTCTTTGTGTCTCAGCAGGGTCTGGCTGAACCATCTGTCACGGGTGGGTGATCATACACATTTTGACGAGAAGGCGGTTGAAAGAAAGGCAAACCTTGTGCAGATCAGGCATAGTGAAGTGTCTCGTACTTACAGTCGGTATGATGTGCTGGGCGTAAGTGTTTCCTCTGACGACACGACGGTCATACATAATGTTTCCATAATTCTGCATCCTGTATAATGAAGGGAAACACATGCAGGCAGCTCACTGGTAGCTGGGATCTTACCGTAGCATCTGGAGTTTAAGCTCAAATGCTGCTTGAGGTGTTTCTACTTTTTTGTCCATCAGGTAAAAAGGTGATCTTTGACAGCTCAGTAAGGTGACATTTATATTTTTTTCAGTCATTTTCTCTCTGTCAGGTGATGGAGGAGGTCCTGAATATGTACTTAAGTAAAAGTAGTGACACCGCAGTCAGAAAAATGTAGTTTAAAAGGTAGATTACTCATTGTAATGTCCACTTTGCAGGTTTGTGATCAGACTTTTATGTGTAAGGAGCATTTTAAAGCTACACTGTGTCACTTTTGTACCAGAAAATAACAGATTCAAAATCATTTTTATGCTACACCGTCTTCCCACTCTGCATCCTGTACGCTGCTTCTGGATTTTTTGAGACATTATTTCCAATATTTCCTAGTAGTTGTGGTAGCTAGGCCTCAGTTCTTGTTATTTAACCAGATGATGACCACATGTAAATGCAAACAGATACAAAACAAAACAAAACAGACTCGTAACATCCTAAAAAATAAGCAGCAAGTAACAAAATCCAACTATTCAGTCTCCACAGTGGGCTAACATCCTCCCAGCACATCAGACCGTGGAGCTTTTTTAACTCACTCTAACACAGTTCACTTTCATTAGCACGTAGCATTGCTGTCACTCTGTGAAAACCACAACACACGTACTGTTCAGGCGGAGGCTCTCTGTATTTGGAGCGGTTCTCTACAGGTCTGGGTCGACTCGAGAAGGTGTAACTTCCGTTGGCATCTCTCTGGCTGTGTGAATCAAACGCCATTTTATGTTTTTCAAACGGTCGGACACCGTGAGATGCGACTGTTATCTAACGTTCACGTTAACGTGCGCCAGCTAAACACTGACCGACAGGAGAGAGGCGGCAACGGCCTGTTGTAGCAACCGTCTCCAGGAAGTGTAGTGTAACGGCCGTTACGTCACGTCCTATAAAAACAGACGTTAAAAACGTTATTATTATTTTTTAAACAGTCTATTTTACCACTACTACTGTGTTTACAGTACTACACCTATCGTCTAATGCTAGTATTACTACGTCTACCACTACTACAACTACTAGTTAAGCTTTCACCACTGCTGTTGCTAAGCTACCAACTTACCGTTGCTACTACGAGCTACTTCCGATGTCCAAAGTAAGGACCGGGGGCCAATCACGGCCCGGGGTCAGAGTTCATGCGACCCTAATATATTATTTATGGCCGTTTGGTTGATATAATGAAGCATATATCTGAAGATGTGAATGATTTTGTTAAAGACACCAGCAAGAGTGATGTTATCTGACTCCAGATGTGAAATAAAGGAAGAACTGGTTTTTAGATTTGTTCACACCTGATTGGTTTAGATTTGGTGACACTGTCTCTAAAAAGAAAAAAAAAATAATTGGGACAATTGAACAGTGCATTTGTATGGAACTTTTTTGGAGATTTTGTCGTTTTTAAAATGTTAGTATTGGCCCCCAGACGTCTTCACACTGTCAAATCTGGCCCTCTTTAAAAGAAGTTTGGACAGTCCTGACATAGCTGGTAGTAGTACTGTAAAATACTACCAATTACTACCACTACTGCTGCTGTTTACTACACCTACTACTCTCCTACTACTGTGTCGACCAATAATACTTCCACTAGCACTCAGACTTCATCATCCATAAGATACAGCAATCGTGGAGAGATCTGGTTGATCTTTGTGGCTTGGTGTGGGAGCAAACACCACACCCACTACACTAGGACTAGGACTAACCTGAGCATGAATTTCCGACCAGGGTGAAGAGGTGGAGGACTGCACCAGATCCTTTAATGTGTGCAGCAGAATCTTGCAGATCTTCTAGCAGTCTGTTGGTATAAGTCCCATCTTTTTTGCAAACTGAAACTGATTAACTGGGGACTGCTCTGGAACTGGCTTTCGAGAGACGGATGCTCCATAATCTTCCCAACATAATGGACCACAGTTCACATCCCCACATGAAGAACTAGAGCAGATTCAGTCACTATAAAAAGGACCACTACAAAGACATTCCTGTACTCTGCCAATGCACTTTATGATGACTCTATGTAATGATCTCTGTGCAGGGAGAAGAGACTCATTTTCCGGAAGGTAAATAATAGTGACTCGTTCTCTGAATGAGAAAGAAAGAACGCACAATTCGTCTTACACTGCAGTTATTGATCGAAAAGCTCATTCCTGAACTTGGATTCTCAGTAGCTGATCAATAGCTGCTTGAGGTGAGATTATTTTGTCAAGTGTGATCAAGAATGAGCGGATAAAAAAACAGATAAACACACAGTACTTCACATCAGCCTGAAAGCTGGCGGCTGTTCTGTTTCAGCATATCTCAGAAGTACAGTGCTCACACAAAGATGACTTCCTGCACTAATAAGTCAAAATGTGACACTCTACGCTCTAACTTATGAGTAGCATAAGAAGTTAGAAAAGGCCTTTAAGACATAGTGCAAGTCAAAATATTATTGTGAGTTGCGATGCTGGCTCAACATCTGTCGACACCTCTGCCTCTTCTTGTTCTTTTTGCATACTTAAACAGTGTACAAGCAAAACAAAAGTGTGCACGGCTTTGATATGTGGGCGACGTGAGGCGTTCAGTAAAGGAAAGCAGAGACTCAGACTCAGGATGATGTTAACCACAAAGAGCAGCTTTACAAAAAGACTGAAAGTGTAAAAGAAAACTGGGCCATCAAAATATAGACTCAGCTGTATCACAAGTACAAAGGTGAGCACTCTGTGGTCAGAGAGATGACTGCTCGGGCACATTCGTGCTTTTTTATGTCGGAGATTTGATGGGAAAGATGCTTGTGACAAAGATTTGCACATTTGATTTGTGATATCACGGATCACACTAATTATTTCAAAAACAAAAGCAAAGGATCATCAGAAAACTTACTACTAGTTCTACAGCACTTACTGTACTATAAGTACTATTATGCCATGTTGGATTTTATAACAGGCAACTCTTTAAATAACCAAAGGATCATTATGTAACATTATCATGAAAACGATAGTGTGTACAACACAAACAGCCAAAGCTGGAGGAGGGAACCTCGCCATGTGCTTCTGATCTTTTTAGACAGCGTCTGTTCATACGAGTGGAGAGGTTACTCTGTCGTAATTGGCTCTCCTCTCCACGTGCTATATTGTTTTAAGCTTCGTCTGTCACAAATCATTGCACATTATTAAAGGGTAAACTGTTCGGCTTGCCAGTGCGTTGGCCTTTTCTCATTAGTGCTGACCCTCAGATATGAGATTACACAACCAGCAGGGCACAGTGTACTCGCAATGTTGTGTTTTTGGGTTTATTCCAGCCACGTAGGCTTGATGCACTTTCACAGATCAGTAAAGGTAATTAATCTCCAACACCTTGTAATTAAAGTCTTTGACGTGAAGCAATCAGGAATCAAGGTGACACAGTTATGAGGCTGAAACTGATAAAGACTGCAAATATGCAATTAACGAGGGCAAATTTGTAGATGAATAAATCAATCTCAGTGTGAAATAAAAACCATTGTGAAGCTTACAATGCCTTTCTTTGAGGTAAGAGGTTATCTCAAGATCGAGTCTTCAGTGCAAGTCTGTACCAAACTCCCATATTCATAGATCATGTGATAACAGCTAAACTGTTTCCATGACAGCTGAGCAAACTCCATCCGCTGAGGAAGTCGCTGTGGCTGGCGATCGATGCAATCAGTTTTTCTATCAAACAAAGCGAAGATTGAACTTTGAGTCTAAATCACAGGCGTCTTTAAACAGGCGTATAAAGTTCACACCTACACGGCAACTCGAGATGTTGGTGAGAGATGTTGGGCTGACTGTTGTTGGATTAGTAAGAGACTTTGTCTTGTGTTGTTGGCCTTGCTTAATGTTTGGCTAATTCAGACAACTGGAGGAATAATTTCAAACTTCAGTTGTTTCCACTGGAGATAATCTCTTCAAACGCTCCACATGAGAAAAGAGAGGTGATGACAAAGTGTTGATGTGCACACCTGAGTAGCTTATTACCACCTCATGGATAGCAATTAACATAAGGAGGAGCAGCCAGCTGTGCAGAGTGTGAAAGGGACACCTGCTGCTTCTGATAGTGTTATTTGTCACACAGTGTTGGCTGAATTACTGACTTGAGCTTGACTACGTCCGAAGGTATGGATATACGCTTGGATGCTTGCAGGAAGAAAATCAGAGAGCTGCACCTGCATTTTTGTGAGGCCAAGTCTGAAAGTGTCTCCGCAGTACTGCAACCTCGTCAGCCTAATCATCCTGACATTGCACACAATTGCTGAGGGATTGAGTCAGTGGACGCAGGGGCCCAAACACAATCAAAGAATGACACTGAGAACCAACATGTAAAAGTTACAACAGACAACTGAAGTATGACGACATGTATTTATTTGTCTTGCATTGTAGAAAGTTTTTCAGAGAGACAGTCAAATATTTACTTACACACTTGCTAGAAATGAAAAAGAAGATGAATCTTCACAGATCCACATTAAAACATTCAACAGGTGAAACGTGCGTCCTTCATCATTCTGAAGTATTGCCGCTTGGTGACTTCCTCCTCTGTGTTCATGCCCGCCTCTTCAATCATTTCCTAAAAGGGTAAGATGCAAAATGTTCAAACCAACAATTGAACTGAAAGCTGTGCTTCATACATCGCATGTGACCGACGAGGGAAACACCTCACTGCCACTGTCACTGTCACTACAAGGCCGTGCCCACGTTCCCTGTAGCCACGTTAAGTTATAACTTAACAACATGAGAGGAACTACGAGACGGGTGTGTGTCATGGTCCTGTCACCAGACTGATGACATATTGACATACAAAGAGCATCTTTTTGAGTAGGGGGGAGCCGTCAGAAATAAGAATACCTGTATTTCTTCATCTGTGAGGTTTTCGCCCAGCTCCTCAGCAGCTCTCCTGAGATCGTCAAATACGATTACGCCTGTGCAGCTGTCATCGAAGAGCTGGAAAGACTTCGTTATTTCGTCATCTGAGTCCCGTTCGGCCTGTCAACAATGATGACACGACAAACACATGATGACTCACGCATTACAGCTTCAGTTTACACTTTTTCATCTCATCCTACCGACCGGCAGAGGTTTACTACTTCATGTCACATCTCACAGGTTCTTTATTAAAAACTGGAATCATAGCAATTTAAAATTTTAATGGCTTTCTGTTTTAATTCGTGCTTCTTCCACCGTTAACTCAAAAGTACCCAGTTTGACCTTTGCAGCTTTGATTAATGTAACTTTATTCTTATATTTTAGGGTTAGAGGCAGACACAGATTTCTTCATGCGCTCTGACAAAAACCCCAAATCATGTTAAGCAACGTTCAAAAACAGAAACACAACACACGCAAACACTTTGTCATTAAATATTCTTTCATATATGACAAAACAGTAAAGTGGTGTGTCGTGCACATGATTGACTGGTGAACATTGTCTTTGTGTCAGTGTGTGAGAAGTTTCCAGGTGTAGCGGCTGCACGACACTCACCATTTTAATGGCAAACACAGTGAGAAAGCCATTGAAGTCAATTCTTCCGGTGCCGTCTTTATCAACGGTTGCAAGTATTCTTTTGATTTCCTCTTTGCTGGGTTCATAGCCGAGAGCTTTTATGACAACCTGTGGCACAGATACACAACATCCATCCATACATTCACCTGCCACCACTTATCCTCACAAGGTCAATACGTGGATGACTTAGCTGATTCAAGGCATACTAAACCATGAAATGACCTTAATCGCCCAGACGTCTATCTCTCCAGTTGTGTCTTTGTCAAAGACATTAAATGCCTCCATCAGCTGTTGCCTTTGCTCCTCAGTCAGCTTGATTTGGGGAACTGCCCTTTTCCTTTGGCTAGTTGAATTTGCTGATGAAGCCTGAAAAACAAAGAAACAAACTGCTGAACTACAGCCTGTTCATTTCACTTCATACCACGCATGTATATGACAGTTTACCATGTCACTGAGCGCCCAGCCTCAGCACGGAGAACTCCAGCGCTGCCTGATAGTCAGATGTCAACAAACGGCTGTATCCGAGTGACGCGGCGGACAGCCAATAGGAACAGCGATATCACCGTGACGCTGGCGTTTCAACCTATCGCAAAAAGAAATGGGCGGGTTATAGCAGCGTCCACCAATCGTGGAGATCGTTTCTTGTATCCAAGCAACAAGGAAACAAACGCGCATGCGCAGTAGAAAGAGCCCGTAGCTATATTATATATACAACAAGTGGCTCCCACCGAGGAATCTGATTGGTCAGCTGGACATTTAAGATGTAAATAATATTACACATTGCAAATATATAACAAGTAAATAAATATGAATAAATAGTCAACAGCTAAAGCAGTTAAGTGTTTATATGTGTGATATTTATTCAGTTTAGGAATGAGGTAACATTACTCTCTGTATAGAAAGATAACGTTTGGTTTGCATGAGCATCTTTTTTAAGACACAGATGCAAAAACTAAATCTGAACGTCCTGAAATTCTCTTGGACATCATTAGGAGATGAAAATATAAGATATAAAGGAGACATAACTACAACAAGAAACCACCGCTTTCTCAAAAAAAAAAAAGATGTGTAATTGATTTAATGCATGCATAACACAACACTAAAATATTCAAAGCTTCACAAGGCAGTGCACTACATCATACAGCGACGTCCAGTCATTAGGTATATACTCTCAACTCTTTGTTATTAATACAAATAAATACACTGTACACGTTGTCATCGTACTGTTTGTACTGTGGCATCAATTTACTGGAGAGCACAACCTATTAAAGACTCTGCTGTTCACATTCGATTAACTGAGCAGTAAAATGTCCTCTGTGTGCACACCGTGAGCTCTATCTTTTGTTACTGGCTACATGCTCGGCTGAAAAAAGGGTACATGGTTAGATAAAATGGATGTAAAGTGGACGTGGTAATTTGACACGAATAAATGTGCTTGTAAAATGAATAAGATAATTCAGCAATCCATTTACTTTAGCATGTTTTATTGGCCATGTAAGGGCCGTGGTTACGGATGGATTAGCATGTTATTTTGACACTTGGCATTCATATTTTCCAGGGGATAAACCCCTCTGACTTTTGTGGTAAATGCAAAGAAGAAATCAGATCATATCTGTTACCAGTCTGTTGAAAGACATTTTGACCGACCATGGTGGATGTATTACAAGTAATTTCGAAACTTCTACTTAAATTTTTTTTATTTATCATGAAACGGCCTGAAACATCTCGAAAGTCTCTTAAAAGTCACTGAAGAAAGTCATACCATGACTGATAAAAGCAATGCCAGTTAAGATTGAGAGTCTTGAAAGCTGATGTATGGATTTCTGTGAAGTTTACATTCAGATCTACTTTGTGGCTAGTGCTAATTAGCGAGCTAAGATGGTAAGGATGGCAAACATTATGCCTGCTAAGAACAAGCATGTAAGCATTGTCATTGTGATCCATGCTGTCGAGTTCAAAGCACCAATGTGCATTGGCTGTGTGTACATTGCCAGGTCCGCTTCTGGGATGACGCCCGACTCTGCTCCTGGCAGCCTGGCTAACAAACTGAGCTAAGATTAGCTAACAGCAGTGAAAGCTCACAGCAGTTTACTTTGCTGTCATTCAGGAAGCTCTGTAAATCAGAAAGTGTTACCTCCTTCTCGCAGGTGACCGTATCCGGAACATTAGTTACATAGCGTAGCGTACAGGGTGCAGACTGGGAATGTCAATGTAGCATCTAACTTTTAAAGCTGTTGTTTTATAAAGGCACTGTCACTCAGTAATTTTGAGAGACATAATTGGAACTCTGAGTCAGTGTTTAAATGGAAGTTTCCAAATAACCTGCAACGCAACCGCAATTTGGATACACAATGTACCTCACAGATTGATGAGATGATACCTCAGACATCTTCCCATTTAAAACTCATCTTTGACCTGCTTGTAGCATTAAATCAGGTCACACAGTGACTTTATAGAGCTTGTGATGATTGATTTTCTGCTGACACAGTGTCAGATGTGCTAATTAATGTATCTTTCACTTCCCCATACATACAAATGAGTGTGGACAGAGTATCAAATGCTTCTGTATGCAAGATATGCTTCACAAATGTAGTTGGTCTTGCATCTTGACTTTTGACTGATTTAGATTGACTTGTCGGGGGGGAAGGAAACTGCGTTAAAGAACTTTAGAAAGGAAGGAAGAGGTGGCATCGACTCATTACGCCGTCAGAGCACGAGGAACAGCAATTCAGAGAAAAACCAAATCCGCCCATGTGACTGTGTCTGGTTTCCTTCTGTTTTAGCACATGTGCCAGAACATGCTGTTCTCTCAATGAAGCCCGTTATGCAACACATCTAGCAAAGAGAAGTTGAGGCAAAGCCTTCACTCACCCCCCATTTTGTCAACCAGGTCACAACATTTGCATCTTAAAAGGTGTTATAGAAACAGACAAATGCATCTTTTTACTTTGTCATTTTCTTTTATTGTGAAACTTCTGACATTTCCTTACGTTATTATCTAAAAGGTGGAATTGCATGACAAAGATTGCCCACCTGTACCTATTGCATTGTCATTTTATTTACATTTTAGCATACAAAGCATAGAGCATCATCAAGAAAGTGTTTTAATGTAGTGGAAGAAAGGCCAAGGATTCACAGAAAGCTAAAAAAAAAAACCCCTTGTGCTTAACTTGCTATACTGTAAATATAAACTCTTCAAACAAAACACAGAAAATCAAAAGGCATAGCATATTTTATCCACAGCTAACTGTGTTTTCATAGCTTCATTGTGGTAGACTAGATATCTATCATGATAACTACGTATTTAATTAATGGTGTACTATAAATAGTACTACTGACAAAGTGCAACCATCGAGGCGGCACATACGCAACATTCATTCAAAGTGAAACAGTGAAATATGAACAGACTTCATGTACATATACAAGCATTTCTCTAAGAGCTGAACAGTGGACAAAGCCTTAAAAAACACAGTTTCTGTCTGACCAACAAAAGGACAGTGATAAGTGACGGAGTAATGGAAGAAGTAGCTGCTACCATGAAGCCAAGCTCTGCAACTATTAAAAAAAACATACAACTATGTTAGAAAGAGCCAGGCTCAGACAAAAGAAGCTTACAAGGCTGTTAACTTGCAGTCTGAAAATGGGTTCTTTGGCTTTGCCCACTGATATACAACTCCGATAAATGCTTGTATATCTAAAATCCGATCAGTGCAACAGTCCAGAAGTCAATCAAACGTAAGACTCCTTGGCATAAGAAAATTCCTCAAACACGGGCTGGCTGCATCTCCGTGACACCACCTCATGATGGCCTGCAGACACAGACTCGGACATAGCTCTCTGGCGGAAAGGCTGCCTCCGCTCCACAATGTTGGCTTCGCCCTGCGCCGCTTGAGGAAAACAGTCTGTGAATTGATTTACAGGACACGTAGTTGGAAAGTCATAATTTACAGAGGATGGACGGGATCTTCTCTCCAGCACTATGGCATCGTGTACAGTCATTGATCCATACTGCGGTGGAAGACTGTTCTGCACTGCATGCTCGTATGACGGAGGCCTGCAGGGCAGCTTGCTGTCCATGTGTTTAAACACTTCAATGGCCGACAGAGGCCGTGACTTGTGCGGAGGCTCGGCTGGTGAATCTGCTTCACTCTGAGAGTCCTCCTGCAGAGTTTCACATGGGAAGGAGCTTTCCTTCTGAGAGTCTTTCTTTAGGCTGCTCCTGCCAAAGGCACCTAAGCTCCTTGTCCTCATTAGGACTTTACTGGGGACTCTCAAGGACTGTGAACGCTTCTTCTCATCTGTAATCGGTCTGGTGATTTCCTGCTGAACCTTTGCAGACATTGGGGGCTGATTGGTGTTTGCTCTCCTGGTGCAGCCTGGCGACCCCACAGGGGAGCTGGTGAAAACAGAGCCTTCTGACTGGTTAGAGGCAGCACTCTCGAGGGAAGAGCATGAGTCTTTGACACGACTGCTTGTCATGTAGGGCAGTGGATCCATGTTGGAGCTGCTGCTGCTCAGTCTCGGAAAAGACATCACCGGCCTCGCTTTTCCTCGCCTCAGCAAGAAGGAATCGTCCGAGATCTGCTTTTTCAGAGGCTGCTCCTCAAAGTCCCGCCTCTCCACCGAGCAGTCATCATGGCTTCTGGCGTGACTGCAGACGCTCTCCAGATCAGGTGTGAGGAGGATGATGGGCTCAGAGCAGCGACGGTTGAACCCTGGCTTTGTGTCGAAGATAGCTTCAGCCGGCCAGGAGGAGTTGGTGAAGCTGGGACTGAGGGAGGAAGATGACCCAATCTCTCCATGTGTGGAGGTCGCACACTCTCCTGCCTCTCCATCTCCATCTGGGTCGGTGCTGTCATACGCAGAGTCATGATGCTGAGAGGACAGTGAGTCTGCAGAGAGGGAACAAGAAGACATGATTAGGATTTCTAAATATTTACAGCAATTAGTCAGTTCAATTATGTATTTATTGCTGAAGGGGTGGAGGCCTCAAATTTTTGGAGAGCAGATAACTTCTTGCAGGATTTACTGAGTAATTAAGTCAAATGTTTCACAATATGCAGATGACACTAATGTCTCCGTAAAAGTTGTTTTATTTTCTAGTTTCTTGTAAAGGCGTTATTTAAACAGGGATTGAATATTATCTCTCTGAAGAGTCTTTTCTTCCATTAGTATATTTGTGTACAGTCCCTAAAGGGAGATGTGAATGATGTTTACCTTCATCTGTGTCCAGCAGATTTATGATATTGTCTCCAAGAATCTCACAATTCTCAATCAGGAACTGAGTTAGCTCTGTGATCTACAGGAAATAAGAAAAAAGAAGCACGTTGAGTGAAATCATTGAAAGCTGAACATCAGATAACAATAAACTCTGATACAGTGCCCACAGAGCAGCGCATCACACGGTCATTTTCATTTGCATTTAACTAAACAAACAAGAGTCTGTACAAGTGTAACATTTATTGTGAAACCTTTTGAGGTTTTCTGCACCGTGAACCGCAAAGCTTCAAAGCACCAAAAGTGAAAAAGTATTATCATAACAAGACTTTCTACCTTTTCATTTTTTTCCTTCTGCTCATCCAGCTGAATGCCATCCAGCTGCAGCAGCGTGGGGGCGATGCACACCGCCAGGTTGCAGGCGTCCATCTTGTTGATGTCAGCCTTTTCGATGATGTGATGGAGGATGCAGACTAGATGCTGCAGGAGGAGTTTGTTGGCCCCCGGAAGCGTGTCTACCACCCTGTAGCAAAAAAAAAACGGAAGAGAGAACAAAAAGAGAAGAGGGAGAAGACATTAGCTTGGCGCTCTTTTTTTCTGTTTAAAGTTTCTTCCTTCTTTAAAACAGAAGGCAGAGTAAAAAAAGAGAAGTGGTTTGTGTTCAGCCTACAGATATATGACAGCTGGAGTGGTCTACTAAACTCCAAAGTAACATCTATTTACTTTTTGACTGTAGAAGCAGCTGTGAAAATATCAAATGTCACATATATTTAGGAGCAGAGTGGCAGGGGGAATTACGCCATCTAGACTCTTCGCTTACTTTTTGACTTCCACAGCTCTCTGCTGGTTGTCTTCATTGTCCAGAGCTGTCATCCAGCTGTCATAAAATTCGGCTACCAGCAGGCTGCCAGGAATTTCCTTCAGAAAATTCTGCAACAAACAAGAGGAGGGACGGTGATGAGACGCAGTACGCAGGACTGTATTCAGTAGCAACTTTGCAGAGCAGCAAAAAAATGAACCCTAAAATAAACCCCATCTTTACCAGCTGCAGTGCACACACCTTACTGCAGTACTTTATCAGATCCTCTCCACAATGTGGTATTACTGCTTTTACTCATGCAAAAGATTTGAGTACTTCTTCTGCCACTGTGGTAATGGTAGCTGTGGTCGTGGTAGTGATGGTTGAAGTAGGGCCATCAGTGGCAGTTTAATGAATACTAGTAGCATAAGAAGGACTGAAACAGTAGTAGTAGTATATAATATTTGTATATATGGGGACATACTTTGAGTAGAGCGACGAGCATAACGACCGGCTGACTCTCCATGTCCACCTCCAGGCCGCTGTTGAGCTGCTCCCTGATGTCCTTCATGTTCTTGCTGTTGCCGGGTTTCCGAAACACTCCCTCAGTGGACGGACCTCTCTTCCTGAGCAACATCAGAATCTCCTGGTGAAGGAGGGGACAGAGAAGGAGCACAGAAGAAGTGAGATTACCATAATAACAACAGGTTTTGCGTGTGTGTTAGTGTGTGTGCGCATTTTGAGCTGATACTAATCCGGTGCTTGTGCACTTGCATGTTTCCTGCCCTGGTTTAGAAATTCTTAGAACTCCTGTCAAAGGTCAGCTTGTTTATTATTCATACTCACTGAACGACAGGAAATAATTTATTCTGCAAGCCTGACTGGTGATTGATGACATGAAACATCTGACATTTAACATAAAAAGTCAACTTACTGCGACCGGTTTGGGAAGTGAGCTGTCGTCTGGGCAGATCTTGCAGAGGGGCTGTCCAAACAGCTGTGTCTTGGTTTCGTTATCGGATCGGCGTGCTTTGCTGGAGAAGCTGTAGGTCGTTCTCAACCTCCTGACCAGCTTCCACTTGGAATCTGATGACAGCAGAAATGTTTTCTCCATCAGCTTATTCAAGATTTTTCACATCATCTCATGCTTATAGATTTTGTGCAACGCAACAACAGAAATGGGTGCGGAACAACAGTCAGGATGTGTCAAAAACACTTTTCCCCACTTGTGAACTCTTATCAGTAGTTAGATTTCCTCTGTGGATGTTCTCTTTGCTCTCATGGCATGAATAACGCGCCCCTCCCTTCATCAAAACTGCCACTTTTGAACTCACCAATGGGCTGCGGCTGCTTGTCCTCTTGGTTATGCAACTGCTTCGGCAGAGCAGAGGTCTTTGCATCGTCCTGGCAACAAAACATAGGAAAGCAAAGTTAATACGGCGGCGAGTGCGCAAGAGGAACACGAGCTTGCAAGAGGAAGAAGTGAGCGTTTGTCAAAAGCCACACACCCTCGCTCTACATGCCTGCTAACACGTGAATGCTACAAGTGGCGCTCGTAGAAGCCCAAAAGAGTGTAAAATATTCTTTTATTTAGCGTCTTCTCTTTGTGCAGCTGTGTGTATTTCAGGAGCTGTATATATCTCGCCTTTCAGCATGAGAGGAGGCGCAGGTGTCTTTCACAAACTGTTGTTTCGCTTGAACGTCTTTAATGAAGGTGGGGATTTTACTTACATCATGTGGACACTCAATGAATGGCTCCATGCCGCCTCCTGTTAGAGTTTTAGTCTAGAAGAAGACAGAGAGGTTATTTAGCACGAGCTCTTTTATTCTACTGGTTTCTATCGGGCATGGCAGAGTTGGCAGTGAGAGACTTACTGTGATGCTGCTGCTCAACACCTTCATGAGGACGTCTGGAGGTGAAGAAGCACAACCAACCCTGTCTTTTGCTTCTTTAATTTTCCTACGACGGAAAAATATACATGTAACACATCCACTCGTACGCATAACTCTGAGCGAGTTTCCACATTTCTTGGTCTGCGCTTTGCTTTTAAATTACGGCACAGAATGTCTGTCATTTTAAAGTTGTCGTGTATCAAACAGTACATCGATATAATGGCACATTTTTAGTCAGACCGATCTTGCCAGACTCGACTCCACGTTATCTAAAACATTCATTATTAAAGCATCAATTGAAACCAACACCGATGATACGTACTGTATTTACAAAGATCAAAATGACTCTACAATCTATGAGAACATGAGAATATGTATGGCTTTTTGTTGATAACACATAGTTTATTAAATGTGAGAATGATAGTTGTTTAATGTTTCTTACCTGTGAAGTGTATCTAACCAGCGTTCTTTAACCTCAGGCGAGCTGTAGGCAAAATAACAGCATGGTATGAGTTACTAATCCACAGAGAGAACCGAACAGGCGAGCAGATACAGTGGGGACTGAGGCAGACAGCGCGCTCACAGCTTTTAACAACTCCGCTGGAAACTGTAACTCAGTCATGGGAACAGGAAGCAACGTCACGGCGGCCCCCAAGCAAACGCGTTCCACTTCCTCCTTGTCTAGGCTTGTTGCTGTGGTTTAGCGTCCATCAGTGGAAACATGACGACGAAACAGATGCGCGTACCTACATCAACACCTGAAGGGCTTCACCTTTTGTGAGCCTGTGCTCGATAACGCCAGAGGGGTGCCCGTCGAGCGAGCACGTTTTCTCGCAGGCTCCGTGGTCAGCTTCACGCCGAGCGATAAAGAATGAAAGTTTCACGCGCTGAATCATTACAAGAGACAAACCGTGCAATCAGAAATCTCGTTTTCAAACAAAACAGCTCAAAGCTCGCCGGGGGATTCATCATCTTGGAAGACAAGAGCGAGTCAAAAACAGATTTATGGTTTTTTATGAATTACTTTGCAAGAAACGTGGGAGTCAGTGAATAACACAGATGACTGCATTAGTCAACTGGGGCCCATTTATTGTCTCTGATGAGACAGTTTCTGAGAAAACTTTCATTTCTTTGTATTGTCTAGAAAAACAAAGAGCATGATGCAGTGTTTCTCCTGCGCTTCATCTTTATTGTAAAGGCCAGTGTTACTAAATAAAGTCATCTGATGTTAATTCCCTAACATGGCGATTGGCTTGTCCGCCTACTTCCTATTTTGCAACCCACCTTGTGATGTTGCGGAGAGGACTTTCTCTTTGCTACTTCTCTGTTTTAATGATCACAAGTCATATGATCATTTACTGCATTTGTGAATATTCCAGTCAGTCAAATAAGAAACTGCTTGTGTTTTTCTGTTCATGTCAAGACCTTTAAAGCTACACGTCAAACCGTCTACATCTTAGAAAACACAGTTATCAGCTTTACTGCAGACACTTTGATGATTTGATCTCTTATCTTTATTGTAACATGAAGCTGCAGCCAGCAGCCGGTTAACTTAGCACAAAGACTGGAAATGTTGTGCTAAGCTATGTCCAACAGCAGTCTTTTCAGGTTTTGCATCAATTAAACAAACAAGATACAAGATAAAGGTGGTGCTATGCAGAGTTTGTTAGGCTAGCTGTTTCCATCTGTTTCCAGTCTTTGTGCTAAGCTAAGCTATGCTTCTGGCTGTATCTTCATATTTGGACGAAGCTTCTCAACTCTTACAAGGACGATAATAAGTAAAGTTTGAACTAAGATGATTAATTCAGGGTACAACTGACACTGATCCACACTCTCTGTGTTTGCTGATGAAACAGCTGATTCCTCTGAGGTGAAATCTCCTCATGTTTACATCTTCAAGAGGCGCTAAGATCAGGATCAGGGCGTAAGAGAGGAGGATCAAGGTCCTCGGAGAGTTTATATGCACGATCGTGCTTGTATCGTGCATTCAGGTGTGAGTCAAAACACTTCTAATCAAATGTCAAACGTCTGCTCACCGAAAACACACCAAACAAACAGTGAGAGCCCAGGCCAAGACAGCGGTCACCCTGAGGTCAATATCCCCCGCCGGTCCCTCCTCGTCTTCCGGTTCATCTTCAAAACCGTAAAGCCAGATGTCCTCGAGGTTCACTCTGTGCTTCAGACGGTAGCCGGCATTCGGCCTGTTGGAGCAAGCAGAAAAAAGGCAATAGTCATCTAAACAGTCAATTTTCGGTTCCATAAATTTCAGCCTCAGTGATTGCTTCTTTTCTCTATTTGTTGTTGACTGTTTTTTTTTTCTTCCTATTCACTGTCCTTCCTGTTTGTGAACACGTTGAAGCTAGACACAGACATAAAAGGTGCCATTATGATGATGTAAGTAAATCTATAGAAATCGCCAATAAACAGCTCACTGTACACGTTAATGAGAAACAGTAATGTGTCTGATAATCTACTATAGGGAACGAACTGAAGCCTGCACACCGGACGCCTCCGTAAATGACGCTGACAGGCAGGTGGGAGCGCTGAGAGAGGCGGAGGCGTCGTCTGAACGTGCCTTTATAAGCGTCTCCCACAAAAACCTCATTTAATCAGGAACCTGCTGAACCTGCAGAGGCCTGACGGTTTGTAATGTCATTTAACGGCGCTTATTCCCAAACTCATTTGAATTTTAAATTTATGGCCCCTGTGGGTCTGTTTGAAATGATATAAAATGACATAATAAAGCTTCTTTTTACAGACTTAAGACAAAGCTAACCTGATGAAAGAAAAATAAGTACTCCACCACGACTGGTAAACTGAACCCGATGAGTAAAGTACCAGGAAGAATCATCTCTAACGGGACTGAATTCTCATATGTCTACATATATATAGACTGAAAAGACTCCAAAGTCTGTTTATTGTATCATACTGTAGCCTCAGCTGTGCCTCACCTACTGGAACAGTGGGCAGGTTGTGGTAAAGAGATGACTGTTATTGTCCTCCCACTCAGAAGCTATAAAACTTCCACAGCCGCAGTCTTTGAAAAACAGCTTTAATGTGACTACGATGAGCAACCAGCAGCTTGAAGATAGGAATCCAGAAAAACAAGATAATAATATCCCAGAGTAACAACGGAAAGAGAGACTTCCGATAACTACTAATAATGATAATAATAGAAGTCATTTAGGTGCTGGCATGATTGATTTTGGAGCCGCTTGTGAGACAAATGACCCAGCATTTCTAAGTGAAAGTATCTGCCTGACCTATTTAGTCTGAGGAAACTGAATTTCAGTTGAAAACGTGTTGAAATGACTCTGTTTTCTACCTCATGTGACTTCGCCCAAAGGGAAGCACCACGCTTTCTGATTCAAGTCAGTGTGACTACGCACAAACAGTCCGGGCATTCGGAGATTCCCCAAAAGGCCAAGAGCACGCCGGCCGAAAATAAAAATACACATTTTGTTATAACTTCCTCTTTCACTCTCCCGGTCTAACTCTATGAATGTGTGACGCTTCTCAACAGAAAGTTTCTGAAATAACACTTACTTTACTGCGGTGTTTCCTATATTTGTTTTTTATTGTCTCTGTACTTTCCAGGTGTTGTATCTTTGTTCCGTTGGCATTTGTTTGATTCACATATTAGTTCAAAAATAACATATCATCATCATCTATATCTATATATATATATATATATATATATATATATATATATATATATATATATATATATACACACACACACACTTCTTACTTGAGTTTGGCGAAGACAATGACGTCACTGAAGAGGAACAGGTGTCTCTCGTTGGTCTTCGAGCCCTCGGTGACCTGGACGCACTCGTCCAAAAGCAGCTCCCCGTTCTCGCTGGTGAGGCCGAGGACGAACGGACTCTGCTCCACGGAGACCCAACAAGAAGCCTCCTCCCTGAGAGGACACACGTATAAGAAAACCCAAAAAAGGGTGGATGACATGGACGACCCACAGCCAGACCCAGCCTAATTTTTTGGTCACGTCGGTTGCTGTTATTAATGGGAAATCACCACAACAAGAGGCCCGTGCTTGGATGAGGAGGATGTGAAAGCATAAAAGAAAAAGTCCCTAAGTTCATAACTTAGTCTTTAAATACACTGTACATGCAAATTTTCGGAAATTCGGCTTTTTTACTGAGAGTTAAAGGAGAAGGTTGACACCGCTTTTATGTTTGTACGGTAAAAATGAAGCTGGAACCAAAAATGTTTTTGAAATGGATGGATTAAACATACCGGATATTATGTGTTAATTACTGTGCTGGGCGCTTTGTTGACTGATTTTTCTTTACCTTCAGACAGAACCAGGCTCCATCCGTTTTCAGCCTTTATGCTAAGCTAACAAGTGGAAAAACAACAAGTTGTGGATTTTCTGGTGCCAGACATACGAATAGTGACTTTTTAAACACAGTGTACAGGTAGGGTAAATTCACCATTACGGGAAATATGGTTATTGATACCACTTTTATGTTTGTACGGTAAAAATAAAGCTGGAGCCAAAACCGCTAAAAACTCGTTAGCTTGTTAGCATAAAGAAACATAGAGCAGCTAGCCCCGGCACTCGTTGCTACAACTTTTTCTGTATGATTAAACATACATACAAACAGACATAATAATGTCTTAATTAGTGAGCTTCACTGACTTTAGTGAGCTAACTCTGTTAGCTGATTATTTCCATCAGTTTTCAGTCTTTATGCTAAGCTAACAAGTACAAAGAGGGAGTACAACAAAGTGTACATTTTGGGGTGTTATGTGCCCGATGCTACCCCTAACCCTCGTTATTTTTTAGACTATTTGTTTTCACATAGTTTTTGTTCATTTGGAAAAAAACAAGGCTAGCTGGTAAGCTAAGCTAACGATAACTTCTCTCCTTATCTCATCATTTAGGGTCAAAATTCTGCCTGTCAAAGCTGACGTATGATATCTTAAGTGAGAAGAGCTTCATGATGTAGTTTCACAGTTAACCACACCAGCTGTTTTTCTAAAGAAATGCATATTACCTATTTCCTGAGATACATTCAATACATATTTTATCACATTGCATAAGTTTGGCCTGAGCTCGACGTTTAAGAAGTGAATTAGTATTCATGAAGCTGCCATAATGGATTCATAACTTCGCTGTTAGAAAAGACAGGAGAGATTATAACTCATCTGAATTCAAAGCGACGATCTCATCAATGCCCATGAAGTTGTATTAGTACAAATTGAGCTATAGATGAATGATTCCCAATCAGTTTTACCTCGAAATCATTAATGAAGAGTGTTTTATTTAAGAAATTATGAATTATTTCCACTCTAAAACTCAGAATGAATGTTAAACACAGGTGAAATGATCCAGTATTTAACAAAGATTAGAAATATGGATTCATATTTGTGCAGCAGAACACTGTTTTTCTTCTTTCTTGTCCCATTAGTCATCTCATAAATCCATCGGGGGGAGTTTCAACCTTCTTTCAGGCACCGCACTTCACTCAAAGGTTGATTTATACTGAACTTAGAGCCCCGACAGATCACAAGTAGACATCGCGGTTAGTTTATCAGGACAAACAGCTCTCAAATCACCATCTGTGTGGTTGACATCGCTTACTCATCCTCATGAAGGTGTGATATTGGAAATAACCAAGCATTAGCAAATTGTACAGAGTGTTGATAGTGTGCAACGACACAACAGGCACACGTTACTGAACGGAGAGCAGAGAGGATTCATTTTTTAATATGAAGACAAATGTCAGACCTGTGTGCGAAGGCACGGCCTAACCTCAAGGATCGATATCATGTAAATAATGTTTTTATTGTCACAGAGGAAGACGCCAATATGAGCTGACTTATGTTTGATCTAATGAGGAAATTAAAATAAACACTCAAAGACAAATGTGTACACAAGAAGTAAGAGTTGTTTGTTCTCAGTCATTTTGAAACCAGCTTTGGTCATCGTACCTCCCACTGACTGTGAATTCAGGGCAACACATTCAAATCGCTGCAGTAGAGGTGCTTTCCCTGTTACCCTGCATGGCCTACTGAGGATGACACATAAAATACCAGCAAATAAAACAGTGGGAGAAGCACACGCCAACTGGTGGTTATCACTACATGTGCAAACAACATGAACAGACTCAGAACAGCCCATTTCAGTCATCGCTGGGTTATGATTTGTGATGCACGCATGTGTGTGTTTTGTTCTATTAAGTACAAGCGACAAGATTGTACTTAAAGGTCCAGTGTGTCAGATTTAGGGGTGCTCTATTAAGAGAATATGGCAGAAATAATATGCATAAGTGTGTTTTCATTAGTGTACAGTGATGCTTTTGTTGGGACAGAAGGTTTCTTCTTCTCACGTTTTGCAGCCGCTGGTAGTTTTCCCTTCACGGCAGGAAGAAGAAAGGTGAGGCGAGGTGGTTTCAGTCAGCAGCCGTACTACTAGGTGCTACTAGGTCGCTCTGTTCAAAGGCAACAAAGATCAACATGGGTTCAAAGTTCATTATTACAAAGAAACATTTGTAGAAGATATCTAGTCCTGAGGCGTGCGCCTCTCTTTAGGTTGTGGATGTCCTTGGCCACATTATATCTTTAATATAAGGGGAAGAGCATCGGTTTATCTTTCTGTCTTTACATGTTGTCACATCGTTGTGGGCTCTGGAGGACTGTAGGAGTTTGCCCTTGTGAAAGGTGAGATGTGGGAGGCGCCTGACGTTTCTTTTGTTTGTTTTGAGTACCCTCCTACTCCGTCCAGATTAGGCGGGTGAACCACGACGTGACGTCTTCAAACTTATCGCTACCTTTGGACGGAACAAGTCCGGCTGCTGAGCTAATCTCGTGGCATGTTGTCAACAATCAAGACGCCTGAGAGCTGTGTGTTGTATTCATAATCATCACTCATTATAATGTTGTAGTTTTGGAATATTTAGAGGGAGTGACATAGCTAATTATCTTCACCACAAATGTTTCTGGGGTGCCGAGACAGACTGCGTCAGCTACAGTCCCACTGCAGTGAAACTTACACCCACTAAGTCCTAGACCTCATGGAAATGATCTGTGTGTGTGTGTGTGTGTTTGTCTGAATGCAGAAGGGGTGGGGGTGTGATAGTGGGATGTGTCTGACATTTCCTTTCGATTGCTTTGATTACCCGCCCACTGCAGGCGCCCTGGTGGTCTTTATGTGAGAAGTACGAGAATCTAAAAAAGGTTAAAGGGTTAAAACGTCATATATCGAAGAGGAGGTGATGATACACATCAAGAGTCTGACATTACTCGGTGTGTGGTGACATTACAGACCTGCGGATCACAGGATTACCTTTATTTCTATTTATTGATTATATTTTCTATGAGTGTAGTGATAAATAACTCAGATCAGACACTAAATCTCCTTGAAAATATGAAATATATGGCTTGGAGTCAGGATTTCCCCTCTACTACCCACTACTTAACAACAGAAATCCCAGAGACTGTACATCAGTTTTAAGTTAATCGTACTCTTCTGCTGTTATTTATATAAAATGCAGTTTTTTAAACCAAATGACTTCAAGTTGGCAGAAGAAAACAGATCCCCAGGCGACTTTACCTCAGCGTCCTCGATGCCCTGAACTTTCCTTCTTTTGCGAGGAGCTCCAAAAGTCAGACACGATACAAGAGCGTGATTTAAAATGTAGAACTAAACGGTAAAGATTAAATTTGGCTCACGTGAGAGCGCTGAAGAGAAAAGCGCAGCAAACCTGGAAAAGGAAACACGCTTCATAAGCAGCAGACTGACGTTTCCCCAGAGGTTAGTGCTGCCTTGATGGCACAGACAGGGTGAAGATAAAGACTGAGACGTTTAGAATAAAATAAGACCAAAACAAGATATAGGAAAGATGCAGCTACTTTAATACAAGTAAACAGAAGGCCTGCCACCCACTAGTTTGTTTCACTGAACAGTATTTGGCATATTTGGCACATCTGATGATCAAAAAAAGGTCTCTCTGCGATACTGAATGTAGATCTAGGATCTCGTCCGCCTCGGTCCTGTTATCATTAAAGGTTTAGAGTCCATGTCGCGCTGTGGTTGTGAGTTCGACTTGAGGAGTCTGATCTACGTGAAGGTCGCTCTTTCAAAACCCCACTCTGTAAATCCCCCTCTGGGACATCTGTGTCTGTGGCCTGAACAGAGTGGGCTATGTGACCTGAACACAGCAGGGGTGAGCTGACATCACTACGCTGTTCAAAGTGAGGTGGCATCATGGCGAGGTGAAGAAAACACTTTTTTTTTTCTTTTTGTGGTTTGTCAGGTGCTGCTCTGTGACGACAATGAGGTTGCATACCTGCGTGCTGCCACCTGCAGGCTGCAGCAAAGACAGTCTTAACTACTATTACTACTACTTAACTACTATTCCCTCTGCTGTAGCTGCACTGCAGAAATGTGTTTAATTTGCAGGCTGTATTTTCTTTGAATCGGGGCTTCCACTAACACTTCTTCTTCCAGTTCTTGAATGAAATGTCAGTAAGTGGTGATAAGGGCACGTTACAATCTCCTTAAGTCCAAGGTGACATTTCCAAATGTCACAAATCACAATTCAGCGGCTGCTCACAGAGAGCGGTTGGTATTTTTGCTGGCATCTCATCTTTTGTTTGAATAATCTTCTTTAATGAACAAATAAACTCTTATTATCGTTTATTTCTTCACTGGAGACATTTTGATGTAATTTGCAGCTGCTGTTAGCTCACGTTAGCTCAGTTTGTTAGCTGGGCTGCCGAGACTGTGCGCTCAGAGCACCGAGGGAGTGTTAGTGTTTGTACGACGGGCATTTTTGGACCACCTCAGAAGAAGAAGAAGAAGAAGAAGAAGAAGAAGAAGAAGAAGAAGAGGGGGTTTACAGGCCGGTGTCATGCCAGAACAGGAGCTGAGCAAGTGGGCAATGTAACAAGGCTCAGCAGCCTCCATGGACATAATGAATTTTGTGAAATAAAAGGCTGAAAGACAGACGCCGAGCTGTCTTGTGTTGCACTTGTTTTGCTGTTAGCAATAGAAGGATAAATTCTCGACAACCTCTTGCAACGTCTCTGCAACTTACTGTCAGATACAAACAACGCGACACACTGTGAAAGAAAACAACTCATCATAACAGCCAAACCTGCTGCACCTGTTTGAATTTCAGGTTAAATTCACTGTCTGTTTAACCACCGACTGCGCTGTCAGACTATCAGGTCTGCTGGTTAGAAGAAAAACCAAAATGTGGTGACAGCTGAATAGAAAAGGTGAAACAACCTGCAGCTATCGGGGGAGATTGATGTTTATGTTACATCACCGACGCTGCGTCATCAACGCGTTCATGTTGAACTTTGACCTTTCTGGTGTTTCTAAAGCTCAACATTTCGATTTCACCCAGAAGAAAATATGATTTTTAAATTATTTTTCCTGTTGTGCTTCTCTTCAACCCATCGCCGGCCTGACTGCAGCTACACATTTGATCAAAATTGGTTCAATATGAATAAAATTATAAAAAAGAAATTGGTGTGGACTGGAAATCGTTTTGAGAATCACTCAGTGAAATAGTACCCGCAGAAAATCAGAGGTAGGTTCCAGTTATATAACACAGCTTTGTATCTCCAGATCATCATCCTTCCCGCCTCACAACTACTGATGCGATGCCCAAATCCTCCTAAACCACTCAGTCGTCAACAGCAAGCAATTGAAAAAGATTGCAATTGTACTCTGGGTCTCTGAATGCCTCTCCAATATATCCACATGGATGAAGGCACAGCATCTCCAGCTGAACCTCTCTGAGAACTGAACAGCCGGTCCCTCCCAGCCAGACCTACTACACGCCACGACATTAGCATCAAAATCAACTCCCTGTCTCGCCCCAGCGTAGAAAAGAGTCATGATTGACGACCTATGAACTTTCACAGTCGTCATCATACTTGACTCAACATGCTACCCAACTACAGGCTGTGGTCACGGCTTGATTACTGTAACGCCCTCCTAATGGGCCTTTCAGATGATCCAGAATGTGTCGGCACGCCTAGATTCAATCAACCCAAAGGGTCATATTACTCATCGAACTGTGCTGATTATGTGTAGCAGCCCCATCGCCTACAAATTAGTCTCCGGTTCCGGTACACTCAGGACAATCCAAACTTTGATCGTCTGTTGTTCCCCCGTTAAGACCTCCAGATCTTCAGAGAGGACCTCCTCTCCAGCACTACCAACAACCGGACGTGCTAATACTCTGCGAGTGTCATAGTCGCAGTGAGGTACGCACCTGATTGGAGACCATGACATCCCCAACGCCTTCCCAAAGACCAGTGACGGGGCAGAGCGTCGTCTGTGAGCCAAGTGTCTGAGGTGCTGCGAGAAAACAGAGGTGAAACAGCAGATTAACAAAATACACATCTACTTATCGGGCATTTCATTGAATTATTTTTCTGAATGAGACGTCAAAATTTTATGCATGCGGTCCATGTCAATGTGTTTCTTCACCACATCACGTCCCATTCTGTCATTTTCACACTCGCGCTAGCTGTAAATCAGCAGCTGTTACGTATGAACCTTTTCGTTCATCTCTGGGTTATAAATGAAACATTAGTCATCGTAGTCGTAGCGTGGACGCCTCACACTAAACTAAGTAACAGTACACGTAAAGCTTGATAAAGCCAGACCTCTGTAAGTCCATCCTGTAAATCCGCTGAGACGATAACACGGCTTATTTTTATTATCGATCCATCTGACAATTATCTTCCTGATTCATTTTTTTGTCTATAAAATGTCAGAAAACTAAAATAAATAAATATCCATCACAGGGTCTTAGAGGACACAGTGTTATCCGAACATTCTTCATGTAACGGAGGACACAGAGTTCCTGAACTACCCCAAGGTCACATTTGTTAACGCATCTAGCGAAGGGAAGACAAAATATTGGATTAATAAAAAAACAGCAATACATGAGTCAGAGATAGTCAGAAAGCTCCTCTTACTCTGGTACACACAGAACTTTATTGTTTTGTTTTTTCTCGGATCTCCGCGACCCAGGCTTTCATTCGACAGATCCAGCTCATCTTCACTGACCTTCTCTAGATTTGAAGCCCTTCCTCGCAACACAGAGGATTTTAGTCAGGGAGGACAGTACCGACGACAGAACAGATGGTTTGCCACGATCATCACTGTGACTCTTCTCGGTTATTTTTAATCAGCAAAGACGAGGAAGTGTGTAAAAATAGAAGGAACTATCAGTCTAAAAATCCAGGACCAAACCCCCCAGACTGAAATTAGTCAGCGCCGTGTCTTCGAAGTCACAACTCCCCCTCTGAAAATAATCACATAGCGGACGCACGTCGAGAATCTGAACATAGTTTTGAGTGGAAACACTGTCGGAGGTGGATGTGCAAAACATCCACAACTATACGCGTAATGTTTTTTTAAGACGAGAGATCCGAGCCTCAGTTCACTTCATTTATCAAAACAGATTGCCTCGGAAATTGTTCCTGTTCACCCAGCTGAGAAAACGCCGACATCGTCACGGGAAAATATTTGAATCTCACAGAAGCTGCACGTCAATGACAACACAGCACCTGATTTTAAAATGTTGTCTGACTGCTGATGTAGCCTTTTAACGTCCCGGTGCATTTATGATTTACATCTGATTACTCGTTGCATAGCAACAACAAGGCCTGCACGCTGTGAGTAATCAATAGTTTTTGATTGAGTCGCATCAAATTCTAGGCAGAAAAAAATGAGTCATCGTCTGTGTTTGTAATTTGAACCGAAATATTCATGTTCATTATGACTCTTGCCGTTTAATCTCTCGCCTGGAAGTTCATGGATCTTCACCTGCAGAAACCTCTTCCAGAAGGTAGCAGGAAGAAGCGTGCATGGGGACGGATGTGTTGGGTCGACCTCGTGGTCCGAGATGGTTCAATTCCCGCTGTGATGACACCTTCCTAAGAGGTTCTGAACAGTCACAAAGGTGACGTGTTCAATTCAAACATCGAGAGATCGCTAAAGTTGCTGCAGTTCATCATGAGGAGGACACCTTTCTGTGCCTAGATTTATGATCCAACAGTCGAGACGTTTTACCCAGAACCACGCGGCTCCTGGTTGCAGAATCTGCTGTACAGGATTTTATGATAATGACATATTTCAGTCACATTTTCCGCAGCAGGAACGGCCTTCCACACATCGACTCTGTTTTGTTAATTTGAGTGAGAGAAAACAAACAGATTTTCCGTCTCGTCGTGGCTGCTTTTGTGCTCTAATTGCCGGACACACTGAGAAATTGATTTAAGCAGAACAGAAGACAAAGAGAGAGAGAGAGCAGAACCAAACAAACAAAAGCAGGAACACTTGACAAAGAATCTCTTTCTGCCCTCTGTCTCGGCTCCACGCTGGCACATGCAAATCCACTGACTCGTGACGTAACAGCAGTAGCAGTATTCACACAGAACAGTTCACCACTAACTTTGCAGGCAGACAACTAGAAATCCAAACACGTCATCCCAGTCTGGCGGTAAGGCAACAGCTTCCCCGCGGCGCGGTAAGTTTGGCCCGCGTCGCTGTATAAAAACACTTTAATGTTCTGTTTTATGTAATTACCCTGAAAAAAAGTTGATCATTTCATTTTGAAAAGCCTATTTACCCTCCAAGTCCCCAACGAGTGAATAGGTCCTTTGTCGTTTCCGCAATTACTTAATTGGGCTCCCCAATTAGCAGGATGATTGCTTATCAGAGCCTCGCAGAAGTGCCAATATAAACACGCTGGAAACCTCCAGTTAAGGGTTAGTTACTGAAACCAGCTGGTTAATCTTAATATATGGACATCAGGTGGATATTTTTGGGCTCAGATGGCGATGTGATCAAACCTCAAAGAGCATTTCCTTTTGAGATAAGACAGCAGAACAGCGAGAGTTTGCTCTTGCGACTAACAACCAGCGCTTGTAATTACAACCCGGTAGATGGAAGTTGTTTTTCTTACATAACAAAGGTTTGCTTCTCTCTCAACACCTCGAGATATTCTCCACCCTTGACCTGTTTGCATCCCCTAATGACAGCGAGGCAGCAGTATGTAACACGGCATTCAGACCTCACTTCATCACAGACAGCAGCTGATGTACAAGAAGGTTCAGCATCCTGTTGTAAGCTGGAAGAGCTTCACCTCACACTCATCGGGACCTTTTTCACCTTCGACTTTGATCAATACTCACAGGGCGCAGAGAAGCTTCGGTGTCGTCATAGCTTCCTCTCCGTATCGCTGCGGTTCTCCTACGTGGAGAGTCCATGCTGGTGCTTTCCGAGTAAGCCCTCAGCCCCCTGCTGTCCTGACAAACTCTGGTTTGTGTTTTCAGTTGGGAGTTTTCACTCTGGGAAGTAGAGAGGACGTAGTTTGCGTCCCAGTTTGAGGCAGCGTCTGCAGAATGACGCCCACTGTCCAGCAGAATAGCTTCTTCTTCTTCTAACCGGTGCTAATGAGGGTTGTAACAATGGAGGCCCGGCTGGCACACAAAACAGAGAGAGGAGGGAGAGGGGGTGTTTTGTGCATGACCTGGACCTGCAGTGCCAGCCTGATCCAAGTCACCAACCCCCCCCAAACTGTACCCATCCATCTCTCCATCACAGCCTGTCCTGTTCCGCTCCAGTGGGGCAGCTTCCTCCCATAATGAGATCGCCGTGCATCCTATCAGGGCCCGCTGCCTCGTCCCCATTTCCAGACTAACGAGGGTGAGATCCCGTGACAGCCAGCGCCTCCGAAAAACAGGGTCTCACGGACTCTCCCCACCCCCCCTTTGCACACACACGCACACACACACACAGTACAGATGTACTTTTAGTGTTTGAAATGCTTAACTGAGCAGCTGTGGCGACACTGGACAGAGTCAGGGAGCAAAAGAACTTTTGACCCAGCTCGACCAATCACAGCCGCCTCCCGGGACACCTCCTCACACCTGAATGTGTGTTAAATGTGTGTAAAATGTTATATTAAGACTTTTGCGGCAGGGAGGTGTTAAATGTAACAACCGAATCCTCACGTGAAGATCATGCGGCGTCGCCACGAGCCTGAGAGCTGCTGCTAAATAAAAACCTCGCGGTGGGGTTGTTTTTCGAATCTAATGCGCAGCAGAAATGATTTAATTGGAGATTCTGAAAAAGTGAAGCGTAAAAAGTGAATTCAGTCTGGAAAATGTCAGCGTCTCAGCAACTTGCCATGTGTCCCTGAGCATCGATTACAGTCTCTTGTGTTCAACCTGGTGATGACACTCTGAGGACGCCCCGCTGGCCCCGCACTGGGCAGGCAGGTGTCGTCTTGGTCTCACGGTGAAGAGGAAATAGAAACAGTCGTCGCAGCAGAACATTTAGGCGGCCGATTCACGGATCAGACACTTCATCAGCTCGTTAGAGAAGTACTGCACGGTTTGGAGAAGGTGAAATTAAGTTGACCTGTAAAGGTTCTCGCTGCACTCGTCTGGACCTCACAAGGGGAAGATAAAACAAGAGAGATGTTGATTATTTCTGCTGCTCTAATGAAATGTCTCGGACTAATTGACTTTTCTAAATGATGTGAGGTAAACGAAGAACGTCATCACACAAGGCACAAAATCAACTTCCTCTTTCTATAAACACACGCCGGAGAGAGAAACAAAACTCCGCAGCAGAAAAGGGAAGTCATGACGCTCCACATTTGTTCTTAACAATATGACGTTTTTCATATTTTAATACTGATTCAGAAATGATGACATATTTCACATCTAATCGTCGCCGTTGGTGATCGTCTGTTTGCTTTGCTGCCGTCCTTTCTGTCTTTTCATTCCACGTCAACCCGACAGGAATGTCAGAGCGGGCTGACACCTTCACCCTCCTGTATTCAGATCATTTCACACATTCGCTTTCTTGTTTTGACACGTTGAATAAGTGATATGGACCACAAGGGGCCCAATCTCAGCGTAATGAGGCATCATTAAAGCCATCAGCAACAGCAGAGCACAAAGGCAACCATTTCCCTAATAGCTGTATAATCATGAATGGCCTGCTTCGTTTATACGACCTGCAGAGAGAGTGCTGCAGGACAAGTGACTGATTGTTCCTTAAATCCTGGAGATCTGTAATAACCGTAACTTTAAAGTGTCCCTCATTGTTATCGTGGAGAACTCTATTGATCACCGTCATTCGATGTCTTACGGTTGAATGTTTACTGAAGCTTGATCAAGGAGAAGGAAGATCTGTCAACACGCAGGTATTACCCAACCGTGTAGTTCCCCTCGGAGCGTTTCGCCCTCGTTCAGCGTTTCATCGTCTTGGTTTTACTTTCCGCTTCCTTCAAACTCTTTTCCAGCTGCAGGTCGCCTCTGCGGGCCACCTCGGTATCAGCGCCAAACACAAGGACGGGGAAAGTCTAGAAAATGTTGTTTCTGGGAGGCGAGGCTGATGGTGGAGACCAAAAACAGAGCTAAAAGGAAACATCCGAACTCTCTTCAAGACTTTCTATGAAACATATAAATGCTTTCTTCCAATAACTGGATGGATGGAAAAAAAGAAAAGAAAAAGAAAAAAACTATTAAGTCCAGTACTTTGACTTGTCTCCAGACTGAACGACCATGGCTTAAACTCTTAAACTCAGCATCTTTCCAGGGTCTTTGACTCATTCAGCTCTTTGCTTTCTTTGCTTTGTTCGGCCGGTGAATCCTCCGACTCAGAGAGCCTCTGTTGATTATGTCACTGATGGGAAGTTCGGTGTCTCTAATTCATCTATTTGGACTAACCACACCAACTCAGGGAGGAACATTCAAACCATCAGGCAGCACTTTTGTTACTAATGCTGTGATTTGGCTTTTGGTGCTGGAAGACGAGAAAAGTTAACGGCTCAATCAAAAACTGAAGCCGGTTCTGAGCGGCGTGATGTTTTCATTAATGGTTTGATCTTGGCTGTCGGATGCCGATGATGGGCCGGTGTGTTCAGTTACTGACACTACTGCAATTTATGCCATTTCACATATTCCCGCTCTATTGGATCTCTCTAAGGGAAAGGTTGCCATTATTCTAGAAGTGTGTGTGTGTGTGTGTGTTTAGAAGAGTAATTCAGCTGCCACAGACTGATCGGCGTCTTTGAAAAGCTCTGATGTTCCCGGGTGCAGATTTCTCCGACACACTCAGAGCACCTCCGTTATTATTAAGGTGAAATTACAGATGAAACCCTGCAGTGAATTCACACAGCGAGGCGCCTTTTTTTTTTTTCAGCTGCGCTCATCAATGCGGCCCATTGTCAAGAGGTTACATAATCTTAAGTTACATAAACAAAACCTCACTACCACATGGCACTGCGCATTTCAGGAACAGTCTCAATCAACGCTGAGATATCGTCACTTTATGGAATTGTTGTGGTAACCAATTATTTACATGTAAAGCAGACTCAGAGGAACATTTCAGCGCCGGTTATTTGTGTTTGACCCCGACAGATATGCTCCTGATTTGCATCATAATGACAACAAAGGCAGCTCAACAGCTCGCGTCTCTTTTGTGACATACACAGATACATGTGTAAGCAGTAAGTCTGTTTACATCTGTAGCTACAGATGGATCTATCGCGGTGCTCTCCACCTCCTGATGCCACGTTAACAGCAGCTCAACATGCACAAGGTGGCTAAAAAAAGATAAACTCATAATATATTTTTGTTTAATCTCTCTGCACATGCTTAATTTCTTTGCACACATCAAATTTATCTGCACGTTTCTTCTTCTAAGCACAGCTTTCGTTTAAATGCTGATTTATATTAGAGGTTAAAAGTTGAATTTGTAGCAGACTGGTTGTTTTATGTCTGTCGTCGTGAAAAGATGGTCGAGATTGTCCAGAATTCAGCAGGAGGTTATTCTGCGGTGACAATAAATAAATAACTGCACAGTGTTATGGAATTTTCTATTCTTGTAGTGTTCTGAGTGACACATACATACTTTTAAATGGAATATAATAAAAGCACAAACATACAGACATTATACAAGGTACATGGTGCTGCATGCTTAGACATAATAGACAGCTCGCCACTGACATTCCAATCTGCGTAAACAGACATCGTGTCTCCAGACTTAATCATGTTGACGAAGACACCATCCTTGGTAAAAACATTCTCTTCTACCTAATTCGGGGCGTATAGTGTTTGTCGTGTTATCTCGGGGTTTAAAGTCTGTCCACCAGCATGAGTTGGGCAGAATGTGAGACCGACTCAGGCACTTCTGATGCTTTATGAGAATGTCTCTAATTCTCCTTGATCAAGTGTTAATAAATAATACAGCATAAGACATCAGAGGCTCCTCAACACTTTCTTTCTTCCTGACCTCACCACTGACCTTTGGCTCCAGCGATTTCTCCACAACACACAGGAGAGAGATGTAAGAACGCACGTACGGAGTGGAAATATAACAGCGTGCTACATTACGTCATGCTGCACTGCTGCCATGAATAACACCTTTAATATAGATTTGAATTTAAACCGACCGACTGAAATGAAAACGTATTTATGAACTAAGCCGTCAGGAGTGAATGTAGCTTTATTCAGTGACCCTCGCTCGTCCACTCACACAGACACGGTGGAGTACGAGGAGCTCGTTAAACAGCAAGAGTGACGAGCAAATGAATCCACTCATGAACATGCATGAAGCACTCTGTGAGAGACTGTGAGAGAATTTTATTAAATACCATTTATCACACGAGAGTTGGACTGTGGACTGAATAGAAAAAAGAAAATCTCTGAACCTTTAAATATATAAATCATCAGAAATTATTTTCAGTTAAATCGGACATACATGTGCATCTTCTGCTGTAGTTTCTGCACATTATAAAAACACATTTCAATATCAGAAGAGACGTCTGAGTGCTAGAAAAATAAAGTTTCTCGAGCTGCTTCAAGAAAAAAAAACTCACAAAACATTTAAACTCAGGGTGGACATTTACAACGAAGGAACGCGACAAAGAATCCAAAATATCAGGAAATTACGTTCACAAATAAATTCAGATCAAAACATCAGACAAAATATTAAATGACTGTTCGATAACTACATATCAACGTCTGTGTCTGTGCATCAGGAATATAAATACAAATAAAATCATAACATGATGGATGACAGAATCTACAGCGATGTTTCTACACTTTCACATTTTAGAGTTTTAAAAAAGTAGAACTTTTAAAAATGACTGCATCAGTGACGGTATAAATTATGCATAAACCTGGTGAAAATACTGCAAAACAGGTTTTTATCTGAACAGATATTTCAGCTGCCAATCAAAGCGTCCACGCTGTTAATCCTGCATAACTTTAAGCCTCAATATAATCTAAACTGGTGACTTCTATAAAAATTCACCCTCAGTACAGTTTCTGCTGTGAAGTTGGACATTTGAACATGGGGACTTACGGAGACTGACTCACTTCTGGAGCGAGCGCCAAGTGGACGTTTGAGGAACTGCAGTTTTGCGGTTTCTCTGCATTGGTCACGGAGTTGTCGCCGATCTTTGGCAGATTTGTTTTTCCACAAAGCTTTCAGAAAAATAATTATGCCTTAGAAGAAGTTGAACGCTCTACTCGCTGTGATTTTTACCTGAAACCAGAGAGTCGTCCTGAGGGGAACATAAACGTCTGAATCAGTTGCTCGAGGAGAAGTCACCAGATCACCGGAGCGACGTTGCATTTGACGGTGACCCAGCGGGCTGGATACCAGAGCGAGGACGAGCGGACCTTATTATTGACTTCATCGCCGCCCGTGTTTGACAAACACAAACATCCTCTGAGAGAAAGGTCGGCGTGATCTCGCTGCAGCACCTGTAATCTGTAGAATATTCATAGACAGATATCATATAACACAGATTATATTTATATCCTGCCGATGTTTGCGTGTGTAGGAACACGGACTCAGAGCTGACCGCTTGAAATTCGTGACAACAAAGGACAAGCTTTGCTATTCATCGACTTCCACTAGAGGAACAGAGTGAGTGAGTGTTGCTACTGATTCTGGAATGAGCCTGAACATTGTTTACAGATCAGCCAGCATCCTACGGTGTGGTTTAACGCTAAAAAACAGCACTGAAGGTTCTTCTCGATGTTTCACTACTAACTTACGAGCATCTTTTGGTTGTTGGCGCCTTAAATCATAAGTCTGACCTGTCCGTGTATTAACACTGATAGACAGAGTTCATATAGACACAGGTTGGGAGGCTTTAGCGGCTTTCTTCACCGAGAGGGTGGGTGCACTCGATGAGGACCCCCAGCAGTTGTACACTGGCCTGCCTTGGACGCGGTTGCTGTTGGCGTGTGCTGCTTTGTCTTTGCTCTTGCTGGTAGTTTTGTCCTGATACAGAACAGCATTCTTCTTTCGGGCGCAGCCTCTCTCCTGGAGCTGGATGTGGATGGGATACGGGGCTTGGCGGCCCGAGGCGATGTGGATGCCCACTCGATTTCCCCCCAGCTTGGGCCATAAAGACGAGAGCAGGCAGCGAAGCTCCTGCTGGAAAGTCTTGTTGAAGTAGAAGTAGATGAACGGGTTGTAGATGTGGGAGCTTTTGGCGAAGAGGGCAGGAAAGACAAAGCCCTGGGGAGCCATGTACCAGTTCCCCTTGTGGAAAATGAAGAGGAAGGACACGACAGAGTACGGAGCCCAGGCGATCACAAAACCAAGGCTGATGCAGAAAAACATCTGGAAGAGGAAGCAAGACATTACAGTTAGTAACAGCAGGCTTTAGTCACATGAAGCATGTTTCTCAGGAGACCCCAAATCCAAAACGTTCCTCTAATCTTTGTTTTTTTCTCCATGTAAAGGCAATCTGTCAAAATACACACTGAAAAAACACTTTTATTCTCACTCTACACTGACTTTAAAACGCATTCGAATAACAGAATTGCTCTCTCATCCCTGGGCGTCAGAGATGAGGGTGAATGAGACGTGTAGCGTAAAGGCTCTCGGACTGGAAAACAACATTATATAAGTACAGTCCATCTGCTGATAGCTCTTCTCAAATGAGAGGTAACCTTTATGACTAATGGTCTATTATATTTCATGTATTGTGACGCTGGAAAAAAATGTAATTACACAGAACAGGCTGATATAGTGTTCCCAGAAATCCTTGAATACTAAAGAAAAGGGCACTAAGGTCAAGTCCGACAGGTTAGTGCAGCAGTAAGTACGTCCAGCTGTTGGCAGTGTTGGAGAGGAGGTCCTCTCTGAAGAGCTGGAGGTCTTCAGGAGGTTTTTGAAGCTCACCATGGAGAGTCTTCTCTCGGCGTGCCGCAGGTTGTTGCGGATGCCTCTCGCAGACAGCGAGTAGGTGAAGCGGGACACCTTGCGCAGAATCAGACACTGGGACACCACGATGAGGACGACGGGGACCAGTGTGAAGCAGGCAAAGGAGCAGATGACGTAGAAGGCGTCCTTGGCCGAGGTGTGGTAACCCCTCCAGGCGACGGTGCAGGACAATCCGTAAGGCTCGGGGACGTACTCACCCCAGCCGAACAGAGGGAAGCTGGACCACACTGCAGCCACCAGCCAGATGGCACAGCAGGCTATCCGGATGTTTGCGCCCTCCAGCCACACAGCTGTAACAAGAAACATTAGTCACATGTTTGTGCCGTGCTGCACATTATATACTCAATGCACAGCTGAAAATAGCTGGCTCATGATCCTGATGCATTAGGCATCAATGCATGACATGTCATTTCCACGCTTCGCCACATTAAGTCACACAGCACCAACTATGTCACTTTTCTGCTGCTGCTCCACCTAAAAGCCTGTTACATGTCTTGTCCCTTGTCTCTCCTCCTCACCGTAAACCAAACTGTTGCACGTCTTCAGGTAGCGGGTGACGCTGATGGCGGCGATGGTGAACATGCCGCACAGGCCGAAGATGTAGCAGCCGAGGCCGTAGTAGACGCAGGTGATGTTTTCTCCCAGCCAGGCGTGGTTGAAGGAGGACAGGATGGAGAGCGGGTAGAAGCAGATGCAGCAGAGAAGGTCGACCACGGCCAGGTTGACGCACAGCAGCTCGGAGCCCGTCATCTTCTTCCTCCTGCGGTAACAGATCACCAGAACCAGCCCATTGCCCAGGACGGAGAGCACAACTGGACGGCGGGGCAGAAGATATCAGCCATTAAAGCCGGCCATTTTAGCGTCTTTCAGCTCATTGCAACGTGTTTTGGTGCTGTTAGACAAGCAGCTGGGGAACATGGTGGAGCATTTATCAGCTAGAGAGACAAGATTCATCAGGTGAGCAGAAACACAACTTAAGCCGGCAGCATCAAAGAAAACAAAGTGATGGAGAAGTCAGAGACAAAACGAGGCACGGCGAGCACAGTGAACATCACGGAAAAAAACAAAGTCAGTCTGCGTGTACTCGAAGAAGAGAAACACTCTTGCTGCCTTTGTTTGTTTGTCAGATTCAAATCTCACATTTGAAGGATGATGCAGCCTCAGGTGGACGTGCAGTGCTTAACAAATTTATTAGACAACCACCAAATGTAGAGATGAGTTGATCATTTCCATAATAATTTTTAATGTTTCTGTGACGGTCAATACGCCAATATGTAGAAAAAATAGCAAAGCATGTTATAATTCTTGATTAAGATGTCAGATTAGAGGGATTTTCTTGCAGTTTTTTAGTTTTATGCAAGTTTTATTATCCAACATACTTTCCATATTGTATGTTTAGAGAATAATTCTGATTAAATTATCATTCATCAACTAGCAGAAGTGCGTTTATGTTATTATTATGTTGAGTTTTAGCATTAAAAAACACAGAACACGTGTGGAAGAAGAAGAGATGCACTTACCGACCGAGAGGATGGTCAGCCCGACACATATGTCAGCAGCGGGGGTGAGTTTGGAGGTGAACACCGATGCGGTCCGGTTGTCATCAGACGAGTTCAGAGGCATCGAGCGGAGCTGCTCGTCTCGGCTGCTGCTGCTGAGGGACAGAAATATAAACCCTCGACTCATCTCGCAAAGAACGAGAGGTGTGCGCCGCCTCGGACCACGGAGGCTCACTTTTATGAGGGGTGGGATGCGTCGCCATGGTAACGGGCGGCAGCATCTGTGATTCAGTGCGATGCGGGAGGATCAACTGGATTAGATCCTGTCAATATTATGTTAATTTTATCAGCCTCCTCAGTCCAAATGTTTTTGTTTTTTTGGTTTTACATCCAAGAATTGTAACAAATATTTTTACAGACATGAAAATTAAACAAAGGCCGAATTAAAAACAGAAAAATAAATAAATACTTCTCATATACTTCATGTGACGGACAAGTTTTGATGAGCTGTTCCCTAAAATTAAAAATCCTGACGCGCACATTCAAGATAAATACTTATTTCTCCTCATTAGGCTGAAGCCTTGTATTAATTACTGTCCTCACTCAACCTCAACGACCTCTGTGAAGGACACAGGGAGTTTCACAATGAATGAATGAATGAATGAATCCATTTAGCTGCTTTCACTTTCAGGGTAGTGGTGACGGCTTGTGGCATCTGGTTGTCATGGTGTCCACGTGTTTTCATTAACTGCGTTTTCGCTTTCTTTATCTTCTGGAGGATTCACGGACGAAGCAGATCTACAGAAATATTGACTCGGCGCAGCAGGAAAATCAAAGTCGCACGTCTGCTTGTGACAATTCATTTCACCAGAGCTACACTCTGAACGAGAACGATAATAACTGTTACATCATGAGTGTTTGTGCAGTCATTTAAAGCGATAATTAACATGTTTAGCAGTAATCAAGTGATTTGTATGTAAATTACAGAAGAGGTTCTAGTTCGTTGTCGTTGCTGATTACAAACAAACCAAGCAGCCAACTGGCGAAACAAGGAGGTGCAACTATTGGGTCAGGAAAAAGCAGGAAAGCACAGACGGGGTCATTTTTAAACATCACGTGGAGCAACAGGCTCAGAATCTGAACATAAAGATGGAGTTTGTGCCGCAGAATTCATCGTGTTTTTCTCTGGAGGGCAGGAAAACGTCAGAGTACCACGTCCTGGACTCACAATGTGCTCATTCCACCTTAAAACAACTTCATGCAGTTCACCTGTGTGCCCTGGGCCCATGTTTTGATACCTTATACTTAATTTATTCACTACACTACATTTATTCTGTTATATTTTTCAAAGTAAGAGTCTAAACTAACACAATAAGCTGATAAAATGCAGATGTAACCAGTGGTGTTCAAACTTTTTGGCTCGTATCTGGTTGGTCAGACGCTCATGACTGTTTGCTGGAGAATAAAATCTTGCAGCACCACCACCTGTTGAGCTCCATGATGTACTACAACGCAAAGACAGAGAGAGAAGAAAGAAAGACACTGATGTTCACGCTTCGAGTAGAAAGATAAAGTCGACTTTATTTGATGGTGAAACCTAAATAAGATCTGAGATTACAAAACAGGTTCCCCACGTGGGATTTTTTTTTTTTTGTTTTTTTTTTGAATTTTTGATTTTATTTTAACGTCACAGAGGTTGGAATGCTGACAGAAAGGCATCAGAAGAGACTGGACCTAAAAAACAAACAAAAAAAGTAAAAGAGCAGACACTCGGGGTTCAGAGGGAACACCATTTTTTTTTTTTTTAGTTTTTTAAATGTTGTTCTTGATGATCTACGGCAGTCAGATTCATGAACACGTCTATCAACTCCCCAACGTCAGAAAACCGGAAAATAAAAAGCAAATGTGAGGTTATAATAAAGTCTGGACTTCAGAACAGGCATTGATGGTTTAAGATTAACTTGTAAAAACAGGTGTTAAGTGTTAATTTTTCTTGATATCACTTGCTTCATGACGAGTGTTTGGATATAAAAAAAAAAAAACTCACGGTACACAAAAAGAAATCAGCCTCTTGTTGGTTTAAAATGTCAGATAAGACAAGTCTTATGTTCCTAATCGCTGGCTGCACTCTCCACAGAAACAATGGACTGTACATCAGATCTTTAAATTTGAGTGGCATTTCCCTTTAAGTAGCCTCCAAAACCAACATATACACACACACGCACTCACTCGACAACACACACACACACTCAAGCTCATCCTGCATCCCGTCATAATCCGCCTGCAAAATGAAACATTCAAAAATATTTCTGCCTTCTCAATACTCTGGAAAAATATAGTACTGTAGGTTTTTTTTAAGCTTTTAAAAAGTTTTGGGAAATTCGAGAGAAGATACATCCAGCAGCTAGTTAGCATAGCTTAGCATAAAGACTGGATACGAAGGGAAACAGCTAGCCTGGCTGCGTCCAAAAGGCAAGCACCTCTTAAGATCACTTTTTCTTTTTGTTTTGTTTGTTTCATCAATACAAGCATCCAAATGTAGGAATGATTCAGGAACGATGGCGCGTTAGCTGCTCTAAAATTATGTTGAAGTAACAGATCGATACTTTTTAAAAAGTGTTATCAGAACCCAAAACTCTGCAGCCACAGACGGGATTTTACAGTTAAAACAATTTCATGTTTGGCTGTGAAAGTCGCGAGGTCAAGGGAAGAAAAAAAACAGCGTTCGAGCGCCAAAATAATCGAGCGGGAATGTGAACGCGGCACCTCGCTGGATTACGCGGAGCGTTGCTGGCTAGCTGTTTCCCTCCGTTTCCAGTCTTTATGCTAAGCTAAGCTACCCAGCTGTGGGAGGTAGTGTCAAGTCGACCCACTCCTTTAAGCCCTGATCTCGACGCTTTAGAGTAAATTATCTTTAGAAACGCGGGCGTTGTTGTGTGTTAACAACTATTAGCTTCACGATTTTTTTCACCCAGATACAAAAATATTTACCAACACCTGAAAACACAAAAATAATCTCACAAATATGACATTTTACTTTTATCTTCATCGTCCCAGGTGGAGTGGCTTACAGAGATATCAGTCCACATCTGGGATTATTTTTTTATTCGATTTTTTTTGGCCATGCGTCTCCCCATCCGGGAGATCGTGTAGCTCCTCCTGCTCCTGATAACAGCCCTTTTCTATACAATGATGAACACTAAACATCTAGTCGTGGATCTGGTCCCATCTGTCGACTCCCCCCCGCCCCCCAAAAATACTCCCAAAAGTCTGGATTCCCTTCTTCCTCAAGGTTTGCACCCGATGTTGGCAGCAACAAGGAAAAGCACATTAAAAAACGGACATCTTTAAATAGCTGTTCAGCTTGTCTAAGTGCAGCACAATCAGAAACATTAAATTCAAGTCATTATTTTCTCCCCTCCCATGTATCATACAATATAACAAAAAAAATCATTTTCAGTTAAGAAACTAAATGTGAAAGGATACATCTTTGATCAGACAAATAAACATTATACTGCAGCCACACTGTAACATCCAAAAATAGTCTTAAGTTGAAATATATATTTTTTCCTGCCAAAGAAATGCTGGCGTTCTAAGTCACTCTAAGTAGATTTTAATATACTGCTGAGGTGTAATCTGTGTTTTTCTCTGTCTCTGTTAATCCTGTCCTGACAGTCCCGAACACAACAAACCGTCACGGTGTAATAAAAAAAAAAACACTGACGTCCGGTGTCATTTGGCACATGGGGCGCTCTCAGCGGGCGCCACGCTGACGTCAGGATCGTTGTTGTTTGCGGTGACGGCGGCGGCGGTGGCATCAGCATCAGCATCAGCATCAGCGCTCTTGTCCTGGGCGTCAGTATTATTATTATTACTGTTGTTGTTGTTGTTGTTGTTGTTGAGACCGTGGCTGTTGTTCTGGACCAGGGTGCTGTTACTGAGCCTCAACTCCTCCAGCTTCTGCCACAGCTCGTCCCTCTCCTGCTCCTTCTTCTTCTCCCTGTGAAGACGGACACTTCGATTTAGGATTTGCGTTCAAAAATAAACAGACGGCAACATGAACATAAAACAGGAAGTGACACAAATTCTGAGATCACCGAATGTAAAAGAGAGCCGCCTGTGCGCGTTCAAACTGCACGGACACACGGCTGTTTGACAAAACGACCCCGAGCTGAGCCGCGAGTTTGTTTGTGGATACAGTCAGCTGATTTCTGTGTCGCTGTATTTTCTTTTATAGCGCCTCTTTATACGGAGACAGCTGTCTGCAGAAACAAACATCTGGTTTTCCGCATCAGATGTTACTCCTCATAGAAAACACACCCCGGGAATGTTTGTACACACTCACACACGATGAGTTATACGACCTCCTGTCCTGAGTGTGTGATGGGGTGGAGTGTGTGATGCATGCGGCGCGTAAACCTTTTACAAAACCAAGAGCGAGAGCTGAAACATCAAATTTACTATCACTGACTGCAGGTCTTCAGGAGGAGAAGGGAACATTTTGTAGCTCGTGTTGTCGGGTCACTTTGGACGTTTTATTACTTGTAGCTTCAGGAAGCGTTTCAGAAAAAGACGCGTTTGTCCACCAACAGAAAATCCAATTTCAAATTGACCGGACGCGATAAAGAAAGACTGTTTGAATAATAGTGCTTGTCAGAGTAAGAAGCTCTTCTGTTCAATCAGACACTCCCCGTGTGCGCGGTGAAGGCAGTTATTGAGCTGCCGGCAGCACTTTTTATTCTTTCACACCGACTGATGAGATGAAGAGATCGACGTGTGTTACTCACCGCTGCCGGTCTGCTTTATAGGAGGAGGTCAGCTCGTCGAACAGCGTGCAGTTCATCTCCATCAGCGTCTTCAGCACGTTGTAGACGAGAGCCACGATCGTCCTGCAACACGGTGAACATTTAAACAAACAGCAAAATGCTTCCTCACTACCTGCCAATGATTGTGAAGTTAGTCGGACAGCTTGGACCTCGTCGGGCCGGAGTACTCACGGGTTCCAGTGCTCTTTGGAGATTCTGTACAGGCTGCCGAACATGATGGGAAGGATCTTGTCGATGTTCTCCTCGATTAGGCTGAGAATGTACTCGTTGTTCCAGAAGTAGAGCGCTCGCTCTGCTACCTGTGAGGACGGAGACGGAGAGGACTGCAGTGAGACGGTGCTGATTGATGACAGACACCACTCGGACTTTCCGCTCGAAAGAAAGAACAAATCATGGCAGCAGTCCACACTGCACAGGGAAAGTTCACCCAACTCAAACTAGAGCGGTCTACAGTCTCTCTGGATGCAGCGTTCATTCATCTTCCACGTATGTTTCTGGTTTGTCTGACGGCCGAGCCGCTGACGTCCTGTTGAGCCCTCCCGTAACTCGATGACGATAATCAAAATGTTAATGGGTTGTGTTCTGATCCGTTACACAGTTTGGCCGCTGTGTCAAATTGGGCTTAAAGCCCAGCAATCTTCCTGCAGCTACAGTATAAACAGTATATCATAGTACTGGCTCCTGATTACTGATGCATTACTGTGCAAACAGCATTTTAATGTTGTTGTTGTTGGCAGCAGTGCCTTGGCACCATCGTTGATGATAAGCTGACCTTTGATACTCATCAGCTCATCTTCTTTTATAGAAATCTACACCATCTCAACGTCGACAGGACTTTTATTCAAACCGTTCTTGTTTTTTCCTTCGTGAGCTGGTACGAGTCTCTCACTTTTAAAAACGAGCCTCAGGCTGCAGATAGCAAGAAGCAGGACAAACACACAAACGCTCCTTTGTCCCTGCTGCCATCGGCCTCCATGTGAGGTGTAACACAGTCTTTAGTGTTCATTTATTTTACTTACTTTGGGGATGATTACCTTGAGAAAATAAAGTAAAGTACCTTAAAATGACTAGTGCGGTTCATCTGTAAATGAAAACGTATCAGGAGGATTCGCGTTCACACGTAGACGTTCACACGTGAAACTCCTGCCATCTCTGAACGAACATTTACTACGTCACTGTGGAAGCAGCATGTGCGTTTGCGTCCTACCTGAAAGTGCGGATTGGCCACACATCTAGAGATCTGTTTGAAGAGCGGCTCCTGGATTTTCTTGAATTGTGTCGGCTCAATGACATCGAGGATCTCCTCGATTTCACCCAGGAACATGACCTGAAGAGGAGGAGGAGCAAAACATGAAGGGAGAAATCAACGTGAAGACGTTGTTGGTGACAGCTGGTTAAGTGTGAAGTGTATTTATAGACAGTGTACCTCCTTCTGGCTGCAGGTTTTAGGCCAAAACTTCAGAAGCCCACGAATCACCTGCACAAATAACAAGAGAGAATTTCATGAGAATTTCACTCCGGAGTCAAAAAGAAACTGTTTGCGTGGGCGGCTGCTGGCAAACCGGCTATAAATTTCTCTGCAGTGTAGACTACTTTAGGGCTCGAGGCTTTCCATTTTAAAGTGGGAGGAATGTTTAAAGAATTATTTTTTTAAATAAAAGTACCGGTTCGGTGAGTGTAGGGTCTTTCTCCAGGAACTGGACCACACAGTAGGCCAGCTGAGGGACAGCAAAGAAAACAAAAAACAGTAAATGTACCCAAAAAAAATCACACAGAATACATATAACTATATGTTTGCTGTGAAAATCTATGGTCAATGCAGTTATTACTACAAGTTTCTGGCTTTTAAACACACTCTAATAATCATTTAACCAGCGCAGTTCCGCATAGGAGCCACCAGGAGGTGCTATAGCACAGCGATTACATCCTAACAGAGCTCTCCAACATTAATATCTGCTGCTTGTGCAGCCAGAATATGATGAATAGTTAAGTTTCTCCTACCTGTGCATGGAAAAGGGACAACGCTTTAGCCGTGTGCAACGGGATGAGCACCTTCATGAGGAACTGCTTGTGCTCGGCCTTCAGAGGCAACGCGAACCCGTTGATGATGCTGCGAACGGGGGGAGAAACAACGTGAGGACGAGAAAGACGAGACAAAGAGTCTCAGCGAGTCATCGGACGCAGGTCACTTCCTCCACGAGCCTGTTTAAAAGCTGCTGCAGAGCGATGACAGACTAAGATCGGGCTTCTTTCATACTGATGATTTACCGATTGATGAATGATCAACCTCAAAAAATAGTGAAAGAAGCCAAAACAAATGTTAATATTTGGGTCTACCTACATCCTGCCGTGTTTACCATCCTCTGCGTGCTGTGATGAAGTTTTGTTTACGCGCTAAGCGCTTCCGTCACGTGACCAGACGTTATTACTCACCTTCCCAGGATTTCTAGCAGCTCAGCAACTCCGTTGAAGTGCTCCGTTTCATAAATAAACCTGCAACAGCGACAGAAATTATTATGAAGCGCGTGAGCCCGAAACACATCACAGAAAACAGACGACGACTGACTGAGGCGGCTCCCGGACACGCTCTGTTCCTTTTAAATATCATCACTCTGATTGTCCTGATGTCACATGATGCTTATAACTCTCATGTCATCCCCTTTATATGAAGTCTGCCTGCATGTGAGCTGCCACTTTTTCTCTTTAATCGATAGAGTCGAATTCTTCCATATCTTAATGATCCATAATCATTAACCTCCTCTGCTTGCTAACCCATTTTCTTCTAGCTGAGCTCCCGTGGTATGTAGAGACAGAGCCTGACAACTGTAGCACTATTTTTATTCTCAGTGACAGATGGTCAAAGTGGGTGCACCCGTTTTGCCACCTTGCCTGTTGGAAACGACATCAAGTGCCCCCTGTCTCAATCATCTAGAGCCCATTGTAACGCGGCAACAGGAGGCGGCAGAATCAAAACACTGCTGTCGAGAATTTCTCATGCCTCCATCTGAACGTTCTTCTTCTTCGTCTCAGTTTCAGGGTGGTTGGATGAGTCCGTTTGTGCCTCGTGTAACGAGATGGCTAAAACAGAAAAATCTGAGCCCGTCGTGCTCGGAACGACTGCACGTTTCTGTGAATTCGACAGCCAGTCATGCTTTGAACGGCTGAATGTAAACAGAGTTAGAAAGTGCTCCAATGCTGTCGAAACACTTCCCGACCTGCTTATGATTTCTCAGTAAAAGCACTTTACAAATAGTTCCAGGAATTAAGTGAAGATCAGACCGTCATCGTGTTTGTTTTAATCACTGCATGACTTGCAGAGGTGGAAAAGGAAACTCGAGAGCATCTGACAGGAAAACTACACAAACTCCTGAGTTTTGTTGTTCATTTCTTCCTCTTTGGACGACGTCTCACCCTCTCTCTGTTCATTCACTTTCTTTTTTTAAACAGGAAGGAAGCAGACATTGTAACCTTGTTACGACCCTTTGTCCTGCTAGTTCCTAGCTGTTTGAATGAAGTTGATAGGCGATTGTTCCTGAATCTTTGGAAACTACCTCGCCTGGAGAGAAAGGACTTCTTGGCACTTAGAGCTGTTGTACTAAATTTAGTCTCTGGCCGCTCTGGTTGAAATGCAGGTTTCGTTTCTGAGTTCCTCAAATGGTTTTCAGTCCCTGGAAAGGTTTCTGTGGGAACCTCCAACCGGACTTCTGGTGCCATCCTAAAGACACTTAATACTCGGATATCTCAGTGAGCTTGTGTGTCTATAAACCACTGGCTACAAAGCGGTATAACTTTTCCAGTTTCCTATTTAAACAGGCTGTTGACAGGTAAAAAATGAAAGGAAACAGGTGTTGGGATCTCGAGACTGAGGTCATTTTCTGATTTGTTTTTCCAATTTTTCCTTGATGTCGTATGTTTTGATGCTGCCTTCCTGGCTCTGTCTGTCTTAGCGTTTTCATCTCATTGAGACGTTTACCTGGTTAAATAAAGGACGAGCACGTGATAGAACATCAAAGCGTGACATTTCACTCACCGCAAGAAGATGTTGTTAATCTGCTTCCTGATGAAAGCCCGCAATCCCAGAAACTTTCCGTAAATCCGATGCAGGATGGTCTTCAGGAAGTCTCTCTCCCTCGGGTCCTCGCTGTCGAATAGCTCCAGCAGCTGGAAGGACGAACAGAGAACGAGACAGTTGGACGTTTTTGGATTATCTTAATATTTGTGTAATCTCTGCAGTGCCATTTTCAGTTCATTCGGAACCTTATTGTCACACATTCGATCGTCACTAACTGATACTGAAATACTGCCGTGTGCTGTGATTAGTCATTGTGAATTAATCACTGTAATAATATCATCACTTGAGGCTAACCAGCTAACTACAGAGGCCTTTACTACCATGCCTGGCAGCCTGCAAGGCCGTAATTTGTGCAAATAAGCATGAGTCAAGTCATGTCTCACCAGCTACTAACATCTTATATAACGAATGTGAAGTGTGTGTTCCTGAATACACTGCCTTGTAAATAGATTTGAAGACTCTGGCATTTAACAGCTATTTCAAGCAACATACGATGAGTCATCATTACAATACTGTTGAGTGCAGCCGAGCCAGCGCCGTCGAGTTCTGAAGGAACGTTTTTCAGGCTCAGGTCAGCTCGGTTTTTATCTTCCACCAGCGTACCGACAGCACCTCGGTGACAGCTGTCTATTTTTAAACCTGTCGTACATCCAGGAAAGGGTTTCATCATGGACACGCGTTCTTCTTCTGCACATGTATTCTGCCACGCATAAATGCTGCGACTCGCTTATTTTTCTGTGCTGCAATTGAGCAGCGCTAATGTAGCAATTGGAGGTTTGCCCGAAGGCAGCGCGTTGATGGTTTTCAAGGTGTTTCATGTGTAGCTCATGTTTGAACAGTGTCACTACATTAAAGTTTGTCCATCGGAGAAAAGTTAGAACTGAAATATTTAAGGCAGCCACATCAGAAATATTTATATAACTCCACCAGTGGTACACGAACCGCAGTTTGTAAATTAATTTATTTATTACCTCCATCAAATCAATTAATAGATATTAAGAACACTTTACTGTTTCCACTCTTTTGTTTATAAATGGATTCTTTAAGTTATTTATCATAGCATAAATGTCAAACACTTTCTGGTTACAGCCTGTAAAATGTGAGGATTAGCTGCTTGTGTCTGTTTTCTATCACTGTAAAATAAATATCCATGTGTCATGGACTTTTATTCTGACGCATAAAGCATTTTGAAGACATCGCCTCCGGTTCTGGGAAGTCGTGATGGCTCGACTTTTCACCGTTTTCTGACATCTTACAGCCTAGGGCCCAAACGGATTGCCTCATGAAAGTGATACATGAACGTGGAGGAAAGGAGGACACTGTAAAAAAAATAAATAATAAGCTGAATAAAATAAGACTTTTGTACTGATCGGACAGAAAACACGCAGCTGCACTGAAGGTGATCAATGAGGATGGTATAGGATACAGACGCCGGCTTTGTTAGGAAACAAAAGCTGCCAGAGAAACGTCAATATTCAATCACTGGAAGCTACATGTTATGAACAATCATAAAGATTCATTCATTCTCCTCCATGACTGATAAAAACACGCTTAGAAATCAGACGAAACCGACCCTGTCTGTGTTTGCTCCACTGCGTTAGTAATGCCCTGTGTGACCATGTGAGGCTGTTTAAAATCCTGACCACACAGTGACGCTCAAGCAAACAGCAGCTTCCTATTTACATATAAAACCTGGGGCTCCATCTGACACTGGCTGCACAATGACACATTTAATTGGAAGGTTCATCTGTACCGCACGTGGCTCGTTTCTAAACGGACTTTAATCTGCATGATGGCGAGCGGACGGAGAAACATACAGGTGAGAGGAAGGAACCTAAAAAACGCACAGAGGACATGCTGCAGTCTGCTGTGGATTTAAACGCATCAAACACTTCACATCGAAGCTCCTCTCACACCAAACAGACACACACCATAACATTTTAGATACAAAAATACACTCCGACCACGTGTCTGACCACATGTTCGGCTCTTAGCTCCACATATGGTTGTTTTCCCATGTCGCAGGCTGTTTTCAGCAGCAGCTGTTTTCTGCACCAGTTGATCCAGTTGCACCACAGCAGGGATAAGTTTAAAAGTCATTCAAGGAACGAAACGTGGCGCTGTCCACACTGAGCGGCTATGTTGCATGTTTGTATCGCTCCCCACCCATTTCAAAAGAAAAAGGGGGTCTGCACAGAAACACCTTACATACACAAATGTCAAATATCAACTACAAAACTGCATTTACTGCAGAAAATGAAGTGTGGACGCCTTCTGCTGAAATGCCTGATGCAAAAATGTGAAATGAGCTGAAAAACAGTAGAATGGTGTAATAAAGTGTGAAATATTGTAGAATACTGTAAGAAAGTTTAAAGTTTGAATGAAGTCTGTAACTGAAAGTATGTAGAAGTAGAAGTGGACGTCGAAGGTGTTGAAGGTTTGGAGAAAGATTTGAAGTTTGTTCCATTCATTTTAATGTAAAATTTGAATGTGGAAAAAGTTGAGTATTTTAAATAGTATGAAAGGTATGAGTGAGTACACGCCATAATGCACTGAGCGAGCTGAACATAGTGATATATGAATGGTTTCTGTAGCACAAAGTATGTGGGAGCAGTGGACGTTTAAAGTGTTGGTTTGTAGAATGATTGACGGCTGTGCTATTCATTTTAATATAAAATCTGAACGTGGAAAAAGTTGAATATTTTAAAAAAAGTATGAATGGTATGAATGAGTAAAATAAGAGCCATTATGTCCTAAATGACCTGAACGTTGTGATGTTTGAACGGTTTCTGTAGGACAAAGTATGTGAGCGTAGTTTGGTGCCAAAAAACCGAGGTGGAAGATAACAATAGTGTCAACTATGCAGGTTCAGCATCCAAACTAATAATGAATGGGTTTGTATTTGAGGTGTACATATACCTAACAAGGATTTTCCCCCCTTTGAGGCTTCTGGATGCCATACTACCTTGTCTCCAACACAAAATGTTTCCTTCCCTGTCAAAATGCCCTTGAGCAAACCACTGAACCTCTGCCTCCTCCAGGGAAGCTTCGCCTGGTTGGCTGTGCTTTGACCTCTACAGTGAACGTATATATGAACATCTCAGAGGGCTATTTGAAGACCTACTCTGAGGCTGCGGGTATTATCATAACTGAAATGAACCAAACCACTCCGGCTTCTTCTTTCCCTGCTTTTATTGCCACCCAAACCTCCACCTCGTTCCCTCTGCTCCAACTCTCAACCTGAAGAGTAAACAAAGTGCGGCTATTTAAAGCTCCCCCACGACACACTCACATCATGGAAAGTCGGTACAGGGACCTCGGATGTGGCCCCGGCCAACATTCCTGGGCCCTGTGGTACCCCGTTAGCTGCTGCCTCGCTCTGCGGCTTCACTTAGGAAACGAAGCATTCCTGCAGTAGGTGGGTAACTGAGTCAGGACAGATGCAGCCTGGCCACAGAGCGTTAATGGTTTGACTCAGCCAACTAATCAGACCCTGGGGTTGTCGAGCTCCCATAACACAACACAATGTGTTGGTAATTACTGCTATGGTATTCACCACATTAAAGATTCTGTTCGTGACAGCCAACAGGAGCAGTTTATGTGAACTCAAAGATTACAGCTTCTTAAATGTCAACACTTTGACATGTTAGTAGTATATGATAATAAAGTTATTATTTTTATGCTTCTATCTTCTCATCTTTTAATCTTTTATTTAATTTAATCTTTTTTATCATTTATTTGAACCAGTTCTCGGTATCTCTCTGGATCGTGTGTGGCCTTAGATCTGCTGCTCGGGAAAGCACTTTGTAAACTCCATTTTTTAAAAGACACTATATAAATGAAGTTATTATTATCATCACAGAGGACTTGTGAAAGCTCCTGATATTTTTTATTCCAAACAATTGAAAGAGAAAATAATCTGTTGGTTAATAGATGAAAATAATTGTTGGAGCACTAGAGTTGTCACAACACTCATCTAGTAGTGTCCTCTAAAATACAATTATGACACTAATTACCTAAACTGCAAACACAATATTTATTATATTATTTATTAAATTATGTTTATATTACAAGAACTACAGATCAAAAGTAGATTTTCCTACCTGCAGAACAAACTTCTGATCGATGTAGCGCTTTGCAATGCTCGGCTGGAAGTCTGGATTCTCTAGAAAGCGCAGGAGAAACTCATAGACCAGCTGGAAGATAAAAGAATTTTTTTTAAATTAAAAGAAATATACAAATCAGCTACTACAATGATTATCTTAAGGATGAATGTCTGGACGTTATCTGATCATTACTTGAATGTGAGGCCAGGAAGCCTCTAGAGTAGGTTCATCCTCCTCTGGGTCGAAATCTGGGTTGTCACTTGGTGGAAGAGTCCGGAATATATTGGTGCAGATCTGGAGGAGGAAGGAAGAGTCTTATTAATAAAAACAATTTAAGCTCCAGGGAGAGAGATGGGAGGAGATACAACAAGATAATAGATGGTTAGTCACAGATAATTAACGTGCAAGCTTTTAGTTAAACACAAATGGAGATGATGAGCAGAACGCTGATGATAATAAAAGAACAAACTGCTAATGAAACTGATGATTATTACTCTGGTATATTAATAGAAGCACTGCATGCCTACGACAAACATTAGTGAGGGTGTCTCTCACTGAATGTTTATTTTCAGTAAACTGTATTTAGTTTGCAGAGGTCCACATCAGGCGGCTAATGTGAACACACCAAATACTGCAGTTCCCCAAACGTCCACTTGAGGCTGGCTCCAGAAGTGAGTCAGTCTCCATAAGTCCCCATGTTAAAATGTCCAATAAACATGTTTACAGCCTGGTACAAAAAACAGTTTTGGTCTCTGTAGCTAATTTCCCCGTTCATGACAATTGTACTGAGGGTGAATTTATATACAACTCACCTGTTCAGATTATATTAAAGCTTAAAGTTATGCAGGATTAAGAGTGTGGCCGCTTTGATTGACAAGTAGGTTCTGTTACAGATGGCTTGTTTGAGCAACCGGGCTTTTATTCCACGTCTTTGCCAATTTTTAGATTAGTCAGGAGGCGTAATGATTTTGGACTTCTGTGGGTGACGTCACGCATACGCCGTCCATCCTTTATACTGTCAGCTTGTTTTGTTAGACACCATTCTTTGTAGCATTACAACTGACACTTTTTATATGGCCACATAGAGCATGCAGCGTACTGTGAATGAGTTTGGACAGTGCACTTATGGCCTGACAAACCTTGCAATAACTTTGGTTAAAATTAATTTGACACTACGCCAAGCAACAGACAAGGTTAGTGAGTTTGCACTTGAAACAAAGCACCCAATAGACACTGTGGGGACAGGTTTTTATGTGATGAGCAGCTGTTCCCACAGATTAAATAGATGTGGGCGGGAAAAGCAAAATTTGATTACAAGCCGTTACAAGTGGTCGAGATGAGAGTCAAATCGGCCGTGAAATGTAATCCATCAAAACTGAAAGGTTGGAGGAAATAATAAGTTCTGATTTGTCTGAGAGTGACGGTGCGAGCTAAGAGGAATCGAATACAAACACACGTGAACGTGATCACAGGCCGCATGCTTATTGGAGTGAGAAGCAACTATTCCTGAGCACGTTTAATTTAACTGAGAATGTTTAATAACGCCGACAAATCACAGAGGAGCTGGATGGAAAAACCATTAGAGATCCTGCAGCAAACCCCCCCCCCCGTATTAATTCTGTGCCGAAGACAATCGTTGTAGACAGGTCACCGCCACCTCTATCTCACCTTGTTATTTTTAGCAAGGGTAAATTTGAGAGTGACACACATTGCAGTGGGGAGGTGGAAAAGCTGGCATTATGTGGCTGGGTGCACGCTCTCATGCTGAAGCGATAAAGACAACATCAAATTACTTATTGGCAGCCGGAAAATCCAAATGACACTAATGGGAGAGGAAAGGCAGCAAAGGAAGTTTAAACCTGACAGTGTCCCAAAAATCTGACACGCTGCAAAAACTCACAGAAGGGGAGTGTTATTTTCTGAACGAGCTTGCAGAAATGTCACGGACGGAAAGTGTAAAAAGCAAAAAGGACGCTATTCTACAAGCCTCCAGCCAGTCATCGCTTTCAGTATTCATCATCAACGAACAGTCCGACTGCAGTTTTATCCCAAATATGTAAGAGCGAGAAGTTTGCATGAGGTTGCAGCACAAAATCATTCAAAGCAGTAAACAAGTTTGCTTCGTCTTGATGTAAACGAGTCCAGCGTTATTTCTCTAACCACATATCCTCAAGTTTTTTATTCATGCAGCAGAATCAGAGTTACAGCAACCTTTCTTGACTTGTGTACGCCCCCTGAAAACAAAACTCCTTTATTTCGGTTTTAGTTAAATCATTTTAGAAGACTAGAGGCTTTGATGATCCGCATCTTTGTTGATTTTAGATTAGCGCTGACCATGTTGGCAGTCCTGCTTCTTCCAGGAGGCATCCACAGATACTGAGCTCCAAAACTGCTCTTTCTCCATTCTTTATACAGTCGGTGGTCGAAAGCTCACTGGATGCTCATTGTGGAGGTCGATATGACTGAGATCAAACTGTATTTTTCTTCTCTATAACTAAACAGGTATGTTTGTTCCTTTAAAATTTGGACGACTGGCTTGATATCCTCACACAGTCAGTGCAGGACTTGTTTTGGCTGCAGCTCTCACTGTAATATTCCTGATGAGGGCTCTGTGACGCGGTCAGCAACAACGCTTCGTTGCTGTGACATTCAGATGATGGTGGCTTAAGGAATGGCACCCCCACCCTCCACCCACCCCCACCCCCAGCGTGTAGCCCATCCCCTTCAAGGTTGACCGAGCCGTGCATTCAGAGATACCCTTCAGCTCACCACCGCTGTACTGAGCTGTTATTTGCCTGTTTCTGTCCTTCCTGTTATTTTAGAGTCTGTTGTGCAGCTGTTTCTGAGCTGCTCAAACGCCATCTGGAAGAAGCGAGCTCGCTTACGTCCAACATCTCAACCATTTTGTAGCCAGACAACCTGTTGACTCCCTGCACGATGTTTTTATTGGTTTAATTTTCTGCTGCTGTTTGCTTTCAGGAGCACTTTTGACAACTCATCTATAAAGTTGCACAAACAAGGATTCACACACCCACGAATACATCTGAATGTTATTATAATCAGCTATGAGCCCTGTGACTACTCAAGGATTCGTCACTTAGTGTCTAAAATACTCGAAAACAATGGATGCCTGTCGTGTTCATGCCTTAAATTGTTTTTTAAATCACAGAAGACAAAGAAAATCAGTAAATCTTCACATTGAAACATTCGTTGATAATCAAAATTATTGCAGATAAATCTTCTGTTGATTGACTAATACATGAATGCAGGTTAACGTAAGAAGACCTCAGTCTGATGATATAAGTTTACAGTTTCTTTGCTCTGCATGTATCATAGCAACAGTCCCGATCCCCCCTGATGTGAGGAGGCACCGCAGGTCTCCAACGTGAAGAGTGACCACCCTTCTAAACCACAGTAATGGCTCTTACCTCATGATCATCATCTGCAGAATATGTAGATTTATGCAGATGTTGATAATGAGGCAGATGAATAATAATCAGCGTGCCACCTCTATGAGCTCTCTGTGGCGTAACTGCTTCGCTTTCTCTGGTGTGAGGCACATCATTGGCTGAGCCTGGAATTAGATGAGTCACAGAGCGGGTTGCCAGGCGAGATGCCTCGGTGGTGGCATCGCCTCATCTGATGATGCCCGCTTCACCGGAGGAGTGCTCCGAGGCCGAATGGTGCGGCAGAATCTGAACCACACAGAGCCTGACAGTGCCAGTGCGGTGAAAGTAGAGGTTAATTATGATCGTATTTAATCGCACAGCACTCTGTTCTCAGAGCAGAGAGTTGGTTGTTGTAGTTTGACATGCTGATCTGACAACAATCCATGAAGGCAATTAAGGTAACATTTAGTGATTGTTGCACTTCATCCATCAAACACTCGTTCTTCAAGTCATAATCTCTTTAAACAGATATCTGCATATGAACGCAGAATCAGTAGGCGAGGGACCAAAGAGTCAGAGACAATTTAGCTTTTTTATTATTTTTCATCTCTATAATTTATGTGCATTCATATGCAGATGTCTGTTTAGAGAGATTATCTGAAACAAATCAAATTGCTAATCCGACTGCAGAGGAAGTCTTGGCCTGGACGTCTGTAGGATACACAGGGAAACCTTGAAAACATCGGCCGGTGCCCACAGAGGCAACACACGTCTCCTTCACAGAGATATCATTATCGCTGATGATCATAAACATCTAGAAATCTGCTTAGAAATGTAGAAATGAACTATAGTTATAAAGAAGAATAAGTAAACAAAGAATAACACGAGTGACAAAGGATGCATTAATGTCTGCTCATTAATTGTGTAACCTTTGCAGGAGCCGATCCCAGCTGACACTGGCCGATGGGCGGGGGGACGACACCCTGAAGGAGTTCTCAGTTCGTCACACGGCTGACACATCGTGAAAAATTCAGTCACACTCACATTCACACCTACGGGCAATTTAGAGTTGCCAATTAACCTGTTAACCTGCATGTCTTAGGACTGTGGGAGGAAACCCACGCAGACACCTCCTTGTTGTGAGGCGACGGCGCTAACCGCTGCACCTATGTGCTGCTTTGCATTTATGATAAGTACCAATTAAAACTGCTGGTGAATTAGATAACTCAACCTCACATCTGGCACAATTAATTAATTCTCTCAGTCACCAGAAGTTGGACAAAACAGGAGAAAATATTGTGAGGCCACTAACAAACACGGGAAGCGTGTGAGAAATTTTCATGCAAGAGGAAACAGTGATTGAGTGTGAAAGCGACGTAGGAGGATCCCGAAACGGTTCTAAGTGAAACCAGTGCACGCTCGCCGATGACAAGGGAGGCTGCAGCTCCGTGCGGGGTCAAACTGAGGGTGACACTAGTAGCAACCAACACCTAGCAACACACGAGGATGAGAGGAGAGGGGTGAGGAGGGGGAGTGAGATAAAGTGCAAGAATTGAGTGCAGCATTAGCAGGCCGGATAAAAAAAAAGGTGGGAATTAAAGCAAATAAAAGGGGAATTATAGCTCATGGGTGCTCTTTACCTCTAACTCTGCAGGATTTTCACTCATTTGTGGCACAGAACAGGAAGAAGTCAGTCAAAACTGTCTGAGAGAAGGGATTTCCTATCATATCCTCATATGACAGGACGCAAAACCTTGTTTTTTTTTTTCCCGTACTCGGCGATCAAAGGAGTCCTCACCGCGGCAGAATAATGGGCCGCACTTTGAACGCTCGCCTCTTCATTATCATGTGATGCCAAGCATGGAGTGTCCGGGAGAGCTATTATCAAGGCAGCTTTCTGAACAGTGCAGCTGTTATTTGTCTAACCTCATTCAGAAGCCCGTCTGCGGGTACAGACACTTCAAAAACTGAACTGGGTTTTCTCCTCGGGCTCGACCCGCATCCCTCCGTTCTGCCCACCGAAGAGATAAACGAGATTACTAAGAAAGGCCGCTGACAATACGTGCACGGCACCAGCCGTGAATCTACTCTGGCCTCACAACCCCGTTAGCCCGAGAGGTTACTGATGCACGATGAGCTGCTGAGTTACTACATGTTAAGTAGCTCATTATCCAGTGGACGACCTGTTGCTCACACACTCTTTTGCTTCGGATCAAAGCATATTTTACTCACACACACACAGTCGAGATTTTAAAATGAATGGCTGCACGCATTCCTTTGTTCTGGTTAGTGTGATTTATCAGCAGGATTAAATTAAGTGCGAGTATAACTGATCGCTTATTTTTATGACTTTGGACCGCTGACATCCGAGGATTTGCTGCTCTGTTTACTGTCTGTGTTGGCACGTTGAACAATGTAGTCATGCTGCCATGTTGCAGACAGAGCACAAAATCCCAGATATCCATCCTGTGTTTGCCTCAAGGTCCAACGTTTATATTTAGGAAAAAGAATCCACAGACATTAAGAATGTGGCGTATCAGGATGATATAAAGCGAGGTTCTCTTCATAGGAGCCACTTTTGATAGCTCTGCTTGTTTATGGAGCTTTACAGCTTTACTGACTCCTGACAGTGACAGGAGAGAGCTCATATTTATTTAAATTCTGCTGTTATTAGCAGCCACGGCTGACAACAGCTGTAACTCTTCGGACAGACTGAAATCGAAGTGACGTCCTCGCTGTGTTTTTTTTTTCTTCTGGTTGCTTTAAAGGGCGGGACCGGCACAATAACAGGGTTCAGAATGTTGCTAATGCTCACTGTATCTCAAACAGATGTTGCACCAGTTCAAACATTGACATTTAATCAAAGTTGTTGACGCTGTTAGCTGTCAACTTTGTATTTGCTTGCCGGTTCCATGTTTGCTTTGCCTTCCTGCTGCATTCGACGTGCAGTCCAGGACTAAAGTAATCAAGAAAGTGAAAAAGTTAAAGATGCATGACTTAACGCGGCTGGGTTACATTTTTTACGACACGATGCAGACGTGTGATATCATAGAAACTGAACTAAAATGTGGGTTTCTTGCTTCATCGCCATCTTTTATTATTTATTTCTGACATCATTGCAAAAATTAAATCAAACCCCGACACCATCTGCCTTTGGCTGCAGATATGTGGTGCTGTGTTTTCACGGCGTGCCAGACAACAATATGATTTCCCGGAGAAGTAAGTTGTTCGTGTGTTGAGCCGATCCGATCGGCACGGCCGTTTCAGGGCAACGAAACTGAGACGTTATGCGTCAGTCACCACGCCCTCCCTCGATTTATATTCCACTTCACAGTATTTCACCTACATGAGTGGAAACTTCCCTTGGTGACACCCACACAGTTCGTGCACTTAGAACTATTGATCTGCACCTGTGTGACACTCATAAATCAGTGCTTACAAGGCATGGCATGGATTTCTGTCTGGTCCACTAATAATCCGAAGACTCCTTGACTCGGCTGTGCTCGTTCGTATCCGTCGTGATGATCTGTGCTGTGGAGTGAATCACTGCGGCACCGACTACAATACTGGACTGCTGTGTTCTAAATGCTGCACATGAGTCATGGTTGTACTGTAGGAGGAAACTAGGCTGCTGAGGGGCACCTGCTCCATCCACACAAATCTATACCATGTGGGTCAAAGATGCTTTGCAGTTCCCTGCAGAGTCAACCCCGACCTTCGCTAAGCTGGAGCTTGACTTTTTGAGCGCACTCATGGGAGAACTGCATATAAAAATGTGTCGCTTTCAATACAATGTGACGAATCCCAACATGTTTCCATACTTCTAAAAATATACATGTGATTCACGGCGACAGAACTCCGATTACGATCACACCAGACGAGAATGACGGGCACAAATAGCACAGATACGCATCGCTTGCGTAGTTATTGCAACATATGCTGCCGTGTCAAGAATAATGACTGATTATCGCCAATGTGACAAGACACCGGGATAATTAATTCATAATTTGAGGTTTGTTGCTGAAACACGGAAGCTTCTTGGAGTTTGGAAGAACAAAATAGTGTGTACGGGGTTTAACAAATGAACTACGTAGCATATTTACACATGCAGAAGCAGATTCACAAGCAAAACAACAAGTACAGCAAGAAAACATAGTCTTCTTCTGAAACGTTCTCGGTGGGGTTTGAAGTCATGTGCAGGACGGACCACAATGACAGAGACGTGCCTGGTGGGGTTTCAGGGTAAGACTTACTGCAGTGAGCCTCAAACTTCATTAAAGTTTATTAAGTTTTGCTTTTCCCTCTGCTGTGGCTTCGATCATAAAACAAAATGAAGGGGTGGACGTCATCGTATAGGCTTTCAACAGCAGCTAACGCGGGACGACACACAGAAAGTAAATCAAACGTGTTTCGGGGAGAAAGTTGACAAAACCTCAAATCAAACCGAGAATATCGGGCTCTTGCTTCGTGTGTTTACACTGTAGAAACAGAAGCAGCACTGTGAAAAAGGTTTGGTATGAAGACGCTAACATATTCCTCACGTGCTGCTGACATGACACACCCTGTCTAGACACACAATCAGCCTCTATTTTTTAATCCTGCTCAAGTGCACAGGATGTTACATAGTGACACAGTTTAATAATGAACGCTGGTAATGGCACATAACTTGCTGCTGCTGCTGTCGTTGTTATCCTGGGCTTTGCATGCAGAGTTTTATTTTCAGGTCACAGACATTTAGAGAAGCACCCACAGATCTGTGTGTCCTCACCATGTCAGTGATCTCTGGGTACGCGGACTCCACCAGCACCCCTCTGTTGGTGGAGACGTAGTCCACGAGCTCGTTGAGCGTGGCCCTCTTGATCTCCTTGCTCTTCAGGTCCGTCACGGAGTCCAGGAAGTCGAAGAGCATACAGCACTGCTGGAGCTTCTGCGTGAACAGTTCCTGCTGCTCCGTCGACGGTGCATCTGGGATTAGACAAAAGAAAGGAAACGCACTGATTCATTGCTTATATGCACCAGAAAGCACAATCTAGCGGTCAGTGGGAACAGATTACAGATGAGACAAGAGGAGATGACGGCTCCGACTGTTCCTCTGACTCAGACCATCAATTAAAGGGATTAAAGATCGACACATCGGCTGTCAATGTCCTAAACAAACAGACACAGTAAATGCTGTATTCTGCCTCACAGAGACAGCCTCAGTCATTCTGGGCTTTGATTGTAAAGCCTTTTATGGATTAGACTGTGAGTGCGTTCAGGGTTATTAGAGCTGTCAAACTTGACCCAAGCTGAGCTATAAACAGCATTTGGCAGCAGTCCAGAAATACAGTGACACACTGTACAGTGATGTTCTGTTTCTAACACGGCAGCAGCAGCTCATCGCCGTGCACACACAGGACTCTCTCTGTAATGGCAGAGCGGAGACCCGACACTGAGCGGGTCTGATTTACAACACCGCCAGAACCAGACACCCCCACGAAAAGGTCCAAAGGTTATGCAAATATGGATGCGGTCCATGACACGTGTTGACACCGAGGTGCTAATATATGTCTTCGTTAAAGTGATCGACTTCAAATATACTTAGAATAGCTAGTTGCTGCTCTGAATCACAGGATACAGCTAAACATCTGTTCATTCATAGACTTTATAATTTAGTCTGTTGGCGTGCCAATGACATACCCACAATGCATCGCCTGAACTCTGACATAAGATCGACCAAAAGGCGTCAGCTCTGTGCATCGAGTGTCAGCTTTATACACACTGTGTGGACCTGTGTGGAAGCAGCTTTGAATTTAGATCAATCATCTGGTTTCTGAAGAACAGTTGGATTTGGACCCAGAATATTTCTTCGTAGGAATGCCGCCAACAGCCTTACATTGGCCCAAGATAATATTTGACATTGTGACACACTGGTTCAGAGGAAAGATTGGTTTATTTGATCATATATGGACTTTATTTCTTCATAATGTAGCACATATAATGGATAAAATAATTAACAGATCTGATCTAAATAATCACTTCTTGCAGCGTTCACACTCCAGTGCATTGTGACAGGAGTCAGGGTGAGAAGTGTCAAGAGTTTCTTATTGAGCGACATTATGTAACTGAAAAGGCATTACCCATAAAACGTGGCATGGCACTGGGGCGATGCACAGTCAGGCACAGCCACAAAATTCACAATGAGTTTCACACCTACTGAAAATGTTCCAGCGGTGCTGACAGCTGACGAAGTACTTACGCAACTGAACTCTTGCGGGTCAGGCCTCTGCCGTGCTTCTCTGTGTGAACTCAATATCTGAGTGGAACTACACCGAGCTGACTCGGTCGTGCTGCTCTGCCTTAATGCCAATTTTCCAAAGTATCGAATCTCAAAGTATTCCGTGTTCAAAAGGGCAGGCTGAATACCAAACTGGAACAAGAGAGGGGGGGGAAGAAGGTCCACGATGCCCCTGCGGGCCGACTGTGTTGTTATCACCGTGACACATGGGTGGCTCACATTTCCTCCCTGTGAGTGTATAAACTGGCATATGGTTGTGTAACACTGGGTGTCATCACTTTGGACAGGTGTGCTGGACTCGAATCCTCAGGGTTTTCAGCGAAAAGTACACATTTAAGTCTCTAAGACGAGTCACGGCAGCAAGACTGCGCCTTCAACTGTTCCCCATTTCAGGGAATTTGTTTGGGAGCTTGATAAGAAGATCGATACCAGTCTGATACAAAACTACAGCCGGGAGAAGCTTAGCTTAGCTTAGCACAAACACAGGAAACAGTTTAGTCAATTCATACAAAAATCTTGGTGTAAAAACGGCACGTTGTGGTTTCAAGTCGAGTTATGTGCCGGAATATTTCTTGGCTTAGCACAATCATCCTGAAGTCTCAGCTGGTTTCCTGGCAAACTCGCGATGACGTCAAGACTTGACCCATAAAACATGAAACCAGCTGTCGCTTCTCAGTGTTTGAAACAAACAAGACGTGCTCCCTGTTTCTCCTCTGCATTGTGCTAAGCTAAGGGCTAGGCTAGGCTAACTAGCTTGACTGTAAAGACAGGGTATAGGTCTTCTTCTCCCAACTATTCCTCTAACAGCGCGACCCTACTGGACACGTCTCCATCATGTTGTAGCCGTGATGCTGTTTTGGTCGGATCTCAGAAACATTTTGTCCGGCAGACTTTGTTTACTTGCTCAGATTTGGTGATTTTTCCTGGTTTATATGCTTCTAAATAAATACGCTGCATATGACAGGTCCGTTTTTACGATTGGAAGTTTGCACAGGGTGTTTTTATTTGGCATCCGTAACCTTAAAGCTAAGACAAATTTGTCCTCCCTTGCCGTTACATATTCACACATCCATAATGTGTTTTGTGTGAGTTTTCAGAGTAAACAGAGTATGTTCAAAAATATGAAATAAATCATTTTATTTTCTTCACGGGGAGTTGTTTTTATCCCCCTGAGAGGAGGGCTGTTCTGGGCCTGTTAAGAGTCTGACATGTTGATGCTTTTCCCAATGTGAAGCTATTTTTGCCTTTACAGACGCGGATGCATTACTGCATGAATTCCTCAGGGTCCTTAGCAAGACAGGAACATTTTCAATTTCCATTACAACTCTGAAGCTATGTAAGCAAAAAAACAAAGAAGAAACCGTTTGTGAGATCGGGTAGAAATTCCAAATTAATCAAGCCGTCAAAGATCTACGACCGACGATCATGTTAAACTGAAGGAGGGAAAAAAATAAAAGGCCTTTCCTCCCACATGATGTTTTATCTTGGCATCGTAATGCAGCCGACATTGGAAGTAAGATGAGGACATGTTGTTGGACAGAAGCGATCTGCCTGACTGCTGCAAAGCTTCGGGAAACACTCAAACAATTATCTGGATGCAATAACGTGTAATTTCATAACCACACGCGGACAAGAGTAAGAAAGTGGTTGGGTTAAAAAGGAGAGATGTGTAATTATTCTGTAGAGTGAGTTAGAGTAAATAACTGATAAACGGGTCTTCAGTGTGTATTTGTTGGTGTCTTATAGTTGAACTACTGTATCTTTGGAGGACAAACGCCTCTACAGAGAGGAGCTGAATCACAGCTTTTACCATTCATCGCTGACCTTTTGAACAAAGACGATCACATGACAGACACAAGAAGCGTCGATTCTTGACTGGTTCGCGCTCATTTGATGAATCTGGTTGATGATTCCCGTAATTTCGGGGTTGCGTTCACATAATTGAACGCGCTTTTCCAAGTCTGCCAAGTGAATGCAATGCCATTTTGTGAGCAGTCATCACCCACAGACTTCAACCTTGTTACTGTTGGTGAATTAAGAGCCAAGAAGAAACACACAACACCCACTGGAGTCCAAAAATATGCTGCAGCCTTTTTCAGTAACTTCTCAAGACAGAGAAGAAAACGGCAGCTCGTCGGCTCTGAATTTAGCAACACCAGAGTCTCGATGTAGCCGACCACCGCCATGAAGAGACCAAACGCTGCGCAAGCTATTCAGTCGTTTCAGGGTTTCATTTCATGCTGGTCATATTCCAGAGTGAATACCACATTGGTGTGTCATTAAGAGACAAATACTGTGCTGAGGTTTGTTAAGTACCATACTTACAGAACAAAGCATGTTTGGCAGGCTGCACAGTACAATGCCGTTATTTCCAAATCCTATAATTACACATCCAGACGATCTGCTGAAATGAAATTAAACTCCAACTCTAAACAACTACATTTCAAACTGAACTGCAGTAATGTTTGCACTTCACTGCGTTTGTTTGGGTGTTGGCGGAGTGTTTTTTTTTCAGTAACACGCACTGTAAAACACACAATAAAGAGCAGATTTGGTGCACGAAAACAGGAAACATCATCTCACTTCTACAACCACGAAGGAAAAGGTGCTGCAAAGTGAGAGATTAAAGGAAATCTCATGCTATGGCCTTCACAGTCAACACATGTGAACCCAACTACACACCTGTGTGAGATGTTGGCCAGCACTGTCTACAGTCAGCATCAAAAGACCAAACGTGGGAATATCTTCGGCCTCGTTTGTTTTGATCCTTGTTGGAAAACCAGTGAAGCCATTTTACAATATATGAGAAAACAGGTGAACAGCATGACGAGAGGGTTGAAGAGGAAGTCGTGTGCATTAAACTGCACACATTTCTCTGACTGATGGGTTGAAAGTGTTCAATGTTCCACGAGGGAAACATCCTTTCCAGCACTGAGTACATCGTTGTGTGTGCCTAGTACACGGTGAGATGTTCGATCAGGTGTTTGGGATGCTTGAAGTATCTTCAACTCCTTCATATGCAAATAAATTCAAGCAGGACACATAGGCAGGCGCTCGGAGGCCTCCAGGACGGATGCAATAACACAGGTGAGCATTTTTACTGCTGCCAGACGCCATTTCAGTGTCATCTATGTCAGAAAAGTGAGGTCCACCTGATAAACATCCACAGGTACGTTGTTGTGACCGGGGTGCATGCACATACACAACAAAAAACGAGAGATATTTCTACAACTTGTGTTGACTTCAGACAAATCCAGTTTACTGGAAATTATTTGGAAAGGGGTGGCATGGAGTTTGCATGTCCTCCTCGTGTCTGCGTGGGTTCTCCTCCGCCCACAGTCCAAAGACGTGCACTTAACAGGTTAATTGGTGACTCTAAATTTCCCGTAGGTGTGAGTGTGAGTACGAATGGTTGTTTGTCTCTATGTGGGTGTAGTCCGCCTTTCGCCCGAAGTCAGCTGGCCGCTGCGACCCCGATGAGGATAAGCGGGTACGGGAAATGGATGGATGGATTATTTAGAAGGCTAAATCTGCCTAGATAAGGTCCCACGGTGTACGATTAATGCCCAAAATAATAAAAAACTAATGCCAGCTCTCAGCAGACCTGAGAAAATATGAATAAAATGTCCTCAAAGTTTCCAGGACCCAACAAAGAACCAAACTCTGGTTGGCGTCCATTAGAAAGATGTGAAATAAAGTGTATAAATCTAACATAGATGCATGCTGGGTGGCAGATTTACAACTAAAACACTAATACTCCTCCATTTGTTCAGAAATGCTGTCGTGCTTTCTCAGCATGAAACAACATCTGCATCGTCACAGATAACCGCAGTTATGCAACCACTTTCCATTTAGGCGCCCTGTGTTTGACTGCCCTTAATGAATGATGTGTTGTGCCCGGGATGAATATCGGGCCTGCTGCTTCCGACTGTGACACAGAAAGAGCGAGAGAGGGGGAGAGAGCAGCGGTCACGGACGTGGAAAACAGGAATGCATCACTGACGGGGTGAGTCTGTGGCGATCGCACAGCATGCAGAGCGTTACATGGCTTGTGTGTGTGTGAAAAAGGAATTTGCAATAATAAACTTGTACACTGCTGCAGAGTTAGGAACACATTAAATATACAACAAGTTTGATACTGTGCAGCTAGGGTTAAGTGTCTGACCTCGATTTGCATTTTGATTACACTGTTCAGTAGCAACAGCACTCGGCGTCTCTTTTTCAATCCAAAATGTGGTTAAACAGAAGAAGAACTGCTGCCTCGGTATATAATCATCTTTCAAACTATACGGGAAGGTATCAGATCTCAGCATCGAGGCTGTTTACATAGGCTCGTCTGTTTGAGTGTTTTGTTTGAGATTTGTAGTGTGAACATGGAAAAATAATCACCATGGTGGTAGAAACACTGGGGGTCTTGACCTATTCACGCTTAAATATACAACAAACATATTTATATTTTTCCTCAGAAATCCGAGGCTCGCCACGCTGAGACTGCCGCACACTAATCCCTGCCCTTTTGGTGCCCGTCAACATCAGCCAAGCAGAAAGAGACCAAAACAAACTGGAGGAAAGTATGCAGGTCAGGTGACCTCTGAAGAGCGACGCATTAGTGCTGCACAGTGTCCCGGAACTGAGGTGGATTTGTCCGCGCTGCCACAAATTTATCGTGCTGTTCAGTGTGACGACAAACACAGGCCGATGCGTCTCTTCCTAAAAATCTCAAGTCTGAGTCACAGATGACCTTTAACCTGCACTGGTTAGCCACCATTTTGCACAGCCATGTTTCTACAGTAGCCCAGAATGGACAAACTAAACGCTGGCTCCGTTTTTCCCCCTCACGTATCGTGAGCACAGCTTGTTAAAAGAATGGTTACGGCCCTGAAGCGCTGACAAGTTTTCCTACAAAACGCTCAACTAGTTTTTCAAGTTATTGATAGTTTAAGTTAAGAAGACCAAAGTTTAGGTTGCAGTCGGCCAGTCGTACTGTGTGAAGACTTGTTTTGCCTGGGAGGCTGAATCCAGAGGAAAAAAATCCCCTGACTAGTGCTAACAATAATTTATGCTCGTGCATAATTTACCTCTACCTTGACATATTCTGAAAGAATTTTGGCATAGTGGAGCACTGAGACCTGAGCGATGTTGAAGGGAGGGAGGGATGCCCCCCTCCAAAAAAGCAATACATTTCTTGTTAGAAAAGAAAAATGGATAAACTAAAAGGATTTAATATTTGTCGGTAACTTCCGGAGCTGCAGCAATCAATTCACAGTAGGAGATGACAGTGAAAGCCCCCCCGAGTGCTGCAGGTGCTCTTATTAAAGCTCCAGGCTCGTCTGCAATAGTCGGGATTTCATTCTTCCGTGTTAGACATACATTCCTGGTATCACAATGCATTGAAGGACATGTGAAGTTCAATATGTGCAGGGCGTGCAGGATTGGTGAATTGTGAAAAAACAGACAGCGACAGTGGACTGCAGGCTAAATGTGACCATTAATGCATGACGGCCATACGTAGGTTACACTGCAGCTGCTGAACTGGTTCGGGAAGATGGTACCACATGTATGCTATAGGCTTGTTTGGAGTGCACATTAAAATAATGCTGGCACAACTGGGGCAAAGGTAGAGCCGGTCGTCCACTAACCAGATGATTGGCGGTTCGATCCCCTCCGGTCTGCGTGTCGAAGTGTCCTTGGGCAAGACACTGAACCCCAAACTGGTGTGTGAATGTGTATGAATGGTTAGCTCCTCAAACTGATGAGCAGTTGGCAGCCAATCAGTGCGTTCGCTTTGAGTGGTCGAAAGACTAGAAAGGCGTATATATAAGTACAGTCCATGTAACAACAGCAGCCAACAGCTTAAAGAATCAGAGTTTCTCAGATCATGTAAAGCACACACTGGAAATGGAAGCAATCTGGTCGAGGTGAATTATGTGTGCCACCGAGTAAATAGAAACTATAATGCACAATAAATTTGCATTTTCCCATAGTTTCAAAGACAGCTGGTATCATTAAATAATATCTGCACCACAGTATAAAAGTAAACAGAGACACCAACGAGACATTTACAAAGCAATAAAGCAGCACAGCAGATCTGTGATTTCAAGCGTGACACCAGTATTTTTCCTAGAGCCTGTCACTCCAGATAACACTTTTAGATTTAGAAGGGTGTGTTTGTGTGTGTTTAGAGTAAGTAAGGTTGTCACAAAAACATAGATTAATCCAGGACTAAAAATCTTAGTACAAACATTTTTCTTGTATGTACCCCAGAAGGTCATTTTGTTCATTTTGAATTGCCTTATTGGTCACTGCAAAACACCGGCGCTGAGCACAAGTTCAGTGGAAAGTCTTAATCCATCATACATCTTTAACCAGTCATCCAGATAAGCAGCTGACTGAAGGTATCAAACAGACAGAGCGTGACAGCGTCTTAAGATTGTCTGTGATTTAGAGAGAAATTCCCACAGTAATGTCAACTACCATGAGAAACTATGTAAAACAAGGTTTGTTCACCCAGCTGACAACTGAATGGTACGATTTTGGACTCGAACTAGAGTCAGAGGGTATGTCGCGTTTCTTTCGCTGGTAATTAAGAGTCAAGTCCAAACCGGTGAAAACAAGCGGGCCACTTATTGGGTTCGCTGTAGGCTAGTTTCTAATTACAAACCCACTCGGCGCTAAAAGTATCCAATGCTCGTTTAAAAAATGATCACAAAAACCACAAAGGCAGAGAGCCAGACCTCTTTTCTCCGTCCAAGGATGATCAAAACATGACAGAAATCCTTGGAAAGTATCAACCTCTTCAGAGGTTAGTTCTATTTTGGACTTTATACTGTACTATGAACGGTAACCCAGCCCGTCTCGCACAAACTACAAGTGCCATTTTACTCACATTACCTCTGTGGGTCACTCCGAAACTTGAGCAAGTGTTACAGTTGCTGAGAAAGATGAATGTCAGGGAGATCAGGGCCGTGCACGGAAAAAAAACAGTGAACGAACCTGGTAGGCCGGATGCCCGGCACATTCCTATTTCTGCCTCGGCTAGTAGATTTCAACACGTCAGGATCTGCTTTCACGTCACTGGCTCCCTGGTCCCATGAGGGCACGTTCACACTGTTGCTCTTTCCAAGCTGCTGATATGACTTCTATATTCAAGTCGGCGAAGAACTCAAAAAAAATCAAGCAAAGATGAAAGATATTTTGATGCTGCGGGTTCTCAAATGTGTGAAATGTGCTGATTTTGTTATAGTTTCTGCATTTTGGACTGTTAGTTGGACAAGACATTTAAAAAGGGGTCACCTTGTGCTCTAAGATATTATGACGGCCATTTTTAACAGCTTGCTAATGTTCAGTAGACAAAACACAAATAACAATCAGTGCAATGGGAGGTCTGATTTGTTCTATTATATGAATTTAGCTCTATAGCGCGGATTTCACTTGTGCATGTCACATAAAGTGCAGCGTCAGCTCAACTGACGAGAGAGCACACACTTCCTTTTCAGATAAAACACATCTGCATGTTGACAGAAGATTGGTGAAGAGATGAAGACATGCAGGCCCGAGCGAGTAAAGATTTCTGCGACAGTAATGAACGTTAAGACTGTGCACGAGCAGCTTCAGCTGGAAAACAAACAAACGCAACTTAAACATTCTCGCCTGAGTCAATAACTAGTCGCCGTGAGTGGTGGAAGGATGTGATGCAACTGTACGTCTGTGTTAAGACATGTCTGCCATCATAAAAAGCTGAGAGCGATGGTTTAAAAAGGAGTGGTTCTCTAACTTTTTCTGACTTGCCTCACTTTAGAAATTTTAAAAAATGGTTCACGCCCAACCCCACAGTTTTTAGCAATCATGAACAGGGACTAATAAAAAGGGATCCAGTTTGAGTTAATTAAAGATCAGCATTATAACATAAAAAACATGTTTGACCTAAGTGTCCCCTGGGGCGCCCGAGTAGCTCACCCGGTACAGCATGTGCCATGTATCAGGGCTAAGGGTGTATTCAGACAGGATCAGGCGCTGTAGTGAATCGCTGCAGGGTTGTGCAGCAGAGTGTGGGTGTTTGTGCTGATGGTAACCGGCGTGAAACAATCAGGAAATAACCTATTTCACTGATTAACCGGCTTTATCGATGCCAGCGCTCGCTCACTTCTCATAAACTTCTTCGTGTCTCTATTTTATAGTCAAATTTTTACCACAGCGGCCCTTTCTGCATCTCGCCCTTCTTTCTCCCCAATTTCCTGTCAGCCTTCAGCTGCTACTATCAAGCTAAAGGTTAAAAAGCCCCCCACAAAAAATATAGATAAAAAAAAAACGTGGTATCCATTTACGCCCCACAGTTTGAGAACCACTGCTTTAAAAAGGAACGATGGGAAAGTGGATTTTGCTGTATGTTGTTGGCAAACATTAATTATACACTGTGGTATAAATCTTTACCACCCGTTACATGATAAAAATGTATTTCTCAATGACGCCCAGCCCTCGCTGCAGCTGGTCACGATGGGAGAACAGCTTCACACAAGCCACGTCTTCGTGACAGCAGACTGCCGGTGCGAAATGAAGTCGAGGCCGCAGTTCTGTACAAAACGGTGGAAGCAGATGCTGACCTGCCACCGTTACGACACTGGCAGCAACAGACGGCGCCAAACACCACGGTGGTGCATCATAAAAGCTTTGTCCTTTTACTTTTCCTGGAAAATTGTTTATTGATCCGTCGTATGCTGGCAGGCATGATGGAAACACATTATGTGGCACACACTTATCAATCAATAAGCCAATGCAGTCGACGTGTTTTCCATGAACAGACATGGCTGAAGTTTGCCGTAAACACAACAGGCTAAAATTCAGGTCTGCAACCAGCAGTTATTTTTATTGTCAATGATCAACTTCTGATGAATTATTTAAGCTGTAAAAAGCAACAAAATGAAAATGCCTTCTGGGTACCTCTGCGTTGTCATATCGGTGCATAATCTTTAAATAAAAATTCACTTTATCAGCTGCCAGATCTGTGTTCGACAAATGTTTCCTCTCTAAAATATGTATGAGGCTCAAAAAATCCCATATTAGTCGGACTCTTGTCATAATTTCAAATTGTTTGTTTGGTCAGATCATCTGCAGAAATCCTCACATGTGAGAAGACAGAACATTGAAAAATATCTAGATTCTTATTGGTTTATTTTCTGTCCATCAACTAATCAATTAACCGATTGTTTCAGGATGATCGGGGTGCAACATGAATGTGCAGTCGATGCCAGGACAAAAGTCAAAGTTAGGCCAAAGCTGCAGACAGAAATAAGAGCACAGCTGAAATGAAAACATAAATTATGCATAACTAGGCTTAATAGTTCAATAGTTCAGTCTTGAGGGGGTGAGCATAAGTCCTGAAAATAAAATCAATGCACTTTTCGACTGATACTGTGTCTGACAGCAGCCATGGCAACACCCAAACAACCTTTGGGTCTAGTTAGGAACGGCACAGCTCAGAATTTCACTGCAGTGACAGAAATATATCAACCTAAATGAAGCAGTCTGTATTTGGAAAGTAAAACATTTCCCTGGCTTGCTCTCAAGGCTTCTGGCTGCCATGGCAACAATGTTGGTCTCTGAGTGACTCATCTTTTCAGTGTCTATCACACAACAAGAGCTATAAGCACTCCAACCTCTCCACTGCAGGAGGGAAGAAGCATCTTTGCAGTCTACCGGTCTTTCAGGACCTGAAACCTGCCTCCCGTTCCAGGAATGGTGGTGATAAACTGACCACTGTGACTGAGTGAAAGTAGGTCAGGTAAGCCTGTGCTCTGATCTGAGAAAACATTGTTAAGACGCTTGGTTTACACTCATAAAAAGGGCCATTGTTGCATGTTAACATTTCCCTCTTGTCACTGTGTTCCCCTGTACTCCAAACACTGCACTCTTGCTCAGTTAGCCGATAGCAGGTGACAAGGATGTTCTGTTCAGCTTGTAGTAACATGGATACTTGCGTAACATCTAGAACTGTTTCAACAGATGAGCAACATGCAGTATGTATGGACAGCTACGCCTGTGGCCTCTTTGTCACATACTGTATGTGAATCATGAGTCATACAACTGTGCGCTACTAGACAACAAACTGGTGAATCAATGAATTTGAACGCAATCCTGCAGACATCCTCCAGTTAAGGCACAGATGTGGGCCTTCGTATTTATTATTTGTGGATTCTCATTTAGAAATGAGAGCTGCGACACTATGAGATTTTCACAGTACGATGTCTGTCTAAGATGCAGGATTACATGGCATATTACATATATTTTTAAATAAAACTAATACAAGACAATTCAATATGGTAGATGAGCAAATGTACAGAGTGTGATAACTTTCAATTCTACCTTAAACCTCTGAATAATCAGCTTTATGACTAATGAGACTTTGATATAAAGTCCGAGAAGAAGCGTGCAAGAGGACGTTTCACTGGAATTTTGGGGTAATTTTCCATGTGCTATTTGTAAGTTAAACATTAATACATATTAATATGTATTCATACATATGTACTTGTTAGTTATTGTGCAATGACAAAGTCTACTTCCCATGGAAAGTTTCCAACTTTGAAAACTCTGAATTTTGCAACCCTAAGTAAGTGGAAGCCGAGGAGCATTATTGGCAAACAGTGTTTTAGTTAGTTGGTAACTCCTACTTTCTTGATCTGGTATTAGATAATGGTTTTGTAACATTTGCTCGTTATTATACTTCCATCGCTGTGACTCAAACTGTCTCACCGCTCGCAGAGGACTCAGTTTACGTCTTCTGCCCTGCGCCGTGATTCACTGAAACTCTCTTGTAACGTTTCGAACTGATTCACTGACACAAATGCCCCTAAAGCTGTACAAGTTTATCTCTCAGTGAGTGAGTGAGTGAGTGAGTAGTTCTCTGGTGCTTCCATGTACAACGTGTGCCAGTATCTCCTTCACAGTGAACGCTTTCCAGCTCTGCCAATAATTAATTGTGACACTTTAACACATTTCCTAGAAATGGAAAAGGCGGTTGTGTGAGCTATTTAAACGGCGACATCAACATAAATAACATTCTGCTTAAATTATAGTCCAACACCAGGTTTGAGAACGCACCCTGAGGAGACGAATGACAAGATAAATGTCTTAAAAAGGCAGCCAGTTTTCCGTTCATTCAAAAGATCTACTTCATCTGACGTGAAGGTCACAGAGCACTTAACATGCCGCATATACAATGCGTGTCCTTGTTATAAATGAATACAATACACAAGCGACGACGGAGCATGTTGGGAAGAAGCAACAGAATGAAATGGACTGACACAGACGACAGACTTCTAAAATTCTGTATCAGCAGTGACGATGCACATTTCACCCTCAAGACTTTGTGTGTCAAGTGTCACTTTCACGCTTGTGACAGGACAGTTTTGGACAGTTGCTGTCATGCTGTTTCAAGTCAATCCTGTGTGGTGGGGGTGTTGTTGAAATGCTGCAACGCTTGAGTTTGTGTTTTTAACAGCTGGAAACGGATTCCTTTAACTACCCGCTCTCCGCATGCAAGATTCAAAATGAAACATCAGACGCCGCACTTCCTCCAATCCTTAAATTTGTTACGATAGCAGTCGTCGTGGATGCCAACTCATTCATGAAATATTTTGCTTTTCTTTGCCCCTTGAGAAGTTGCATCATGTCTGAAAATTTCCAACAACTTGATCGGGCAGGTTTCTCTGACATTAACTGTGCTCTTTCCTCTGCAAGCATAAACACCGGAGTTCAGTTGTTCAGGCTTGTCTACATAAGTGCGTGCAAATTAGTCATAACGTTTTATGACATTGTGAATTTTGCAAAAGGTTATAAGTTAATAAAAAGCGTGGGCTGCACTGTCAATAACTCATATTTCAAATGTGATATTATTCATTATATATAGTGTTATAAGTTAGATCCCTAGTGTAATTGAACAGACGAGCTTCAAAGCTCTAATGCTTTATCTCTATTTTTCTGTATTATGCTAGCTGAATGTAAACAATGTAAGATGTACACAGTGGAATAACATGTTCAAACAGGTTTAAGCACACAGTGGGAATGCAAACACTGCTGTCAATAGTACTTAAACAGCATAGTTGTTAAGAGGCTCAGTTGTGTCAGATTTAACCGCAGGCTATAGGAAGATGATTGACAGGCATACAGTCAGGTGCATGCTAAGATTTGTCATGTTACCACTGTTTGTGGACAGTAACATGAGTGATATATATGAAAGAAGTGACACTGGGTTGGGTCCAGTTTTGTTTTGGATTCGTCAGAGGTGCACAAAGCTGCCAAAAACACACATTTTAATTGGCGCCTAGTAACCCCAAACATGCTAATGAACTACAATGACCACAGATCTTTGCAGCTGAGCTGAAATAAACCACACAGGGAGATTTCAACATCCAAACTGCCACCTTACAGACAACACTAAAAGCGTACAGAGAGTCACAGGACTGTTGATTTACATATCAAATCGTTTCACCCATCACCCATCGTTTGTGGGTGTCATTTGTAGTTAAGAATAAACATCATTCTCCGTACTGCATTTGACATGCAGCGAACAGACTCCACGATCAGGTCACACGTCAAACCACTGCCCCCACAAGCGCACCTCCACCTACAACAGAGCATTGCATCAAGTGTCAACAGACTCAGCAAAGTTCGATAACGGCTGCCCATATTATCCCGCGCAGTGTCGCGTTTCACCTGATGGGTTTTTTGCTGACCTGAGTGTGTGCGTTCATTTTCACGGTGATAAGAAAACACACACATCACATCTTGGGTGCAGATGAGGCCCCCCCCCCCTCCTCGCCGGCGTGAGATAAGCTGCAAAACAAGCTATCTGGTATTCAACAGGTAGTTCTCGGCTGCAGCATTGTGATACCTCTTATCAGCACTGGAGTACAACTGTAGTATTGTGGCTAAGCTTTAGCATCAAGCCTGGATCAGGTGGCTTGTGACCAGCGGCTTACAAGTCCAAACTCTTAACTCCTGATGATTTAGATAGTGTGTGAGAGTGAATGGGAATGAGTTAAGCCAGCTGAGAGCTGTTGCTGCTCTTATTTTCCTTTGTTTTTTGTTTGATGTGTTCCAGCAATCCTCCCTCTGCTGTGTGTTTGCACTGGAAAGGTCTTTGCAGTGTCACATAATGTAAACTTGTCAAAGCGGCAGAGAAAAGATCGCCGCCGCTGCACCTTTCTTCAACTTTCTGGGGAAAGTTGTCATCACTAACAACAAGTCTCCACCGCCGGCATCAACATACAAAGGTGGTGGTGGAGGTGGGGGGGACACAACACTTCTCTCCACTCCACTCCAAAGTGTAGTCACTCCACAGCACCTTAATTCAAAAGCATAAATCCCTCTTAACCCCTTCTTTAACTCCCTAGGTGTGCCCTCTGCAAGTCAATTCAGGCTCAACTCCTCCTCTGAGGCTACCTCTAGGTCTCTGCAACAAAAAACACGAAAACTGTGAAGTGAAAAGTAGATTACAAACTAGTCATGCAATGTCTTCAAACGCCCTGTGGTCTGGGCAGCAAGGGAAGGAAATATCTGTGGATGTGTCCACAACTCTTATGACCACAATTTCCCCTTTTCCAGCAGGTTGTGCACACAGCTTCATGTAAATATGTTTGCTTGCACAAATTGCCTGTAATCGCTGCATGCATGCAACTATCCAAACAACACCGGTCATGCAATGCAAGCCTATTTTAAGCTGCAGACCCCCTCCTCCTCCTCCTCCCTTCTCCTTCCCTTCATCCTCTTAACGTACCTTTGAGCTGGGGCAGCGGTGAAAGCTCAACCGGAGCGCTCTGAGTGCGGTACTGAGACGAGCCTTGGGATTTTCTCTGTTTCTGGGCCTTCCTCATGGACTTTCTCGTGAACCCGTCCACTTTCTCGGATGCGGAGATGGCCGACATTTTGATGCATAAATCAAAACTGACGAAGACTTTTTTTGTGCTATTGTATCCCTGCGTTCACACGAAAGGTCTCCTCTTCAGCATCAAATATATATGAATGTATCACAGCACAACTGTGTCACGACTTGTAAAAAAAAAAAAAAAAAAAAAAAAAGCTCCTGGTCTCCTCCAAGTCTTCTTCTGGTGTTATTCTGTATGATCCAACATGGTCGCTCTGTATTTTGGGGGGTGATGGGGGTGATGGAGGAAGGTTAGACTGTGTCCAAACGCTGCATCTTTTTTGGGAGGGGGGTGAGGGTGGGTGTGGAGGAGGGGGAGAGAGAGAGAGAGGTTCACAACACGAGCCAAGGAGCCGAGCAACTCATGACATTTCCCGCAGTATAACCCGATGTTAGCGGCATGGAAAGGGGGGGAAATCAGCACCTGGTTTAATTGTACAGCTTCCCCGCTTTTGCAAATGAGCGTCTACCTGTTGCAAAAGACATTGTCATTAAAGTTAGCGGTGAAGTCAGTCTGACAGTGGCACTAACTACTGTAACTGCTACAGAGGCGGCCAGCTAATGTAGCCCGAGCTAGCTCGGCTACAAAACAAAACAAAAAAAAAAACAACACGTTACAAGTAAAAGTTACAAGAGACGGTCGCCCCCTGTTAAATTCACCGAGTTCTTCGTGTAAACACCGGATCCAACTTCTTCCAAGCGGCGGTTTTAATCCGAGTCAGACTTCCGTTGAAGTGCGTTTTTTCTCCCCAAACAAGAAGAACAATCCGCGAGCGATGAAGTTCAATTTCGCTCGACGACGGAGTCTCGTTCGGCGCTTAAAAGTTAGCCTGCTCCACCTGAACTACACCCCCGAGGTGCGGACGGAGCCGTGTTGTAGTTTAAAGACAACGTCCGCTCTCATATGCGACAAAACACGGTCCGTCGTGCCGAGCGGGCAGCCATAAAAACGGTCCGTTCAGCCGTTGTCTGCCTTCACTCGACTGCAGAGGGAGCGAGAGCGAGAGCCCTCTGACAGGTCTGCGTCATTGAGTGACGGCCGCCGCCGGCCAATCCCGAGCGAGGGTTCGGGAGCGCTGGAAACTTTTTGGACCAATCGAATCGCGCGGAGACATGTGACATGTGAAAACAAATACGTGACGTCGCGCGGTTGAACGAGGAGTGGCTCTAAGTTTACGTTTGTGTTCAGCCGCGAGCGTGACAGCAAAACTTTATGTTTTTATCAGGCATGGAGCTGAACTATGCAGAGCTCACAGTGCACATAACACAGCGATTTTATCCTATTTATAAATATAGAAATAACAACAAGAAGGAGAGATACTGCAGCTACCAGTCCACCTTCCATACTTTGGTCCATCCTGGACTTGAACCGGCCACCCTCCTTCTGGTTCCCAAGCCAAGTCTCCATGGACTGAGCTACTGCAATTATAATTCCTAACAGGCAAAATCATTCGCCGAATTTAGTGGCACCTAGCGGCGTGTCAAGTTTTGCAACCGACTGAACACCCCTCGCCTCAACTTCTTGTTTCCAGCGTGAAGGAGAAACTACAGCGGCTGTGGAAAAAACACACCAAGAGGTCACATGCAGAGCTGGTGTTTGGGGTTCCGTGGAAGAGGACCTTATACACTAATGTAAACATTAAACAACAACACGACCCGCTCTACCTCCTGAGCCCGAAGAACGCCCTTCAAGGTTCCTTCAGTACATCCTTCAAGGGATGCACTGGCCTCCCTCCAGTTCCCAAGGCATGGGAAACTTTGACTGAAAGAGATGAAATTGTTCCCATACCGGGAGTTGAACCCGGGCCGCCTGGGTGAAAACCAGGAATCCTAACCGCTAGACCATATGGGACAAAAAAACCTGTCTTATTATCTATATTTACCCTTTTTATTACATTATTAGTTAGTATGTTTTTTATTTTGGAATCAGGCTGTTTGAACTTCTTGTATAATTGTTGCAATAAATGAAGACACAGTTATGTCTGCATTTAAATGTGTGCAGTAAGATGCATGCAGGCGCAGTGCATATCAGTCCTAATTGTTAAACAGTCAAACTGACCTCCTTTAACATCCACATTCTTCAATATTTGTTCTACTATGTATTATTTTGTTGTTATTTCTTTTATCTCGTTTGTCTTTCCTTTTTTGCCTTGGGGGGCTTCTGTGTTTGTGTGTGTCTGTTCAAATGTTTACTGACAATAAGCAAGTAAAGTTGTAAAAAACGATCAGAAAAAGTTGTTAGTTACACCAAAACATCAAACTGTGTGCATATTATTTATTTGCATCTTATGATCTATACTAGATCAGAGACAGTGAAGATAAATCAGGGGACAAAAATGTGACCAACTTTAATTTTAAATCAGCAGAGAACTGAAGAGTGGAGCTGACTCACTGACTTTCAGTCAAATGAAAACTTCGTAGACACTGTAGTAAAACATTAAAGTCATGATTTTATCATCATTAAGCACATTTATCACACAAACACACTGAGAACACGCAGGCCAAACACTCTGAAAGCTTTTTCTTTTTCTATTTAATAAAAATTTGTGTCACAAACCAAGCAACACTCAATGGTTATTTTGTACATATAAACAGCTTAAGCATTTGCTCAAGAACAAAAAAACATTTTGTAGTACGTAACTCTGAAAAACAAAGTTCAAAACCCACAAAGAGATCAAGCAATAAATCTTAGTGAAGTTCATAAAAAAGCTCAAATATGTGCATCAAATAAATGTTCATTTTCTTTTTTTTAGCAGAATTTAAAAGTCCACGTGGACAAATATTTTCCTCTGCATGAGTATCAACGTGTTGTCGAACTCCTGAACATCCTGATGAACACTAATGCATCTCTTAACATTGTCAGGTTTGAGTAAAATGAAAGATTTACTCAGCAACACGCAACTTGATTTTGTTTTTTTTCCAACCAGAGATTCTGAACAGCGGCAGAAAGTTGTGTAGGAGGTAACTGCGAAACCTTTGACCCCATTAAAAGAAAACAGCCTCTGAGGATGTGAAAACTGCTGCATCAAATATTCCGAATGACAGATTTGATCTCTGTGCGTGACATCTGGACACAGATGAGTGTTAGAGGCGTGTCATCATCTGTGGGTTCAGGTTAAAAATACTCTAAATAATAATAATAAAAAAAAAACAAAAACAGGATGACGGAGCATCTGATCGGTCACTCCAGAGGCCGTCTCGTGAAATACGTGGAGATCTTCTTCATGGTTTGTGGCGAGCGGACGGTCTGAGAAATAAGAAACAGACAAAAAAAACACGTCAGCTGCAGTATTCATCTCCACAGCCGGGCATGCACGGAAACATTAGCGCTGATAAGGAGGGAGGACCTCAGTTAACACACAATAATGTGCCTGCGTGCTTCTGTGGTAACGCGGTTATTCTTTTCCAGTAACTTTCAATGAAGATACGAGACAGCAGGCTCGAATTTCAAGACTGTTGACATTCCAGGTAAGTGGAAGCGAAAGAAGGCGTTACGATAACGATGCACGGTCGAAAGAAATGCCAAATATTTTTGTGTCCCTCGAGTCGTTCTACAGGAGTTAGACCCACCTTGAATTGTGCAGTTGTGCACTTGCCTGGCTCTGTCCAAATTCCCAGTAAATTCTGGGTTTATTCCCATGGAATGTTTCCAATTTGGTAAAGACCCAGAATTTTGCAACCCTTTTTAAGAGTCATCAATTAACCTATTGAGTGCACAGACTGTGGGAGGAAGCAAGAGTACCTGGAGAGCCCCCAGCCGAGGCTCGAACCAGTTGTGTGCTGTGAGGTGTGTGTTAACCGCTGCACCGCCATGCTGCGCATTTTTGTCTTTATGTAACGGTGGACAACACAGAGGCAGACAAGAAATGTTGGGGGAGAGAGAGTGAGAGCGGTATGGCATGCAAAAGATTCTCCCCGGCCGGAATCGAACCGGTTATGTTGCAGTTATGTGGCCGCCCAGCCTTCAGGAGGCTAACCTGACCAGCTGCTGGCTGTAGCAAATATTCAAAGAACTTCATGAGCTCCATGAGGGGACAGCACACAGTAAGACCATGAGATAAGAGATGTTAGAGAAGCACCAGTACTAATAAAACTTACCGGTGAAGCTGGTGTCTTGCCTTCTTGTTTCTTAGAGGCGCTGGGGCTTCTTGGGCTTCTGGGGCTCCCTTGACCTTTCCTCATCTTCTGGCCCATCACTGACAACCAGTCAATCGGTCTGGGAGAGCAGTTCTCCTTGCCAGTCTGTTTGGATGAGGCCTGCTTGCTGTCCTCCACCCGACAGTCTGTTTGTTCCTGGCTGTCTTGAACGGAGCAGCAGATTCCAGCAGACAGGCCCCGGCTTCTCTTGGCCTCCGGGTAGAGTTCAGTAACACAGTCACACTTCTCAGCGCTCTCGCAGCTCGCCGACGCGCCGTCGCCCGTCTCCAGCCTGCGTTTGGCCCGTCGTTCCGTGGGAGAGGCGCCGCTCTTCGGGCTCTGTGGACACGGGCTCAGCACCCTGCGGAGCGGATGGCTGACCTGGCTGGGAGATCCGCGGCTCGGGGATAACCACTGTTTGATGGAAGATGGCGTCCTCTGGCGGATGGCGGCGGCCTTGGCGTCCTGAGAGGGAACAGGTGAGGTGGTGCTGGACGGAAGAGGCAGGGCGGCGCCACTGGGGGCACAGGCAGCAAGCTGGGGTGACGCCATGCCACCAATACTCTCTGTCCTCTGCGACTTGGCCGGGGTTGTTTCGGGTTTGATTGAAAGTCCTTAACAAAAGCAGAAGAAAGTAAAGCAACAATATGTTTACGTATGTGTCGGTACAAGTCTGTTAACGGCAGTTGTTATACATACTTGAGGGAGATTTGGGACGTGCCCAGCCCACAAGGTTGGCCTGTCCCACTGAAGATTGCACTCCATCCATTTCCCGACGAAGCCTCCAGACCCGTATCGTGTGGTCATCAGAGCAGGAAGCAATCTGCCAACAGAGCAGCGAGGTTTACACAGAGCTTAAATCCATCTTCAACAAGGAAACAGGACGGAGACTGCCATAGCTGTGACTGGGACTGTCTTCGAAAGACAAACTACACTAACGTGAAGGTTTGCAGACTCACCTTTGTGAAATCCGTCGGGCACCACGCGACAGACGTCACTTCCTCGCTGTGGCCTTGGAGCATCATGGGAGGACGTTGAGGATCAGAGATCTGAAATGTAGGAGTGGGTTTAAATAAATACACACTGAAAACACAAAATAAACCTAAATGTCCAATTAAAGTATAGAGCGTACCTTCCAGATGTACGTGTGATTATCACTTGAGCCGCTGGCCAAAAACTGGTCGTCTGGGCTGATCGTGGACTTTACGTAAAACGAGGAGTTCTGGTGGCCGCTGAAAACCGCCACTGCGGAGCAAAACAAACATTAAAATATTAATAATCACCTCCCCAAAGATGCAGATGGCATCATAAGTTTTTTGTTTAATTTCCCCAATCTAAATATCTCCACTCTGACCTGTCCCCGACCCTTCTACTAGACTTCCTCTGTTTACACATGAACCCGGACTTTACTTTACCCCATCTTAGCAACATAGTCATATTAGAGAAGTGAAAAACAGAGCATGGTGTATAAGCACACCGCCATGTGTACATTTTCTCTGTCCGTCTCCTGACGGTTAAAACAGAAAAAAAGTTTGCAGCTCCACCTAGTGATGTGCAGCGGCAGTGAATCACTCATGAGCTGGAAAACGTCTACTGAGGCACAGACGCACAATATGTTGTTGTGGATCAGAAGTCCTGCACCTCTGCAACACTTTGATCAGAATTCAATCTTATCTTCAAAAAGAGCTTCAGAGAAAAACCTCTCGTCATGACGAAAACTGAATTTTGTCCCTTCATGGTGCCCAACTAAAAACAAGAGTTTAAAAAAATCAATTAATATCATCCAATCATTTTACTTCCCCAGGGTCTTAACAGCTGGTGACTTTGACTTTTAGTCAGTCCCGTTGTTCCTGAATTCTCATGGATGTTTTGCTACTTTTTAACCAGCACCTTTTGCTTTCTCTTACTCAAGGGCACCTCGGCAGTGTCCAGGAGATGCACTGACACCTCTCCAGCTACCAGTCCAGTACACCCTCCATACTTTAGTCCCTACAGACTGAGCAACCACCGTTCCTACTAATCAATAAACTAATCACTGTATAACATAATTATTATAGATCATGCATCCAGTGCCGTGACCTCATGTTTGATTACTTAAGTACTTCGTCGGACTTTTTCAAACTAAATTGAACTTGAATATTTCATGCCACATTATAACCAGATTCTTCTTTACCTGGGGTTGTTTTTATTCCGCTGACATTGAACATGTAGATATTATCATCGGTGCAGTTACAGATGACATTAGATCGGCTGGAGTCGAGAACCAGTCCGGAATAACCTGCAACACATGCAAAACAACAGTCAGCTCACGCTGGTCGTTTGCATATTTCGGGTGAACACGACGCTCGGCATTGTGCGACACTAACCCAGTCGCATGCGCATGCAAGAGCCCGGGTACGGGTACGTCTGCAGTGGGACGGGATCGTGGTGGTGTGCAGTGTAGTTCTTCCTCAGATCCCACATCTTGATCACTCTGTTAAGACAAATAAAGCGTTAAAGTCTCTCTACACCGGCTTGTCCAACGTCAGGACAGAGTAGTGGCGCTTTCTTACCCGTCGACAGCGCCGGAAGAGATGAGGGTGTGCTGATCCTGAAACAAAACCACTGTGACGCTCTGCTGGGTGTCCTGCAAGACAGACAAAGCACTCAGAGATGAGCCTTTCTTTCTTATGCGCAGCGAGACTTTCATTAAAGGAGGGGAGCTGCTGCAGAAACTCACCACACTGGGAGCCATGCCGCGCGTGCTGCCCCGCCTCCTCTTTGTTTTGGTCGGGGGGTTCGTTTCTGCTTTGTTGTGAGCGCCACTGATCTGTTTCACCTGACGATAGAATCCATCTGAGAAGAAGAGAAACACGAGAATATAAGATAAGTTTATTATAAACATCTCTGAAATCATTGGGTCTGATAAAACACTAAATATGACACCACACCTATATAAAAATATCTAATTGATACCTTTTTTGCTGCACCTGGTGTCCCATACCATAATATTTCCATCTCTGGCTCCAGTACAGAAGACAGCTGTTTAAAAGAAGGCAAATCAATAATGTGACACACCGAAGACACAAAAGATATCAAAGGCGTTTGTTCAGTACACAGCATACCTTTCTCCTGCGGCGTGAATGCGACAGACTTGAGGCTGCAGAGGTGACCCTTGAAGCTACCCAACATCTCCCCCGACTTCACATCCCACAGCCTGGCCATCTGATCACCGGCTGCAGTCACCTGAGGATGTATAATAACGACATTTATTAGTAAGAAAATGAGTTTGCACAGAGCTTTAAATGCACCAGCAACATAAAGTGTGAGTAGAAATGTCTGTGCATGGAGAAAATGTTAGATTAATATAGTAGTGAGTCTGTATATAAAGTATTTAGAAGATGTTACTTACTATGTGAGGCTCACCCGGTACCCAGGCTATGTCAAAGACGGCATTCTCATGAGCCAGCCACTCTGCGAACATGCGCACACTGTTAGCAACTAATGCATCCTGATAACAGACAGAACTATTGTGAAAAACAGTCTCTCTCTCCTACACACACCTTTAAGAAGTGGCTTTTCACGGCTCTCTGTGTTGTAGATCCGAACAATGCCCTCTTCATTTGCCGCTGCAAGGACGTGCTGCAAGTCCCCGGCTGAGAAGAGAAGACACACCAGTTTAGATGGATAACAGCCCCTCTCTGTGTTGTGTATCATCTGATGATCATGCTGTAAAAAGATGGGTTACCTGTAGAGAAAGCCAATCCAAACGGCGGCACAGAGTCCCCCAGGTTGCCGTAGGAGATGTGTTCGTCATGTCGGGCACACTGGTAGCCTTCCAGCAGAGAGCTGAGAGGGTAGGGATCTGCGGGACGGGCTGGGGAGAACAGAGAGGAAAGCAAAGTCAGACACTGAATCAAAAGACTTTTGTTTGGTCCATCGAATGGTGGAAAATGTTGGTTTCCCAAACTCCAAGGTGACGCCCTCAGATCAGAATCAGGTCATGTACAAAATGCCTTGTTGTGTCAAGAACTCAAAGATAATGAGCTTCAGGTTTATTTGTCTCATGCAGATTAGCACCGGGTCAACAGCGCAATGAAAGTGTTGGACGAGAAAAACAGGTCGGCTCAGCATAAAGAACACAAGCTGCACCGACAGCGAGAAATTAGCTAAGGAAATCAAATACAGTTAGGTAGTAGTTGCAGATCAATGAAAAAGTTCATTATTGTAGCTCTATCATGTGATGTTAATTACTCTCATTAAAAGCTTAAAACACAAAAGGTCACATGCAGAGTCAGTGTTTGGTTTGTCCCCTCTGGGCTGCTGTAAAAACATGGCAGACTCCGTGGAAGCGGACCCCCTATACACTAATGTAAACATCTGTTAGTAGATCTCCTTCAGTGTTACACACTGAAATATATATAAAATGCACAAGAATAGGAGAAGACATTATAATTTCGCCAAAATAGTCAAAGTTTTCTTATTAAATATATATTTTAAAACATTAATATGACGATAATGACTTCAGCCACACCTCAGCCAGTCCTGAATCGTGTCGAGTTTGACTAAATATTTATTTATTATTTTGTTATTTTTAAGTAAAGTGGAAGAACAGGCTACGTTACGTAAAAAAAAACCTTAAGATAACGTTCACAGAACTAATTTGGAACGTTAAGTTAAACTGCCATGGCAACAGCAATGTCTCGCGACCAAAGATCCATCCATAAACTTCGCATGTCGGTTGTTTAAACAGAAAAAAATGTCGATCCCGTCGATGTTGAGCTCGCTGGAGTTTGCCACTAGCTTTGTCGATAGCACAATAACCCCGAAAAGCACATCCGGTAACCGAAAAGACCCCAAATCTCCCCCAAAACACCGATTTTCTCACCGGTCTGCCTCCGTCTGCCCACTCCTCTGTCAACAATAGAGCGGAAAAGCATCCCGACACTCCTACGACACGATCTGGAATATTCTTTATGAGTATCTGTGAGTATTTTATCAGATCTGTAGCCCGTGTGGCTCCTGCTGCTTCTTCTTTTCTTTCCCGCGAACAGATCGTCTGAACGCCGCACCGAATCACCCGCTAAACTTGCGTTACACGATCCCATTGGTTGAGACCACAGCCACTTCCGCACAAGCGCCGATTCCACATCCGGTTTCTTTGTGCCGCAAATACGCGTCCTTTCAAAATAAACTACCCTGAAAAAACTGAACTAATCTACGTTTTTGCTGGTTAGAAATGTTGTCACAATCCATGACACCTTCACAATAATATTAATCTAAAAAAAACAACAATTATATAATAGTAAGTATTATTATTGTCATTGTTATTATTGTCATTATTATTATTATTATTATTAATTATTATTATTATTATTATTATTATTATTATTATTATTATTTATTTTTATTTTATTTTATTTTTATTATTATGTGCAGTTATTAACAACCACACTATCATATTACATATTATTGCCACTGCACCTTATCTACCTATTTATCTTGTGTGTTTTAAGCGTCCTTGTCCCATTCTGTTTGTTTATTTATTTATTTTTTATAATATCTGTCTATTTATCTTTGGTATTTTTACCTGATTTAAATTCAAATTATCATCATTATGAATGACGCTTCAAAGTGCAACAAGTTATGTGCCTTTTATTGTGAAAACCGAGCCTGTAAACCGGATGTAGTGTTTTTTAGCTTCCGGTTTGGAGTGGCTCGAGTCCGCCGCTTGTACAATGAAATGCTAACATCTCGTGGCTGCTGTCAGGCCTGTTTTATGTCTAAAGTAAATCAAACTGAACGGTAATGTCGCTTTCCACCGCTCGCTCCTTCCTGTCAGAGGCCTGCTATGGCGAACAGGAGCTGGACGCTAACTCCGCTCTCATGGAGCTGGACAAAGGTGCGTTAGCTCGCCTGCTAATGTCTTAGCATGTAGTGTGATGTGTTGCGTCCTCTCGGCGTTACCGACCGTCTCAGACTTTGCTGTGACCTCCCTCTGCAGGGCTGCGGTCGGGGAAGCTGGGGGAGCAGTGCGAGGCCGTGGTGCTCTTCCCCAAACTCTTCCAGAAGTATCCGTTCCCCATCCTCATCAACTCTGCCTTCCTGAAGCTGGCAGACATCTTCAGGCTCGGGTGAGGATCCGTCAGAGGATGGATGGATGGATAGATAGATAGATAGATAGATAGATAGATAGATAGATAGATAGATAGATTCTTTGTTTATAAAAGTTTATCTTTCTGATTTCAGGAACAACTTCCTGCGTCTCTGTGTGCTCAAAGTTACTCAGCAGAGCGAGAAACATCTGGAAAAGATCCTCAACGTGGACGAGTTTGTCAAAAGGGTGTTTTCAGTCATCCACAGCAATGACCCTGTGGCCAGAGCCATCACTCTGAGGTGATCACGTGCCATGCACAAACATTTAACGTTGCACTACACAGATTTATTTAATCTGTCTATCCTATATTCCCGTTGTTCCTTCTCCTTAGGATGCTCGGTAGTTTGGCCTCCATCATCCCAGAGAGGAAGAACGCTCACCACAGTATCCGTCAAAGTCTGGACTCTCATGACAACGTAGAGGTGGAGGCCGCCATATTTGCTGCTGCGAGCTTCTCTGCACAGTCGAAGTGAGGAAGAGCGTCGCTTCACCTGAGATGTAGCGTGTGTGTATATGTGGTGATGTCTGGATTGTGTTTTATGTGTGTGTTTTCTTTCCTTTTCAGGGACTTTGCTGCTGGGATTTGCAACAAAGTCAGTGAGATGATTCAAGGTAAACACTAAAAAGATCAGAGAACAGCTGATTACCTTTTTATTTAGTAACTATAAAAACATTGTAGTCCACCTTAAAATAAATACAGTCTGTCTGATTGTACTCCACGAATCATTTACACCTCATGCTGGCTATCATTTCTAGATATTTGAAACCTGGATCATTAAAGTGCCACTAATACTAATAGAGCTTCATTTGATACCTGGTGTCAAAGAAGCCATTGGCCCGGTGAACACGGTGCAGCCGCTGTGCTGCGAGCAAAACCACAAAAAATAATAATTTCTTCTAGATGTGGGATCGAATGCAGGTATCATTTGACAGATGTTTTAACACTACTTGGTACTGAGTTATTTAAGTACAGACATCGCTCATCAGTGTCCAGGCGAAGCTTGTTTGCTCATCTCATCTCTCTTCCACACACATCTGAACTCCAGGTTTAGACACTCCCGTGGAGCTGAAGCTGAAGTTGATCCCCATGCTGCAGCACATGCACCACGAAGCCAGCTTGGCCTCCAGCAGCAGAGAGCTTCTACAGCACCTGGTCAACTCTTACCCCTCCACCCCCATGGTCATCGTCACCCTGCACACCTTCACCCAGCTGGCTGCCTCCTCCCTCATCGATATTCCAAAGCAGGTACAGCTGTAAAATCAGAACACTTCATATTTTCAGGTTTTATATTTTTTATTTTATTAAAGTTACTTCATGCAAATGTACTCTGGTAAGAGTTTAATGCCCGCAGAAGTGAAAGCACGCATTTACTGCACCGCTCCGCTCGAGTTATTCTGTCTTTGGGGAAATAAACTGCGTAACAGGAAATGAACAATTTCCGTGTGTACTACACCAGATACTTAAAAAAACAGCTGCCCTGTTGGAGCAGAGGATGTGCCTCACACACACACTACTTACTGTGTGAATGCAATAGAAATACAACTTTTGTATGTCTGCAACTGGCTGTTAATGACACACTCCTGTTGCTGTTTTTAGGATTTGCACATTAAACTTTAAATTACTGATTTTTTTATTTTTTATTCCATTGCTACAGCTGCAGCTTCTCCTCCAATACCTGAAAGATGACCCGAGGAAAGCCGTGAAGAGACTTGCGATTAATGACCTGAAGCTCCTGGCTAAAAAGGCTCCACACCTTTGGACCAGAGAGAACACTCAGGTGGAGTTCCAGATGGTGACGCAGGAGGATGTTTTTATGTCGATTGATTAAAATCTGTAGGTAACTTAATTATTATTATTTTATTTTAAATCTCTGCAGACGCTGTGTGAGTGCGCCTTGACCAGCCCGTACAACAGTTTAAAGCTGGGAATGTTGGCTGTTCTCTCCACCCTCTCCGGAACAATTGCAATCAAGCAGTACTTTAATAATATGACAGGTTGTGTTCATTGTGTCATTTTTGGGCTTTAATTACAGGATTCTGTGTTACTTGTACTGGGAAGAAGGAAACGACCTCAGGCTGATCTGTATTCCTCTCAAACATCCTCCTCAGGTACCTCTTCAGTTCCCCTCCGGCTCACTGACCTGGTTAAACTGGCACAAGAATGCTGTTACCACAGCAACCTGGCTGTGGCCGCTCACGGGATCATAGTGCTTTCCAACATCGCCATTTCCTGTCCAGAAAAAGGTTAGTCACAGCAAGTGATGGGCAGAGTAGAGAGACTCTTCTGGTGCCAGTTCCTTTTATTCGCTCCTGTGGGTTAAATACTGCTCTGTGTGTTTCTCCTCCTCAGATATAGTGCAGCTGGAGCAGGACACAGTTTTGGGAGTGGAGTCTCTCCTGATGCTTTGCAGTCAGGACAACAGCCCCAGTGCACAGGCCACACTCAAAGTAAGACAACATCATGAGCTAAGCTTGGAAGAATCAGATTTGTAACCTTGTTTATATATTATTGGATCAGAGTCCTTGATTTAAAGTTTAAAGTTCCCTTCTTGGTTATTTTAGGAGCAGTGTAGTTAACTGGATTGTTTCCCAACAACCGACCCTCATCTGCATTATAACTCAGTAACACTCATCCCTCTACTTCCCCTTTCTGTGTCAACCCCAGACCGCCCTCACCTCATTGGTCAAGCTGCTGAAAAGCCGACCCCACCTCAGCCAATCGGCCGTGGAGTTCCTGCTGGGCCAGCTCCACTTGTCCTGCGACTCCTCTCGCGTTCTCATGTGCCACGCTCTGGCGGCCATCGCCACCCACCTGCCGGTGTTGGGCGACGGCATGCTGGGGGATCTGGTGGACCTCTACAGAGTGGCCAGTCAGTCCTCCACCGACAAGCAGCAAGAGCTTCTGGTGAGAGGTGGCGGATGAGTCAGAGCAGCAGCTGCTGTTTGCACAGGAGATTAAAGCTCTCACAACACTTTAGATGTAGATTTCATGCTTTAAGCACACGCTGACAGCAGCATCTATATGACAGTGAAGCAGTGATTGTATCTGTGCTCAACTTGCACATTAGAAATGGAGCTTCTATTATTTTTTAGCTTCTGGATTGCTGCTAATCCACCTCAACATCAAGGCAGCAGTTTAAAATTCCTTCCTCGTTCTCATGCATGTCTTCTTGCCCTTCCATATCTCCTATTTTGGATTTTAACACTCGTCTCCCCCGCTGTGATCGCCGCAGGTTTCCTTGGCAACAGTGATTTTTGTTGCCAGCCAGTCGTCTCTGTCGGCCGAGGTGAAAACTGTCATCAAGCAGCAGCTGGAGAACGTCGCCAACGGGTGGACGGTGTACCGCATCGCACGACAAGCCTCGCGCATGGTAATGTCGAAATACCACCCAGCATCCGCTTGTTCACATTGTCAGGGTGCTCCAAAGATATCACTGGTCTAGTGGCAGGTGTTGTATCTACACTCAGGCAGACCTGGGCTCTAAAATGGTGCAGCTCTTGAGCTGGTAAAGACGCACATAGGGCGTAGCATCTATTTATGAATGGGAGGCAAAACGTCAAGAATCTCAAGCACGTCCAGTCATCCTTGACTCAGCCCTCCTGCGTCACAACGCTGAAATATTATCTATTAATCCGCAGGGGTGCCACGAGTTCTCCAGCGAGCTGTACCAGAGTCTGCGGACCCGCGTGGCATCGGAGCACTTCTACTTCTGGCTGAACAGCCTGAAAGAGTTTTCCCAGGCGGAGCAGTGCCTGAGCCACGTGGAGGACGGCGACTACAGCGGAGCCATGACCGCCATCGCCGAGGCCCTGCGCTCCTACCAAAAGGGCATCGCTTCCCTCACAGTCAGTTCACCGCCGGGGCATCTCGCCTGTCGAAAAACATTAATGCCACTCCTCCTGTTACTTCATGAGTGACGGGCGCTTAAAGCTATCGGCAGCTCTCCGTCTGGAGCCTTGCCACAGAAGCTGATTTCACAGCCTCTAAAATTGTTAGTGGATTAGTTCACGTAATGCCTGACTGTATCTTGTTAGGCCAACTTAACAAGACCTGTGTCGCTGTTTAACTGTAGTGTCTACGTGCCGTCATCTGATTAATTTCCTCTCTCCAGGCTGCCAGCACTCCCCTAAGCCCGCTTACATTCCAGTGCGAGTTCATTAAGCTGCGAATCGACACCTTGCAAGCCCTGTCGCAGCTCATCTGTACCTGCAACAGCTTGAAAACCAGCCCACCTCCTGCCATCGCCACCACCATCGCCCTCACCTCGGGCAACGATCTGCAGCGGTGCGGCCGCATCGCCATGCAGGTAAAGCACTGATTGCCGTGGTAGCTGGAGCAGGTCCGTGTGGGCAGTGCAAGTAGCTGCAGCACCACGTCGTCTGGAAAAACAGACCTGCTTAGACTTTTATGGATTTGTGTGTTCAAGAATATTAAATGAGCTGCAAATGTAGTTAATCATCAAGCCGCTGCTCTTATTCTTTTAACAGATGAAGGTCTGCATGGACGAGTTCAGAAGCCTCGCAGCTCGCTACGCCGACTTGCACCAGTCGTCGTTTGACGCCGATTACGCCACCCTTCGCAATGTGGAGCTGTATCCTTACACCTACCTTTAGTCTCTCTCTCTCTCTTTCTCGACGACCTCGCTGTGACGTCTCCTCTGATCCTCTGATGTAATTTCTCTTTAACTACCCGCTCAGACAACAACAGAGCTGTCTGCTCGTGTCCCATGTAATAGAAGCCCTGATACTGGACCCGCAGGCGGCCAGGTGAGAGGTGGAACAGATATCACTGTGTTATTATTTGTGGAAGTAAATGACCTGTAACTTTTTTTGTAAATCATATTGAGCTTGTCAAGGAATGTAATCATGCTCTACTCCAGCACAATGAATGGATGAAGCTTTTATATCAGCTGCACGTTAGTCGTAGATGACACCGTAATGAAAATAAATGCGCCGTAATTCATTTAATAAAAAGGTTTTTTCTCTGTACCATGTACGTGATTGTTCCCTATTGAAAGTGCTTTGCCATAACACACATACACACACACACACACACACACACACACGCTCCCCTGAAGGCATTTTCCTGGCAGACGTTTGATTGTAACAGATTGTGTGTGTGTGTCTCTCTCTGTCACTTTAATCTAGTTTTCAGGAGTACGGCACCGTGGGGTCGGTCCAGACTGAGAGCGAATATGAGCGACGGATGATGTCGGTCTTCAGTCATGTGTTGGAGGAAGCAGAGGGCCTTACCAAGAAACACCCTCCAGTTTCATGCCTGGTGAGATTATCATAGAATACCTTGTGATGTTTGGTGTTGGTTTTGATTGCAGATTTGAAAACTCGTACTGGTCGGGTGTCTCCTAAAGAAGAAATTTCAACCTCAACAGGGCTCTTAGGGTACATTCAGTCATTTGAGTGGGGATAATGCGTTCTGGCTTTAGTGCTGCAGGCGTGCCTGCCAAAAAAAACGCAGCGACCTGCAGTCGGATCCAACTTAGCATAGCCCGACGTCACGCTACAGCCGCCACGGACGTCATGGACTAAACTCGGACACTCTGCCTGTTGTTTTCTGGCTTTGTTTGTTTCATGTACTCAGCATCTAAATCTGAGTGTGACTCACTAGAGACACAAAGAAGTTTGGTTTGATTTGATGGTTTGAGAGAGAGGTACCAGAGGTTTTTACCAGAATTTATTACATAGACAGTAGTGCAGTCGACCCACGAACTGTCTCCGGTAATGAGCAGGTATTAACCTCAGGATTCCTGCACAAACCCTGCAGAGAGCGAGCGGTTTGGTTGAGAGACGTGAATGAAAGTGAATGAGCGCCCGCCTCAGTAAAGCCGGTTAATCTGTGAAATAAAAAGTTATTCCATGATTGTTTCATTCGGCACAAACAGACACGCCACCAGCAGCACCTGATTCTGTCTGACTGCACGCTTAAATAAAGAAAAATGCTAAAAAGCAGAGCTGTATCACGTTGTTTATGTTCATAATGTGAACATGTTCCTGTCTTGCAGCATACTGGGTGTCTCTGTGATGCCGTCATAGCTTTGCTGAAGGTCCCGCTGTCCTTCCAGAGGTATTTCTTCCAAAAGCTGCAGTCAACAAGCATTAAGGTACAGCAGGAGCACGTACAGTAACAGTAGACATTCTTTGTTCAGCTCTCTTCAGGCTGATCCATGTGTATTTTTGTTCCCCAGCTTGCCCTCTCTCCCTCCCCACGAACTCCAAGTGAACCAATCCCAGTGCAGAACAGTCAGCAGCTGACCCTGAAGGTGGAGGGGGTGGTGCAGCATGGTTCGACTCCAGGGCTCTTCAGGAAGATCCAGTCTGTTTGTCTCAACGTCACTTCAGTCCTCCAGAGCAAGACAGGACCCGACTTCAAGGTATCTGTCCACAGGTGGCGCTGGTTCTGATGTTTTCAGTGAACCTGCTGCTCGATTGGTGACAACACCTCCACATTTGTCTCGTTTTCCACTTTTTAGATTCCGCTCGACACTAAAACTAACGAGATCGAGCAGCGGGTAGAACCCCACAACGACTACTTCAGCACCCAGTTCCTGCTGAATTTCTCCATCCTGGGCACTCACACGGTCACGGTGGAGGCCTCCGTGGTGGACGAGAGCGGCATCGAGTGGAAGACCGGGCCCAAGACGACGGTGTCTGTCAAATCGCTGGAGGATCCGTACTCCCAGCAGCTCCGCCATCAGCTGCAGCAGAGCGCGGCTCAGCCCGCTCCGCAGAGAGGAGCGTACGCTCGCTTCTAGCCGGCGTCCTCCCTCGATGCTCTTTGTTGTTACAGTTTTTGTACATATTATTTTTTCAACGATTAAAAAGCCAGATTTAATTTTAATGCTGCACATTTGGTGTGTTTCTTGACAAAATGTGTCACAAGGGCAGCCACCAGGAAAAGCTAAATTGCTTTTACTTCTTTGTCGATATTCCTCATCTCATAGTATTTCATGCAGTAACCTCCAGGGCCTTTTACTACTGAATGTCCTTGAATCTACTGTCATCTTTACTACTATCAAGTGTAATAACGTAAAGGGCCATGAGGGGGCAGACCACAGTCGTGATTAACTGGACATCATTGTCTGTCTGGAGAGCACACAGAATCTCCCAGACTGTCTGAATCACAGTGTTAAATTTAGACTTTTAAAATAGATATTTAATGTGTTAACTCCTGCAGCGTGACACTGAATATCACCTCACCCAGAATCACAATATAATTGATCATACCTGTGTTTATTCTGCACACTCCAGCTCTAAACGATCTCTAACATGTTTTAATAATGATGCAAATGCATCCCTGTTTTTGTTTTTAAGGTGACACACACACACTGATGATGTAATCAGATAATAGCTTGCAGACCGGATGTAGATGATCCAGGTGATGATTTAAGGTGAAGTCACAACATTTGTGAGGGGGGTGGGGGGGGGGGGGCAGTTTCTTGTTCACGCGATCAGCACTTAACATCAAAGGGAGGCTGCGCACTTCACGAGCTCCAATCTGGCGTCAGGTAAGCGCGAGAGCGTCAAGTGAGGAGCAACAAAACAGGACGTTCCGCACCTGGTTTTCAAAATAAAAGATTTTTTACTGGATATATGTACCTTTAATCACTTTAAATATATACTTCACAGAAAAAAGTAAACAGAAGGATGACTTTATTCAGAATGATCATTCACCGTCATTGTGGTGTTTTCAAAATAAAAGCATCGGGCACATTTGTTATTCTTCTCTTCAGCTGACCTCAGATTACCTATCTGTTCCTTTTTCAAAGAGCTAATTATGTTAAATGCAATTTCTAAAGGGAGTCAGCACAAATAAATATCAATTAAAGTGGCAGTGCATACGATTTGAGGCCTTTATCTTCAAAATAAACCAGGCCTGGAATATAATATCCATAACTGTTTTCATGCATGTATAATCACCTGGAAATAAAAATCTTTTTATCCTTTTATATCCACAATGGGAGTGGGTCCTCTTCAGTGGAGGCTGCCATGTTGAAACATCGTATTTCTACAGTAGCCCAGAGCAGACAAACTAAATAGTGACTTTAGTCGGGTCCTTTCAAGTGTTGTTTCTCCTTTACACTAGGAAGGTGAGGGAACAGTACATTTCTGTTTCTGCTTCAGTGTTACTATAAATTCATATATTTTTACTTTTTAAATAGTAAGCAGTACGTACACTGCTCTGCACTTCTGGTTAGATGCTAAACTGCATTTTGTTTTTTGTTTTTGTCTCAGTACTTGTGCAATAACAAATGAATCAGAATCGCTTTAATTAGCCAGGCACAAGAAATTAGTTCAGTTACAACTTGCTCTTAGTTTTAAAAAAATGAATCCAACAGGTAAACATAAACATAAAAACTCAAAAAAATAAATCTCTACAACAATATTTAACCGATTAGTATAAATTTATAAAGAAATAACACATAATTTAGTTATTTTATTTTGTGTGTGGGAATGCGCCTGAATCTTTTATTTTGAAGGTCCGGAGGAGTCGCTTCCGGTCTCAGTCTTTTGATCTTTTGTGTGTGTTGACGGTTGGCGGTGTGAATCCGGTCTGGAGGAAGATAACGGGTCCTGCCAGCATAGAAACAAAACACACACTCACACACACAAAAAAAAATCACCGTTCATCGTCGTCGCCGTGCCCGCTGTGGCTCACACGGTCTGAGGGTGTCGTCTTGTCTTTAACTGGCGGCGGTTAGTCCTCCGGGCCCGGGCCTCGAACCGCCTCTCTCGTCCTAATATTCGCTAAATGGGGAGCTCGGCGGTAGCTTAGCTAAACTTGACGATGATGATGATGATGATGCATCAGTGGAATTATCCCGGCGTCTCTGACTGAGATGGAGCCAGCGACGCTCAAGTGGAGTTGCTTGCCTGCTAGCTAGCACCACCACCAACCGCCGCCAGCACCGCCGCCAGCAGCAGCAGCAGCGACGGACCGGGATTTACCGAGCAGCCAGCACTCCCTCCCCCTCCTCCTCCTCCTCCTTGGATAACGTTAAGCTAAATGGGTGCAACTGCCGTTTTCTCGCGCCGGGTTTGTCGTAACATTATCGGACACTTCCAGCACCGTCCCCGGAGGATTTGATAAGACACCGTGACCGTGTGTCAACTAGCATTAAAATGCTAACTTAACCGTTTTTTCTCGGTGGGGGGGTGGAGAGACACACACACACACACACACGGAGAGAGAGGGAGAGAGGTTCAGCTACACGTGACACAATTTATATCTCGCTCCCGACAATTAGCTAACATCTTCTGGGCCGTCCTTTTGGATGCTTCAGCGACATTAATTGGGGTGAGTTAACCCGGAGCTAACGCACTTTCACTCGGGGAAGGAAGGCGGGCAGGGTCGGGGACTATATTCTGGATGAGGCACACGGATATTTGCGCTTTGCACCAGGCAGACACCCACCGTCTCAACGAGTTAACGTATGGCATTGTTTCATTAAATACCCAAGCTTACTGGCTACCTTATTTTATATTTAAAAACGTAATAATTTTAGCCGCCCGACACATATCTTATCTGCTCCCCGTTATGCTAACTCAGCCTGCCGCTGCTAGTCGGTTAGCACGCCTTGGAAGTGCTCGACCACTGGTCCTTTTATGGTCCTGTCTTAGCACGTATTAATGTCGAGGCCAAGGCAGCCACATAGCACGATAGTCAAGGATAATAAATACCCACATTTGAGCTGAATAACAGTCAGACAATAGCGTTTTTTAACGTTTAAAACCAGCCTCACCCTTGCAAGCGGTTAGCGGCAAACCCACTCCTCTTGTTTCCGGAGTGTGCACGCTGTAACCGGGTTGTTTTTTTGTGTAGATTTGTGTCCCTACTCAGCGCACATCCGTTTGTTTACTATAAGGATAATGATGTGTGCACACATGACTCGTCTTATCTTTGGTCAAACAAAGCCGAGCCGAGCCGAGGTGTGCTAACTGTGCTGCTCTTGTCTCTGTCTCTTGCCTGTCTGCAGACGGTGTGTATCAGGATGGCACAGCTCTTGGACGGGGCCGGCAAACTGGGCTGGGTTCTGCTCAAGGCTGTGCTCCGTTTTGTTTTCATGTTCATCAACAACTGTGTAGCCATCCCATCCTACTGCCTGTACCTGCTGCTCCTGCAGCCGCTGAGAATATGGGACAGCTCTGCTTTCTGGCACGTTGAGGGAGTCATGTTCAAATGGTTGCTGGCCATGGTGTCTTCGTGGGGCTGGATCGCAGGTTACACAGGTAAGATTTGTCACTCACATTTTTTTCCACGCAGAGTTGCACGCTGAGCTCGGCGGGGAACCGTTTCCTGATGGGTGGAAGTGTGCAAAGTTCTCCTTAGTCCCAGTTTGTGCTTCATTTATTTGCTTTAAAGTCACAGAGATGAGCGTCCTCTACTGACAGTGCATCTGACACTGCTGGAAGAGCCCTAAAGGTTGTTTAACAATTAAACAACACACTGTGTGTCTTTTCTTAGTGTATACAATGTGTGTAAACGTTATAATCGTATTAATTGTAGGACATTTTCCCGTCCCGATGGTTAGAGAAGTACAGCAGTAAGCTTTGTTGGCCTACTTTCTGAGCTTTTGGACCTCTGCGTGACTCCAACGTAAATATTCAAGAGGCTAGTTGCACCCTGACTGTTATCTACTGACCTGTGTGTGAAGATGGACACCAGTGTGTTTGTCTCACTGTACAATCACACCAAGATAGACTTCACCTGTCACAGCAGCTCGTATGCACAAGATGGATAAGAAGTGACTCTTAAATAAGAAAGTCATGAAGTCATGCTGGTGTTTAGAGAGTCTGACAGCTGCTGGAATGACGGACCTGTGGTGGAGCTCCTTCTTACAGTGGTAGGAGCAGCAGTCTGTAGCTGAAGGAGCCGTTTAAGGCCTCCACGGTCTCATGCAGGAAGCGAAAAAAGTCATTCATGATGGGAACTACTTAGTAACAGGTGATTGCACTTTGAGCTCTCAAATGAACAGGAGTTTTTGCAGCCAACACACGCGTTCGACACACACATTAGCAGAACAGCGGGATGTATGAGTGTTTGTCGGCTCCTCTCAGACCGCATGGTTGAATGTCTTGAAGGGATTCAGACAGTCAGCAGTGTTTAGTTGCACAAAGCTGCGAGCAAAATGCTTACAAACTGCTAAGTGGTGAACACGGGGAGCAACATGGCGTGCTGATTAATAATGCAAAGCTTTCAGCCTATAGAACACCTGGCCTCGCGTCAAGCAATGCGTGTCGCACACCTTGACTGACGGAGTTTGGAAGCGGCATACCGTACGGCCGCGTCACATGAACGGTCACTTGAGTTTAAATCAGACGTAGCGCCCGCTGTAATCGTGGTCTGACGCTTCTTATATGAAGTTTATACACTTGTAGATACCATAGTAAAACACAGGTGACACGTGATTTCATTATATAGTATGAAACTACTCCTGTGGTCTCTTCCATATGTGCTGCTTATCCTGACACAAGCCAGATTTGAGCAAAAGTGACTTCAGCTCGAGTAGTCATGTGACAGCGTATCCACAGAGCCACGTAATCATGTTAAACGGCACTTCAATGCAGCTGAATTCATGTGACAGAGATAAAAACAAAGATGACTGAACGGCGGAGCCCTAAAACGATCTTGGAGGACGAGTGGACTTTGGAGTACCCTCCATTTTATTTGTATACTTCGGCACGAGCATGCCAAGTGTTAAATCTTATTTTTGCTTGGCGCATATGGGTCAGCTCAGAAGGTGCTGTCAGTTATTGGCCACGTTACAAAATAAAAGGTACATCTGGTGATGTAAATGTAGCACTAGATAAACAGTTTTGGTGGCGGGGTCAGCGTTCAGGGCCAGTCGACTTCGAGCATCAGTGTTGCAGCCCCGCACACGAGGACGGGTCAATCAACCCCTCTTACTTTTGCCCCACAAGGCAGCGCGACCTCCAGTTTCCTGCACGGTGTCCATGACCTTTAAACGCGGTAACACATACAGTTTAGATGCTCCAGGATTTTTGTCCAAGGTCGCGCTTGCGACACATTTGTTTGTTTCTTACAAACGTGACGTAACTGTGCCACTTATAGTCGAATAAACACTCCGAACATTCCTGCACGTACGTTTCATTCACGACACGCACCAAGACAAATATGCAACTCCATTCAGGTTTCCTGTTGTCATTTTGTTCAGTCCGCACTCACCCTCAAGAAATGCTTGATGTGTGTCAGCGAAAACGGGGATAATCATTCACAGCTTGACACACTGCAGATCCGAAATGAAGGATGTTGCATCACCTCCACCGGAGAAGCAGAACAATGGCGCTTTGTGTGTAATATACTGCTTTTTTTTTTTTTAATCGCTGAGCCACAAAGACGCATTATGATTTGTTGGGGAAATTAACCACCACTGGTTTTAGAAGTGAAATCTCACAGGACTTAGTTTGAATCAGTAAGTAAGAGGTGAGCGCGCTCCGTTATTTCTCGAGCGCGTGCCGTTAAATGCTGCTCGAACTCTTGCCTTGAAACTCTCGTAATTGCCGGGCTCTCTACAGGAGGACTGGCGGATGTTTGCGGCTAATTAGATACACAGTGGTGTGTTGAAGAAGCTGCACAAAGGACACAAGATCAGACTGTAGCTCTGTAGATGTTGATTTCCTCTGTATTATATCAAATACGGGCTGCCGTATTCGATCAGATGAAAGACAGTTCAGGCACCCTGCGAGCCGGTTAACTCGTGAGAAGTAATTAAGCACGTTTGTACAGATTACTGATGTGTGGTAGTTTCAGAAATGTTGGTCACAGAGGTTTCAGGAAGAGTTCGGCTCATAGGTCAGAGCGATGTGTGTTAATACTGCTGTTACCAAGCAGTGCGCCATAAACCCTTTCCCAGTGCGTTTCATTATATAAGCTAATGGCACCGTAACGGCATTTAGTACTACATTGTGTGATCTGCGAGGCTTACATTTCAAGAGCAGGAATATGCTGTGACATCAAGAAGCCACGGTGTATGGACCGACTCCAAAAAAGATCTCCATGATATTTTAATCAAGGCACTGTTTTTGTGTTCTGCTGATGCGCCGCCTTTCCAGCACGCTTTGACTCCAACGCAAACATTCAGCAGAAGCGCCGCGTCACCGGTGTGTTAGCCCACTTTGCAGGATTATTTTTGAACATTTGCACGTGTCAAATGAGAAACGGTCAGACAGTCACACAGGTGACCTCCGGAAGTCGCTGAGCATTTCACAGGAAACGGTCTTACGGCGTGTTTTAATGGCGTTACTGTGATAGTGTTGTCAGTTGACCTGACCCCCTTTTTGCCCCGTTGTTGACAAAAGCAGCGGGGCATGAGGTGTGATCAGAGTGACACACACAACAGTGGGCACGAACAGGTGCACTAAAGCCAACGGGATTAAGATTTCATTGCATGCGCCACGAGCGGGCGGTCGGCTTGACCTGCGACGAGATCAAACATGATGACAGTAAGATCGCAGACATTGTTCCCCAGATATGAGTTGCATTCGCTGTGAGTCTTTGATCGTATTTATAATCTGTCACCTCGTCATTGTTTACATGAATATAACATTATCTAGACCAAGCGACAACCTCCAAGGCTGTGAAGTGAAACCAATGTGGAAGTACCAAAAACTGCAGTTCCTCAAACGTCCACTTGAGGCTGGCTGCAGAGCGAGTGGGTCTCCATAAGTCCCCATGTTAAATGTCCAACTTCACAGCAGAAATAAACATGTTTACAGCCTGGTACAAGAAAGGCCTGCTCTCATTATTTAAGGATGATTCCACTTTGACCTGTTGACTTGCTCACTTTGATGTCTTACATGACAAACTGCCGTACTGTAATTTACTGTTGGTCGACTCATTGTTGCAGCAGAGAACGGCTTGTCACAAATGTGTGTGTTTGCATAACTCGTATCTCTGCGTTGCTGCAAATGTTTTGGTACAGGAATGATCGTATTTCAGACGTGTGGAGCAGTCAGCAGGTCCGGAGCAAATTCATTGTGGATCATTTCACTCTGAAGCTTTAGCGGAAACTGACAAACTTCGTTTTGTTAAAGCCTGCGTGCAGCCACGGTGCACCCACACAAGTGTTATCAGTCACTTGGCTGAAGAGACTTATTCTCTGGACTGTGTGGGCGTGTACAGATCGTCTTGATTGACAAAACCCAGACTGTCCTGAATTCTCTGCTGCACCTGCTTCAAAGAGACTGTTAACAGCTTTATGATTCTTTATAGTATATCAACCTTGGATGAACTCCGTCGTGCGTTCAATGATTTCAAGACACACAGGCAGTCATGTCAAGTCAAGCCGGGGTCAGCTGAGAGCATGATGGCATGAACGGGGAATTAGCATTACTTTTGCTCTGAAGCCCTGAAACATGTTGGCATAAGTGGAGGCTGATGCTTCACTCCCTCGGGTCTCGATGTGGATGAACAACACATTATGTGATAAATCCATATTTTCATGTTAATGCGTGTGACGCCAAACTTTTAGGAGCAACAAATGGGCTCAAATGAACTTTTAGTTTCTAATGAGAGCAAGAACTGAAAGGCAATTAATAAGAAGCATTTACTCCATTGAACCGCCGGGCTGGGCTTGATAACTGGATTTAGCTGAGTAGCATGCTCTTTAGCCTGTTGGCCGTCCACACTGAGTGAATTGAACCTGTTCCTACACTGTCAGACTGGCTGTGATCATTTTTCTTTACATATCTGGTAAATAAAGAGTTCTCCTCTGGTCTAGCCCACAGACAAAGGAAAAAGTCGTAGTCTCCGTGTTGTAAAAGAGCTGCTGTGAAGCTTAAAGTGTGGCAGCTCTGGCCGTCACAGTCGGACGTCCTCTACCAAACAACTGCAGTTTTTTGGCACTTCGATGTTGGCCTCATTTCTCAGCCACGGCAGCTGTCGCTTTGTCTAGCCTGCATCAAATCATCTTTATGACTTGACCAATGCTGGAGTTTCTGTGTGTTTCAGACTGTGTTCTTGGCTACCTTTTCTAAACTCTGAGCTCCCTCGTAACTGAAGTTTATTGAAGCACCAACGAGCTCCAAATTTTGGTTGACAGTTTCCAAAAAGTGTGTGAACGTAGCAGATTACAGGACAGAATGTTAATTTACCTCGTTGCTCTTCATCCAATTGACCCAGTAACCAGAAAGCTTTAACTATCAATGTACATTGTGCTTTGTACCATGGTTAGGTCTTAAATTTTTGGGACTCTGGTGCAGACGGAAGGAGTTGCTGCGATGCTACACCTCTCTCCTCCTCTAGAGAGGGCGACAGAAGTGTAGATGGGCGGCAAGGTCAGCCGTACACCGTTTAGCTGACCACCGATCGCGGATTAGACGGCGTGCCTGCAGCATGGCTGTCATCCTGCCGTGCTAACTGTGTCATCTCTCAAAGACAATTTCCCTAATGTATTCTATCTGACAGATGACCCATCTCTGTGAGATCATTTACGCTCATCTCGCGCAACAACGGGGACTTCAGCGAGCGCGAAGGCATGCTCCTTGTGAAATGACATTGCCTTCAGGGTACCTACAACCCCACACAACCCCGTCAGGTGTCACAGATGTGTCATTTTTCCTCAATTCTTGTACTCAAGGGGCTTGAATCTTACTCTTCGGATGACAGGAGGTGAAACAAAGGCTTAAATTGAACACGCCAATAACTTTGTAACACTTTCTTTAACCTCGAGGAGAGGATTCGCGATGTTGGACGCACCTTGTGTCACCGGTCCGCAGCTGAGACGATGTTACAAAGTGCATTAACGAAGGTGGAACGAGCAGTCAGCAATCATAGTGCACCATGAGCTCAAAGGTCTATTAAAGTCTTCCATATCAGTGACTGTAATGCAACAAACGGCAATAAACAACAGGGAACTTCCTGCATTAAATATTTGCAATTATTATTGTTCATGCTTGCAACCGTGGGGTTGTATTCTCCGATATCTGCTAATGAACAGCTGAATGAATAAGCTGTGCATTAGCATTACATGACTAAATCTAATTTTGAACATGCCGAACAGCGAGCAGCAGGCGCTGTACAGCGGGTTGAATTTCAAGGTGAAACGAGCCCAGGTTGCAGTTTTTGTCATCAAACTATCATGTCAGGCCTCCTCACTGTGAGTCGTGCAGACAGGGTTAATCTCCACGGGTTGCTTGAAGAGCTTTTTCTTCCTGGAGGTTGTGACAGCAGATCTTAGATGTAACTGTAGGCACCGTCGAATGAGATCTAATTACACTGTTTTTAACTTAAAAGTCTGACTGTACCTGATCTATCGCTGAAACCGTGAGCAGGTTTTAGCAGCTTTATTTCAGGAATCTTCTCGTTTGCAAGTGTTGAAAAGAGTCAAATGGCTCAGTGAGTGATTCAGGAGGAGATGTGTGAAGAAAAACTCACCGCACACGTGTGTTTTTATTAAAATATCATGATAATACTATACAGTCTTATCAAAGCTCATATCCTGATATAGCACTTTTTCTGAATGAATAAATGTCTGTCTGTATTTCTATCTTTTATCTCAGCAGGCATGTGCAATATTTAACACAACATTGTTATCGATGTCATTTCTTATCGTGTCTTTGGTGCACCGCTGTAGTTTCAAGTTGTTTGCAGCTTTGTGAAGCTCTGCTGCCTCAGTCAGATTTCCCCTTTTGGGAAGTAAGTGTCTCTCTGAAGTTTGTTATCTCATTTAAATACATTTTAATGGAATGACCACATGGAGAAGAACGTCACACACTTAGAGCAGAGTTTGTAGATCTCCTTCCATCTTCATGGTTCTTTGCGATGTGATACGCGGCGGGTAAAAGCCTCTAACAGGAAGCACTCGCCGGTACTGTTCCTCATGATTCTTGCGTAAATAATTCTTGCAAAGTGAAGCGTTCTGTGTCACGTACTCTCCTCCATGTTTTGTTTGTCACGGCTCCACAGTCAAATGGATTGTGCTTTGACGTTTTGGCATCCCAGCTGTGTCGTCTGCCGCTCCGACAGATCCTTTGTCACTTTAATATCACACCACGTGTTCCTCAGTCCATTTTCGAGATGAACCCATCACCTTCAGCCTTCATTTGACCTCCTCGCCGCTGGGAACCACATGGTCCCCCCCCCCCCCCTGACTCGACTACTACTCAGCTGGACACTCGGCTCTCCCTTTTCACTGCAGACGTTATGTGTCAATGAACCAAGGCTGCTGCTGCTTTTGTGTAATGACTCCCTTCATTTCCCAGAGTGTGTGCATGACCTTGGTGCTTCTCGTGTACAAAGACAGCAGCAGTAGTAAGAGCAAGAAAATGAGATTTTATATTGCAGAAAAGGTGACGGGGTTCCCCTCTTAACTGAGCTGACACATTAACTGCATTGCATTCTGGTCTTTTGAGGCCTTTTCTCTGCATGACTGATGCAAGTGAAGTTGAGAAGAAACTACAGTGCTTAAGTGTAATCTTGTTCTGAGGTTTAACATTTTGTCATGTGCCCAAATGTGGTGTTGCGTTGGTGTCGTGTTCTTGCTCAATTAAATGTAAAAAAAAAAAAACAGTTTGCGGTTCGTCCAGTAATCCTAACGTTAACTCCCCCACACAGACGAAGTGCTGGCTCCACTTTACACCCTTTAAGGGCCTTGCTGACGCAACATTTGCATCACACAGAACTGGAGCTGGTCAGACCCGCCCAGAACGGCAGGGACACCCCAGTCAACAATCGCAAAGCCCGGCTTAACTCTCTTCCCGAGCTGCTGAAGCGCGTTTAAATTGCTAAGGAAGCTCGTAGGAGGGCTATTGTTGTCCCACAGCCTTGTTTCCTCCTTTTGTTGCAGCTTGCCGTCAACAATCGCACGCAGGTGAATGGTTAGTCGAGGAGCTGGCAATGTAAATCAGGGAAGAGAGAGCAGAGGGCGGTTGGAGATCACTCCTGTAGGCGCTGATAGAGACGCTGGTCATTGTCTGGTTGAAAGCTTTTTGTTAAGACGCACTGAGTCACTGAGAATGAAAGAAATCGAATAGAGTAGTGATTCAATATGATGAACTTTGATTCAGCCACGATTTAACATTGATTAACCCGAGAATTATCGTTGTAAACGTTTGTTTATTTAAAGTGCTGATTCAGGACGTTGGATCACACCAATAATAGAAGACACGGACAATAGTAGGTAGTGCTTAAATCAGTTTAGTCATTTAGCTGACGGGGAAATAATCAACGTACGCTGCGAGAAGGACATGTCAGGGCAGCATTAAATAGTAGATTCAGCATGTCCAGTTGTTGGTAGTGTTGGAGAGGAGATCCTCTCTGAAGAGCTGGGTCTTTGTAATGGTATAGAGGGAAGCCCCTCATCTGGTAGGACGTTCCACCAGGTGTCGCTCATCAGAGGAGGTGGCTGCAGAACTGGGAAAGCGTTCTGGATCATCTGGAAGGGTTTCACAGTGCAGGCTGGGACGCCTGTCAGCAGGACGTTGAAGTCATTGTTCACTGAAATGCAGACGACTGGGTTTTATTTGATATTTTTGATGCTGCTCAAATTGTAAATAAAACATCCCGTGGCTTTATTTAATCCCTTCAATTGTGAGGACTTTGAGGCCGGTCTAGTTTGGACGTAACACTACCTGCTAATGCTTACCCCTGGTTGCCATTGAGTGTCTGTAACTCTACCATCAGGCTACATTTCCTTCTTGAATTACAGATGAGGTTTGTGGCGCTCTGGTGTGATTTAATGTCAGCAACATGCTTTTATGGGTCACAATGCCAGTACGCCTTGATCTCGAGCCAGACATTGGACTGGTTACAAAATGACGACTTCCACATCCTGTTTCGTGTTTTATTTGTTGTGGCCGCATCGAGAGTCATTTCAGTCATCACAAGCCCAAAGCGTGCTTCCCTACGCTCGCCGTGCGCACGCGATCGGAAGCTTCGATTGACAAGATCAAACAACAACAAGATCATTGATTTGGTGTCTGCATCGCTAATTCGTCTTCATTTTGTAGACCTGAAGAGTTTGGCTGTGGCGATTTCACCTTGTATTATTTTCATCACATCTTGTTCTGTTCTCATGGACGCCTTACATGGTTCCACCGAGGAGGGAAGCATTATTTATGAATCATAAGCCTGACGTCTCGTTGTAGCAGGATGTAGACGCTCTGCTCATCCAAACGAAACATGTGATTCCAGGCACGGAGCTCCCGCATCAACGTGTCTGCCGACGCTGTGTGTCGACACGGAGCCTGATGATTTTTAAACCGAGGACACCGAGACTGTAATCTTTGTCGAGTACCTGCCGTGTTCTTTTCTAAAAATAATTTAACGCCGCCTAAAAATAGAAATAAGTGCAGCGTCTTGACAGTAAGCAGGAATGATTCTGCTCATATTTTACATCCTGAAAGATGGTCCACGACATTCAGCCTGTTTGTGCGACTCAGTAAACTGATAATGAAACAAGAGCTTGTTTAACCTGCCAGAACATCTACATTTAGTCGTTTAGCTGACGCTTTTATCTAAAGTACTCGTGTAGAATCAAGCAACAGTTGTGCAGAGGTGGATAGATGGAGGTCTTCAGGAGGGACGTTCAAGAGATAACAGAGGAGGAAAGTTTGGGTGGCAGAGCGAGGAGACTACTTTGTAGGCTAGTATTAGTGATTTGAAATGAATGCAGGCTGCTACAGGTAGCTAAACATCTGAAAGGGTTTCAAACAGAGGCCCGTCAGGAGGGAGTTACAGTCATCTCAGCCTGTGTCAGGACTTTGGTTGAGTCAGGTAAAGCCTGACGAAGAGACATGACCGGGAGGCAACGTGATCACAGGTTAGCTGATAGGGGGGTGAGATAAGTGGCGTATAGTATGTTTGGACCAGCTGCTCAGCTGGAGGAGTAGTTACTAGAAAGCTGTAAAATTCCCAGAAATAAGTCACTTCAAACACAGACTTTAACAGAAAATGTGACATCTCTGTCTTGTAACTTTAGATAATCATCCTGCGTTATCATTACATTTTATTTTTAATGTCACAACTCATCGGTTTCTCTGAGTTCAGTGTGCGGTCAGAAGTTCAGCCGATCAGACGAGGATTTGAAAGTCTGGCACTACATAATGAAATTACAGCCCAAACTCTTATTTATTTATTTTATTTGACTGTTTCCTCTGCTCTGGGCTGTGGTTAATAATGAAAGTAATTCCTTCACTGAGGAAACTCACTTCTCCTTTTGTTATTTCAAAACACACAGCCAAAAATGTTGTCGCTCCCTCTCAACACATATTCGCATGATACAGTTAAAAAATGAAGCTTTGACTGCGAACTTTACGTGTCGTAATCATCTCATTCCACAGCAGAGTGTAAATGTTTGCATGGAAATAAACTCGCGCGGTCCGATGGAGGATATGCAGATCAGACGGGTGGCAGCCTGTTTGTAGTCGGGGAGTGTCAGGACACTTGTGGATTTAGAAACAAACCGACAGCGAGCGACAGCCAGTCAGTTATAAATGATGTAACATTCACTCTTAGACAAATTGGATTTCAGTGTGTGTGTAACCAGAGATAGCTTACCTCACTCTATTTTAATTATGTTGACATAATGAACCACACCTAACTTACATTCCACGGTGTTTAAAGTAAACTTGTCGCCTTAAACTAGGAGACAAGCTTCAGATGTTGTCAGGGGTCAGCTGGGGTTGTATGAGGTGCAAAAAACATATTTCAGCCACCAAAAAGAAAGATTCAACCGTCTAAGTGTACATTATTTTATGAATGTTGTCAAAGCTTCACCTTGCCGTCCGACAGCCCTTCACCAGACAGTGAACATGAACAAACATGGTTCTGCACAGGTTGTTTAACCACGGTGTGTGTGTGTTTGTGTTGCCTCCGCAGTAACGGAGTGGGGCGACGACGTACGGCCCATCTCTGAAGAAGAAGCCATGGTCATCGTCAACCACCAGTCCACGGGAGACGTGTGCACCCTCATGATGTGCCTGCAAGACAAGGGCACGGTAAGAACGGAGAGAGAAACGCGCCGCCTCGTTGTTTAAGTTCAGGTGGAGCAGTGGTCACATCAGCATGAAAGACATGCAGTAGTTTGAGCCTGCAGGGCGCCGCTGTGTGTGCTCTGGAGGAACAGGATGCTGCCTGAGCACGTCTGTGTGTTTATCACTGCAAATAAGGAGCTGTTGTAGAATCACATGCAGCTAAGTGTTTGTGTTAGAGATGTTCGTCAAAGGTCGAGGTGCTTCACTTCAGCGTCGCGACAGGGTGATGCCAGTCGAGACAGGCGGCGGTGCAAAGCAGTGCTGCGGTTTGCCGCATTCAAATTACAGAAACGCGAGTTTCGGGAAGTCGGCAGAGTTTCTGAGGGAGCCGGCAACAGATGTGAAAAGATTGGAGCGGCTGCTGCTTTGCATTCTTTCACACTGGTCATTTTCAACAGGCAAGGGAGCAAAACATGTCCAAACACACACACACACGCTCTGTTTACTCAACACGTTTCCACAAAATGACACGTACACCTACGAAGGCTGCAGAGACGATACACGCACCGAAGTTTGGACGCAGCTTCTCATGTATAGCTCGTTATATTTGTTGCGTGAATTTACACTGAAGACCTCAAAAACATGGAGAAGATTTAATGTTTTTTTATTTGTTTTGAAGCGTTTAGTGTAGAGGTGTGTCTAAGCTTTTGATTGGTATTGTAAATACAGATTCTGTGTTATGTAATTGGATCTATTGACATTCAAAATTGGGTATTACTGAGGTAATCTGAGCAGGGAAGGCTGCGAATCATTTTTAAAGTATTTCATGGGGGGGTGGAAAACACGGAAACGCCTTGTGTGGCGGAGGAAAGAGAACGATCTGCCTTAATTTGACACGTGACGTGAGGCCCAAGACGGCAGCAGAGCGCACACTCGTCCCCCGGCGGGATGCCTGTCCAGGCTGTAGTGTCGGTCACTTTGTAGCTGCGTTGACCAATCAGAAGCTCAGTGTTAGAGATGTTCGTCAAAGGTCGAGGTGCTTCACTTCAGCGTCGCGACAGGGTGATGCCAGTCGAGACAGGCGGCGGTGCAAAGCAGTGCTGCGGTTTGCCGCATTCAAATTACAGAAACGCGAGTTTCGGGAAGTCGGCAGAGTTTCTGAGGGAGCCGGCAACAGATGTGAAAAGATTGGAGCGGCTGCTGCTTTGCATTCTTTCACACTGGTCATTTTCAACAGGCAAGGGAGCAAAACATGTCCAAACACACACACACACGCTCTGTTTACTCAACACGTTTCCACAAAATGACACGTACACCTACGAAGGCTGCAGAGACGATACACGCACCGAAGTTTGGACGCAGCTTCTCATGTATAGCTCGTTATATTTGTTGCGTGAATTTACACTGAAGACCTCAAAAACATGGAGAAGATTTAATGTTTTTTTATTTGTTTTGAAGCGTTTAGTGTAGAGGTGTGTCTAAGCTTTTGATTGGTATTGTAAATACAGATTCTGTGTTATGTAATTGGATCTATTGACATTCAAAATTGGGTATTACTGAGGTAATCTGAGCAGGGAAGGCTGCGAATCATTTTTAAAGTATTTCATGGGGGGGTGGAAAACACGGAAACGCCTTGTGTGGCGGAGGAAAGAGAACGATCTGCCTTAATTTGACACGTGACGTGAGGCCCAAGACGGCAGCAGAGCGCACACTCGTCCCCCGGCGGGATGCCTGTCCAGGCTGTAGTGTCGGTCACTTTGTAGCTGCGTTGACCAATCAGAAGCTCAGCTGCTCATTTAATTTCCAAGATCGGCACGTGGCCCCTTCACTTTGTTATTAAGCAGCTTTACATTAGAAAGAAGTGACTCGTGTTACCCGTCCGCAGCACGAGTGGGTCTGAAAATAGAACATCAGAGAGAGAAGTGACTTCATCTGTCAAGCCTGAAAGTCACGTTTGTCACTTTCACTTAAAGAATCGATTGTTGGACCACGTATACCTCACTGCCACCCTGAACAAACCATCCTGGAGCTGGGCTGGCGGTGGGGGCCAGTCATCGTTGTTGTTGTTGTTTTTTGGGCCGCACCGGAGCTGCCGAGCTACACGGCACAAACACGATGACATGATGATCCGCCTCAATAACTGCATCCCTGGCCCAGTTTATCCTCTTAGCACGGAAAGGACAGTAAGCCAAAGCTGCGTCGCCGCAGGTCACGAGGGTGGAAAGCAGCTCGAGGGGCGTTGGGAGGGGGGCACTGCGTCCGTTTGGGGATCGCCAAAATCGCGCTGGCTGGGTTTGCTGCAGATTTTTCATCTTGTTTCTCCTTCATCCATCAGGTGGTACGAAAAATGATGTGGTTGATGGACCATGTGTTCAAATACACCAACTTTGGCCTAGTGTCTCTGATCCACGGGGACTTCTTCATCAGACAGGTAAGAGATCCACAGCTGGCATCAAACATTTTAGCACTGTACACATATTTACATCCACAGAGCTGCCAGCGTTTTTTTTTGTTTGAGTTGCTAAATTAGCTTCAAGGCTAAATCAACAGTTGTCGCAGAGGGATGACAACATGTCAACACTGTGTTTTCCACAGGAGGATTATAACAGACCTTCAGGCCATAACACAACTCTCCCTCAGCCCTCCTCCGGCTAACTGCTGCCTTCTTCTTTTTTTTTTCCCGCCCTGCAAAAGTGCAGTCGCTCCCCATCTGCTCGTCCCAGCTGGACAGCAGATACGTTAGCGTGTGTTTTCCTACGGCCATGGCGTCCTCCGAGAAAGATAACGGTCGTGGACAGTTAGTGGTGTGGGAGGGCTCGCTCGGCCCCGCTGGGTCAGGCTGACCCTTTTTTTTTTGTTGCGGGGGCAGCTGGAAACGGAGCAGCCTGACCTGACAGGGCCTACACATGGAGCCTTTTCACAGGGCTGTTATTGGTCAGGGAATTCCTGAAATATCAGGCAAGCTTGAGAGGTAAATTCCAGACAGGGAACAATAGTCACTGCTGACTCGTCGTAAATCAAAGTATCATCAGAAGAAAGTAAAAAGATATCTCATTTCTGTCCGTCAGCGCCATTTATTTTAAGTCCTGCTTGCATTTCTTTTTGGAAAACTAGCATCATATTTTGTAAGACGGTTGCATAACACACAGCCATGGACTGTCAGAACCAGGTCTGGTAAGAACATTCGTGACCAGAAACGTCCGCACGATGCTTCATCTGCTCCTCCTCGTTTGTGCTTCTCAACATCAGCCTCGTTAGCCGCACACAAAGCGGAGACGGGCCGAGCGAAGCCAAATCTGCACACCGCGCCTCACCTCTTTCACAGCCGGAGACAATATATCTCTCAAACGCAAACCGAGAGCCGAGCAGTGCGCAGGAGTTGTTTGTCTGTTTGTTTCTTTTTCTCTCATCACGTCACCGCTAAATTCGGGACAAGTCAGGGGCACCTTGAGTGCTCATATAGCATAACTATTTATGCCACACTTTGTGATGCAGCTAATGCAGCCAGCTATCATCTGCGGCACTTTTTGACTGAAAAATGTCCCTTTGTCGACATTTAAAACTTAAACGAATCAAATCAAATTTGATATCAGGCAGCTGCACGAGCATCGACGTCATAATACATCCGTTTATATACTTGATGTTGGTGATGAGCTTGTTATTCTCTGAGGCTTTCTGGCACCGATAGGACAAAGATTAGAAAAATATCACCATGATGTGACAGGACGCGTCCATCTCTTTTATTTATTATTATTTTTTGGGCTGCAGAAACACCACAGCAAAATGGAATTACGTGTTTATAGGTTACTGTGGAGTTTCACATCAGGCACTGTGCCGAGGGTGAAGCATCCCCTGAGCCTGCTAACTGCCCGACAGGCTGCCGTGTGGAAGACCCGAGAAGGCTGAGCCATTCCTGCCTGCCCCTCCCTCTCTCTCTGCCTCTGTGTGTGTGCGTGTGTGTGTGATTCCCCTCTGGCATTCTTGTGTGTGCATTCTTGACATCCTTCCCCCAGAAATGCTTCACACATCCACACGGCACAGCAAGCATCTGCCCCAGCCTCCCAAGCATCTGCTGTCCACTCAGTTCTGGCAGACACGTCTCTAACATCGTTATGCACAGCACAGCACGGCGAGCTTTGATGGCAGTTGCACAGTTACTCGTGGTGCAGGGCCTCCTTTAACTTTTCTCCTGGGTGGTGTTCACGTTCTCCACGTTCAGACCCCTCTAAACATATTTTATGTTTTTAATTCAGTAAAATTTTGTTTTAATATTCTGAATACACTCAAATATTGCACAAATGGCAGCTGTCGACAAAGTTTTCTGGCCATCTAATTAAAGAAAATTCAGTCAGTCCAGTCTTTATTTTCACACACCTGTAGAAAGAAGGTGGCAAACTGCCATCAAGCACACTTCTGGACGTGAAGTTCTGCATTCTCTTTGTAGCATTTGTTTGGATAAACGATGCGAATGGATGCCGGTTTCTCAGGTTTAAAATTATGTGAAGGTTGCAGGTGTTAATTCAACATCATGTCCAGGCTTTGTCCTCCTGTAGACTGACCGATGTTTCTTATATTTATTTATATTCTCATTGTATCAGTGAGTGTAAAACCACCTCTGTCCACCATCCTCCAAAATAAGTTGTGTAACAGTTCCTCTTAAAGTTTCCACATAAATCGAAGGCTGTCACCTCCATGACTGCAGGATTTATTGCAGGACTGCTGTATTAGTTTGTTGCTGGCTGTACCTGATGAACCGGGGTGTGTGAAATGAAGCAGAGCAGGTTGCTCACGGAGAGAAGTGGCCTTCAGCTGTGGATAAATAAATCTGATTGAGTCCGAATGCAAAAATAATAAAGCAGGAGAGGTACTGATGTCTGTCGCTGTATAGAAGGCCTGATGGCGACAGTGTGGTCCTTGTAGCCACGGCAACCGTCTCAAGGTCACGTATAGGTTTGTGATGTCTCTCTCTCTCTGTGAATCAGAGATTTTGGAGATGAATTCCTCGCTGGTTTAAAAATGACATTTAGTGACTGTAGTTTTACTACACGCAGCTGCTCGTGTGCTCACATGACGCGTGCATGAGTCCAGCCTCTGCAATGCTAATGCATTTAAAATGTTTTTTTTGACCGGGCCTAACTAAAAATCAATCCCGCTCCTCCTCGTCCCGTCACTGCTAATGCTCTTAATGTTGTCAAGGCCATCATGTTTTGCATCCATTTCAGTCGTGCCATTAATGCTGCTCTGAGTGCTCCGGTATTACTGCACAGGCTAACTCCTGCTTTGTGTTGGCGTGTTTTCATTTGTTTGGTTGTTTGTGTGCTGACAAAAAAAACATCCATCTGATCGAGTTAATGAATTTAGCACTTAGCCTTCTTTAGGGCAGATAGAGAAGCTGTTTGAGATAATTAAACACTCACCTAGTTTTCAGGTTTTTAATGGTCTGAAACTCTGATGTGTAAACCGCACATTAAACTACGATGCTGTGCGTTGTTTCCTTTCTTCGTTACAGGGTAAAGCTCACAGAGACAAGCAGCTGATCTACCTGAAAGATCACCTAGACAAATACTACCACAGCCGCGACAGGAAGTGGATAGTGCTGTTCCCGGAGGGCGGCTTCCTTCGCAAGCGACGGGAAACCAGCCAGTTGTTCGCCAAGAAGCACTCCCTCCCCCACCTGACCCACGTCACGTTGCCTCGTCTCGGGGCCACCCACGTTATTCTGAAAACCCTGTCAGCCCAGCAGGAGAACGGCAGCGTGGGCAGCGACGCCGGGACCCCGAACCAGACAGGTAACCAAAAAAAAAAAAACCTTTCTCTGTGACAGTCTTCTGTTTGTTTGCGGTGCTTTGGGTCTCGCAGTACCAGACGATCGTAGATCTCAGCGCCTGTGAATCATCCAGGGATTTCTAAATGCAAGTAGTTCCTTGAATGGTGGGAGGAAAAAGGCCATTAACAAACGTACATCCCCCTGACTTACCTGAAACTGTGCTCTCTCCCTATTCTCCTCTTTGTGAGATATCACTGTTACACAGAGAGCTTTTTAAAACATTAAAAATGGATGGCCCGAGCAGCGTTATGTGGTTCTAACATACCTAAAGACTTGGGATTGTTTCTGCGGCGCAGGTTTTCTTTAAACTCAAAGTTTCCACCCATTTTTAACAATAAACGTCACTCATTTAGTTTATATTGAGCTTCAGATTGTGTATTAAGCGTGTTTACTGGTCATTTTATGCTTTGGTTGGAGAGAAGGAAGTAACATGTTTAATACATTTAGAAAGAATTGCCTTTGCACGGACTTCAGGTATTTTGAATTGGGCCTTCTGACTTACTGAACACAAATTTCAAGTTCTCAAACAGAATTTTCTCTTCCTTAACTTCACTGTCTCTCCTGCTTCACTGTGTACTGCCCGTCTCGATTCACATGTGCTCTCGGGTTGGTTAGAAGTCCAGAGATGGAGCATGCTTCAAAACCGAACCTCTGTGTCCAAATGTCCTCTGGGAGTCCAGTTTTTTTTTTTAATGAAAGGCGACTGCTGGTAAAAATTACCAGGAGAGGAGAGAGAGAGAGAGAGAGAGGGGTGATATGCACGGAGGTGCCAGAAATTGCATCAAGGTCCTTGAAACCCCAGTGGTTATCTGCAGGAGAGTCATTTTTCTGTCGAGAGACCAGCCCTAAATACAGCCAATGAACGTGAAGATAACTCTGCAATTAACAATGATTGAGAGGCAAATTTTCTTTTTTGGACACATAAAAAAATATATATATATTTTTTTCCCACCACACTTTGTCTTTGAGCTTCCGTTTTATGCCATTTTTTCATTTTTATTAGCATTTTTTGCAGGTAACCAGTAAAATTTTTCAAAAATAAAGGTCCCTTCTTCTGTTATCAATCCAAGATGCAATATCATGGCCAAAATGTCACTTAAGTTCAAACATACTCACTCAGACAAACTCTTGTATTGTTTTTAATGCTGCCTGGATCAGGGTGGACAAATCTAAAAAAATATCCCGATAACTCTTCAAACCTGAGAGCACGGCATTAAAAACGGCCATAAAGCCACACATGCTACGAGCCTCCCGCCGCGCACACAGTTTACCCAGCGGACTCTCCTGGCGTCGGTTCAAAATCCATTTTACAGGGTGTGTGCTGTGTTAATAGTAATTTGGAGAGACTCGGAGGGGCCCCAGCATTATTGAGAAATGTGGCTCAGGGAGTTTAGCCCTTCCGCCAGTTTGCTAACACAGCTCTGTGCGTAATACAGCCTCAGCACTAACGGCAAGATGCCCGTCAGTCCATCGCTCTGCAGGACGGCCTGTCACACCGAAGGAGGGAGGATCTCTTAGTTGGTCTTTCGTGAAATTTAAATAAAGGCGAGCATGGCTTCAGCAAGTCTTTAACAATCAGAGGTTTTGTTTACGTCCTCTGGCAGGATTTAGAAATGTTCATCGGCTGTAGTTTCAGCTCACATCCCAGTTCTGTCTTTATCTGCCCGTGTCCTTTCCTCTGTCCTAGCAGCTCTGGAGGAGGGGAAGCTGGTTGCTGCAGTAAAGCTTGTCCTTCCACTTGAATCTAGCTAATGGCATTAAAACCTAGGGCAAGGAAAAAACACACACACACATCGAGAAGACCGCTATGTCCCTCACTATCCTCTGTGCTGTGTGTGTGTGTGTGTGTGTGTGTGTGTGTGTGTGGTTGATCAAAGACACAGCACTGTCTCTCTCTGACCCTCCCTGATGCTCTGCAGAGGTGCCCAGAGCTTGCTGACTCACTCAGAGACAAATGGGCCACTTGGAGAAAATAGGATTTGATGTAAATGTGTGTGTGTGTGTGTGTGTGTGTGTGTGTGTGTGTGTGCCGCTGTGTATCAGCCATGCAATGGCTGGCTAAACACACCGCTCAGCGCAGATACACAGCACATGGGTCACCAGTCAGTCGTCGGCCCTGCAGAAAGACTCTGTTTGCAGCGAGCAGCGATAAGGTTGACGTGTTGTAAAACAGTACTTCTCCTTGGAGGATAAGCAAAGTTCACCGCTGTGAGTCATTTTCTGGTGGGAATGGAGTTCCATGTGACCCGAAGGTAAATGTGTTCGATGGCGCCGACCAATCAGAGGCTGTTTTTACCCAGGTGTGGGCTTCGAGTGTCGTAATTGGCCTGCAGAGTGGCCTGATAGAGAGCCAGAGATCTGCCAGTGCGTTTCCTTCCTCTAACAGTTTACAGGAGGACGTCTCTGATGTCATTTTAAATTACCACTGCTGTTATTACAGTATTGTTTGTCACAGCGTATAGGGCACCGGCGATACCTTGGCTCAAGGCCCTGCTCTTTGGCCGGCCACTCAGGGGAGACGATGGCTGCCTTTCAGCACACTTGGACAGAGATCTGTATCCAATTACCCACATAGGGATAGATGTGGTGTTAGCCAGGCCCATCAATACCAAGGATGCCTATCAAGTCACTGTAACATCGTTATAAATGAGCCAGCAGCCTGCGCCTCTTCCCTCCTTTATCAGTGTAATGCTAAAGTAAACAGAGGTGTGTGTTCTTAAAGCTCTTGTGTCAGTTTTTCTGTGTGCACATGCACAGCTATGCAGAGTTTCAATAAGACGTGTTGGCAGAAGAAGATGATGTTTAACAAACCAGAGGTGAACCAAAGGTTAGTTCATCCATGTTTTGGTGAATCCAAGCTCTTTGTTTCTTTACCGTCAAATAAGTTTCAGTCTCCCAGGAGGAAATAAAGTGAAATATCAACATTATGAAGTATAAAACTTATTTCCAGAGCCAGCTTTTTCATTCACGTCCCCAAGCTTGGAGGCTCCAGGTCCAGACCTGTTCCCAATCCTGTAACACACAATTGATTGACAGTTTATACTATATATATATATATGTCTCATTTTGACCCCCAGAGGACTAAAGGTGTATGGCAGTCGGGAGGACATTACAAGGGTTAAAATATTGTGTTACCATCACTGGAATTGGGATGTTTACGTGTGATATATTTCCTGAGAAATCAATCAAGAAACTAAAAAAAAAAGTGTAATATTATGAGACAAGAATCTCAAATTGAAATCCCCGACAAGTCATGGTGCTCATAAAAATCCAATACAGTTCTGCTGATTGCAAAATACATCACGGCAGATGGAGTTATACTGTGTCATTCAGCTTTATGTTGCCCAACTCTGGTTACTGTGAGGGAACAGGAAGCAAATGTGTTATTTCTAACAGGCATGAACTTAGTGTACCTAAATCAAACAAACTGTGTTTAAGTCACACTGCATGACGTGTTTCCCTCATGAAGAAGCCAGCGTTCTCAGAGAAGGAAGTGCTTTGTTGCACGGTAACAGCAGCCCGTGCTGTGACATTATTCAAGCAGTCAAATACGGCGAACCGCTTCAGATTTTAAGGTCGTCATCGGTCACATTTCTGTGCGTCTCGTACAGGCGTGGGTGTTTCGAATGGCTAACTCCCAGTGTAAGCTGCACCGGCAAACATGTAGCATCCGTCAAAAGCAGAGAAACATGGGCGACATTGGGCCATTTGTTTCTCCCAACAGTGTCACATAACACACATGCCGTGAAAAGCCACAGCGTGCTTCACACACAGGTGACGTTTGAGTCGGTCCTGCAGCTTTCGCCCGCAGGAGCTTAAAGTAAATACATCATCCTCTCCATGCAGCTCCGTTTATTTGTTATATTTTAAGCTTGTTTGCAGTTACATGCAGGTGAGCACAGAGCTGACCCTGCATAATGCACGTAAATACTCGCACACATGCACCCTCGCAGCTGACAAATGGTTTTTATCAAGTGTTTAGCATTCCCTCTCCCATCTGTCACCCTTCGCATTCCTCCTTCCTGTCTCACTGCTCACTCTCTCTCTCTCTCCACCTGTCTTCCTCTCCGTCTCACCCCGCCACAAACCCGAGGGTGAGAAATCTCAGGTCCACTTCATTTTTTTGTTTTTTTCGTTTGGCAAAAAGACGTGATACTGAGGTGAAAATATTTATTTCACCGTGACTCATAAACACAGTCAGCAGCCAAAATCTGTCAAGTTAGGACTTCAGCTGGTACGACTGTTTTCTCCAGCAGTCGTTTGGCAGGTAACGGCGTTCATTTGGCTGCACTGCTGTCAGATGAAAGAAAAAAAAAACTCTCCACGAACACCTTGTAGTTGGAGCCGCTGTTCTTGGAAAGTAGAGAGCCTCTGTGCTGGCATCAACGCATGAGAGCGTGATTGAATCTCTCCCAGCTGCGGGGCCGCTCTCCTTGCAGCCTTGTCTTGTCGGTTGTGGACAAACAAACTGCGTCAGTTTATTTCAAACACATCCTAACTCAGTCTGTGTATCTGTGTTTCTTCCGTGACAGGTAATAAACGTAAAGGCCTGCAGTGGGTTATAGATGTGACCATAGCTTACCCCAAAGCCAGACCCATGGACATCCAGACCTGGATCTTTGGCTACAGGCCTCCTACAGTCACACATGTACACTACAGGTAAGCATACGATCCAACCTAGATTTCAAAACTGTCGTTTGTCATTCACACGAGAGCCAGAACCATTTTTACTATGCAAATGTCTCATGCAGCTAACATGCAAATGCTTCACATGAAAATATACCGCATTACATCATGAAATAAGTCCAACACGACAGTGGTTTTGTATCGTTTTAAACCTTTTGTTGGTATTTTCAGGTGATTATCGAGAGAAAGACTTATTCATGTTAAAACAAAGCAGAGAAAACACATGTATGTGTCTGATAGGAGGATCCCATCACGGCTCTGTAATGGAGTTCACTTTGTATTATTCATGCGACTCATATCGAGGAAAACCTTCACCCACTGATGACACAACTTCACTTTAACGGGGCCCCCTTTCAAGGCACCGGTGAAGTATTTCCCAGGCAACGTGATCGATCGAGATTAATCAAAAATGAGACCAACTGCTAGGTTCAGATTTATTTTGTTTGTATAGTTCTAAACCAGACCTGACAACCTTTACATGTGCCTTACCTGCAGGCGTACGAGTGCTTGAATGTGCTGAATTTTTCTGTGATCGTACACGACCAAAAACCGAAAGAAGTCGGCGACGTCGCGGCGCAACCTTTATCGGGTTTCAAAGGACGTGTTGAGTTCTGATGTGACAACTTGGGGAAAAACAAAAGCAGGCCGTAATAAAGAGTAAACACATCCATCATCCTGTATTCTGCGGCTAAGAATATCACAGCTCTCATGCAAAGCTAATGCATTTGCCCCTTCATATTGTCTTGCCATCGGTGCCCTCCACGTTCCCCTGTGATTCTAATCCGTCCACTCGAGGATATGATGAAGGTGGGCCAGGATTAGATTTGGTTCAAGATAAATGAGGCCCTCTGCGCATTGTCCAGGTAGAAGTCATCTTGACCTTTGAATGCTTTCTTTCGCTCACAAACAACCTCCTTCACCTCTGGGTGCAGGGCAAAATAAAAGGTGATTTATGAACAACTGGCTTGCCGGCCCCTCTCTGGAGCCTCCTCTGCCCACACGGACTCAAGCTAAGGACTCATTAACTCTGTAATTAGACAGGCAGAGGATGCACTCGTCCCATCCCGCCTCGGGGACTCTCTAATCAGCCATTGACACAATCAGCTTCCCCTCGCTTGGTCAGCAAGCCTCTGCAGCCTGGGGACGGACAGGAAGCCGCCCGACCGAGCCTTCCTGTTACAAGTGTGCGCGCTCGGCTCCAGCCGTGTAGACGGCACCGATCATACAGAAGTTGGGCTCATGCTGGTACAGGTGCGGAGTCAACAAGAGGATTAATCCGACTGCTGATCAAGGGAACACTGTGGGGGAGTTCGCAACGTGATACATTTTTTGGTGATGCAGACAAGTGTGCCACCCCCCGACAAAGTTTCTGCTGTGTCAGTTTAGAACAATTTCTACAGTGAGAGCAGCTTTTTTTTTTTTTCTCCAGTCGTCCTGCAAATAATGAAATGAAAAGAATATTATGGACTTCATGAGTACGCAGCGTTTTTAAGAGTGTTTGGACAGTAGATCAGTCATATCACCGACAACAGCGGCACAAAATAAATCGGTTTCAGGGTTTTTGAGTTGTTTCGGCAGATTATTCGTTAGATTCTTTATCTGAAAGTCTGAAACTTTCCAGACAGGGTCTTTCAAGGATTTTGAGTTCTCCAGGGAAGTCTGTAATTTTTATAAATGGGTCATTTTACCTAAATATACAGCTCACGGGCGAATTAAGCCAAAAAAATCCTGATGAAGAACCAATTTGGGGTTCCTGAGTCGATAAATTAGACATTTTTAAATGGAGCCTTAAATAGCAATTCCTTCAGAGGCTTAAGTCAAAATTTAAAAACTAGCCTGATTGAACTAGCAGTGAATAATACTACTGCAACTAATAATTATAATGCTAATAATGGAAACTATTATCTCTGTTGAGACGATCACGACAGCAGTCAGATCTTAAGTAAGGGTGCCTTCATACGGGATCAGGGGCTGCAGCGAATTGTGTACCGGTGCTCGCTCGCTCTCATTCACTGTGCACGTCGCTCGCTCGCTCTGTCTCTGAGGTTTGACCGGTCTGATCGTCAGCGTTGACGTTGAGAGAAACGCTCAACTTCTCTTGTTTTGTTTTTTTTGCAGAAGCCAACACATACGACACACACTCAAATAGAAAAGTTTTCCCTGCAGCATCTGATCCTGTCTGAATGTACTCTAATAGTTTTGATATCTACGCTGTCCTGAGAATGAACAGCAAAAAAAAAAGCTGCTGCACTGAAGAAATTAGGGATTCCCCGTCTGTCTGTCACGCCTCTTAGTTTGTTGTTTTACTATTTAAATTAATGGTGTTGTCAGGAAATACACAGGAAAGAGTCTCCTCAGACCTCACACGCAGCATACAGCATTTTACGCAGCGTAAAAAGGCCGTGACACCGAACAGAGTGTCATCCGAGTATCGGTGATTCAGCGCGTTGACTCTGCAGACTGGAGGTCGTCAGCACGAGAGCTCCCCGACTGTCTGTTCAGCTCAGCGAATCAGTGATTTCACCCATTTAGCAGAGCGTCGACTTTTTTAGTTTTTCTTTCTACGAGCAGAATTCCACGTAACCACGTCAGCTCGATCTGTGTTTATCTTTCCGAGGTCCTTCCAGTTTATTCTTTGGATTACAAACAGAGCAGTTTCCTCCCTCGCCGGCGCTGGACGTTGACACACGTCAGCTGTTAGCTCGACGTCGTTCCAGTCCAAGCGTTTACAGAAGACGTGAGTGTATTTGATCACACTTTGGCGGCCTAAATCCGGCTGCTTCAACGTGGAACTGACCTTGATGACGGCCCGCCGTCCTCCTCGTGTTATCTTTTCACCGGGGCTGTATAGATTACTACCTCGCCTGAGCCTCGGCTTCAAAACAGGCGGCTGAGAATTGAGTAATATTCTGGATGAATCCACGCTGAGCGCTGTTTTTCTAATCCTTCCACCTCCCTCCCTCCCTCCCTCTCTCTGGTCCCAGTCCTCACCCCTCAGCCTCACCCTCCCTCACTGTGTCTCTTGCCCTCTCCCCATATAATCTCAGTCTTCCAGATTGCGGCATCATAAGCCCTCTGTGAATGGCAGATGGGAGAGCTAGGTGGGCGTACAGAGGCCAAGCGAGGGGCAGCAGTGGGTGTTAAATACATTGAAATCTTTTTTTCTTTTAAATGCACCTTCTCTCTCTCTTTTTTCTTTTTTTTTTTGCTGCTTCGTGCGTTTCTGTTTGGGAAAATATCTGAAAGGTGACATGATTTATGGAGTCTGAGTCTGCCTGGTCATCACAGGGACGCTTTTCGAGCTGCACACCTGGCTTTCTCTCTCCGAGACGAGGCGCTCGCACAGAATTGTCGAGCTTGCAGCCGCACCGCTTTCCTAAGATATCTGAGGCAGATTTTCTTTTTCTATAAGCACTTTGTAAAAAAAAAAAAAAGAAAAAGAAAAGAAAGGCTCTGTCGTCACAAGATCTAAATCGGACGCCACGTTTCATCCTTTTTACCGAGGATCGCTCGACACCTCCCCCAGGATCAATACCCCACACGGTGTTTTACCTGTGAGTGCCTCTGATTATAGAGATGGTGTGACGGATTTTTTCTAAGCTGCTTTTTCTTTATCACCATTAAAACCCATTACAGGAGCAACCCCCCACTCATATTCACCTCATTCAGCGAGGATCTCCCTATCGAGAGCTTTCAGGGTCTCATAATGTTACTTTATATGTGAAACCGAGAGAATAAAGTATTTACAGTGAAAGTCGCGTGTAAAAGTATTCTACAACAACCTCGGCCTCACGTTACAGCGCATCCAAATGATTCAAATGATGTTTAATGGCTTTTTCTTACTACTATTTATGTATGCTGAAGTTTTACAGACTCAATTTCAGACCAAAACAACTTATTCAGACTAAAAATATCCAGTTTAGGAGGCTCATCATATGTTGAATATAAGAAATAATCTGTAAAGTCGGGTAAAGGTGTCGAACGTAAATACTAGTACCATGTGACGATAAGGAGTATTTATAGACCTGTATTCAAATGATAACATATGTTCTCGTGTACGGTTTGTCTTTGGGAGGAGCGTCCCACGTCGTAACATTCAAGCTGACCTCAAACATGCCCCGTCATAAAACAGCAGGGTGTGCTGACATCTGTGTGACTGTAATGTCAGGCCACAGGGTTCATATCCACCTGCGACAGCAGTTTTACGGCCCCTTTACACGTGACCCGTGCGCTGATAAAAGGTCGACGCTCCCGACGCTCGCCTGTTATTAACCTGTTCGCGGCTCCTCCCCACATACACCGTCCACGGCCACCACCGCCCCCTCCTGTGTCCTCAGATCACAGCACAACATTCTGTCGGAGACATATGGTCACAGAGACGAGGTCAAAGTGTGCTGCTGCCACGTAGACACCGAGATCAAGGCAGAGATCAGCGTAACAGATGCATTCTGGTGTTCAGATCCACGAACTAACCAAGAGTTAAATATGAACACAAAGTGACAGAAAGTTTTCATCTTTCATCAGCGTTTCATGGACTCAGAGTCCAGTCCTCGTGACTTACAGCAGGACACACTTTGCTGAGCTCGTGAAGAGATGATTGATCATGAGCGTTATAGTTCGACACCGCAGCTCAACATCTAAAATCGTAAATGGTGACCAATGGACAGAAGTGGGACAACAAAGAGTCATTTTGTAAGAAAAATCCTCACGCTCACGTGGTGGCCGGTTACCATAGCTACAGAAATGATACGGATGCGAGAAAGATGAATTTCACAGTCAGAAGACGGCTTTAATCGTTGCTAGGCAAACAAACAAAACTCCCAAGAGCGTGTCTGGAAAGTGGACCGGGAGAATGTACGAAAATTGTTGCAATCACTGGGTAATTATGAAAGTCGTCCTCTGAAACTTCCTCTCTCAGCCTGTCGATTACAACATTAACTACCAGTAACTGGAGTTGATGAGTACTCGGTCCTGGTCCAGGGTCCAGAATCCAGGACATGTTGTCCATGTACTCCTACTACTACACTGCGAGCTCAGGCTGCTGTCGGCTGACAAGAGTTGTAGCGTGACAGCTCGTTGACACTTGCACTGTTGCACTAGTGAGTAAAAAGTATGTACGGCGTTTGTCAAGCAGCAATCCCTGAATGTCAAAGTGTCGATGAGAGAAATCTTCTGTGGGGTAAATCTTTTTATACTGAATGAGCTTTTACGTGAACAGAAAGTATATCCTTGCTTAACTTTTGTCCCTTTGGCCGAGCCCTTCTTTTTCCACGTCTGCAGCTGAGAGCTGAAGATTCTGTCGTGTCCATTGTTCTGCACCCAAAACCATTTCCTCCAACATACCGCCTTGAACCAGAGAGGAAGCAGATTAAAGACTAAATGGAGCAATTAAAGTGCAGACTCCTACTGTCACTCAACTCCTCTCTGATTGCAGATAAGCACTTGGCATTCTGCAGAGCGAGAGCCCTTAAGAGTCATGTGGAGTGTGCGGTAAAAATCATGGAAGGAAACCTCCATTATTATTGATTCGGTGTAGTACAGATTCTACAAAAACTCTTTGTTTAATCGATGCTCCAGCTGGTGAAACTGACCCCCAGTCCGCGGGAGGAGACCTCGAGGGGCATCGTTTTGGGATTCGGCGCTTCGCTGCGTTTATCTTAACTGGAAGGAGACAGGAAGCAACACAGGAGACCACTCGCTAATCTCAATATTCACCTTTTGCAACGTTGTGCCCGAGAGCAGGCCTCCCTTGGTACCTCTTTGTTTCTCAGGATTTAGGGCCATATAGAGCCCGCTAACAATGACTGGCTACCCTCCAAAGGGGCTTGTTGAGTGGACAGACTTTTTCCAGCAACAGCCCAAATTTAATTAGCTTCCCAGCCTTGTTAGAAAGGGAAACAATATCTCACAAATAAGAGCCATACGGAAGCTAAACGGCTCAAACAAGGCGGTAAATATGGACGATCATCAGCTTCTGACTTGCACTGTTTACAACTATGATTACCACATTTAAATCTAATATTTGTCATCCGTTCGCCAAGCTTCATATGACCCCGAAAACCCAAACTGCTACGTCATGGCTCGCCGGTTAAAGACGAGCTTCATCCGTCGGATGCAGTGCAGATCATCACGTGGTTAAAGTCTGACGTTTAAAGCGATCCACAGGAGAAACTGCAGCCCTCTCGCAGCTGTCTGTCTGTGAGCCAAGGTGTCAGGTTAACAGGCGGGCCGGTGCCAAGTGGGTTAGGGTGGAAATGAGAGTGCGGCTGTGGCCCCGTGCCAAACACGTCGCCACCCGTTCCTCGCCACCAGCACCCCACCATCATCATCGCTGCAAATACAAATACTACCATACGCCGTTTCTTTTTCGCTCGGCACAATTCGCTGAGTCGTAGTGCACGGTTTCCAGTTTTCACAGGAGTATCATTAGCAGCCTCATCCTCGCTGTTGGCGTCGGTCGTACCGGTGCAGACTGCAGGCCAGATGGCACATCGATTGATGCCGGCCACTGCTTGAACTTTAGTGCTAAGACCAGACAAACTGTAGTTTAACAAAAATCTGAGGGGACTTACTTTGGTTTGACCTACATACATTTTTAGCGTCCTTTCGACGACTACTCAAGTGTAGTTTAATAAAAAAATGTTCCATTTTATTTTCGCTGCATCTACACCCGTGCCTAACACGAGGTAGAAAACATGTAGTAACCTGCAAAGAAATCAGCTCTGTAGAAACAAACACGCAGCCGGTGGTGAAGCAACTTGTGCCATCAGAGCTTGAAAGGAAAGCACGACAACCTCGAGCGTACCGCGTCGAGATCAAATCATTCATCTGTCGATTACAAACATTCACGTCTTTAATGAGCCCTCCTCTCAAATCATTTAACTCAACAGCAAGTTAAACGTGGAGAATTATCCCCACACTATATGCAGAAAAAGCTGCATCCTGCGGGATGCATCTAAAATATACATAATGTGAAGAGCTAAACTAACAGCTGTGCCCTTTCAGCGCCATATTTATAGCAGTGGATCGAAGCTGAATAGAAAATTAGTGTAATTAAACTATTTTTATGCCATTCAGTCATTTCAGTCGTTCAAAGTTTCCCAGCTCCTCGAATGTGTGAGGCTTTGGCTGTAACCCTCATCTGAAACCATCCGTAAGCCTGGCAGCAGCCCACACTCGAAGCCAGCGAGCGCCTCCGCGTGCCGGTTAACTCTTGGCATCTTCCAGATGTGGCTGCAGACGAACCAGCGAAAGCAGCCGATACCAGGGGAAGACACCGCGTGCTAACACCCTCCCCTCAACCTGAGCTGTCCTCCAGCAGCACAGACGGCAAAAAAAAATCCTGATTTCTGCATGAATATTTCAGCTGCAGGAAAGCGCCGTGGCTGCCACCTGCTTACCTCTGGCCCCTAAATGCTCAGACCTTCCGATAAGTGGCCCGAGCCGGCTCATATTCTCCTCTGCCGGGATTACACAGGTATCAGATTACATTTAAGAAGTACAAGAAGGCCTTTGGCCGGCCCTGTACCGGGGCAGGTGTGAATTGCTCTCATCAAATCAGACTTTTAATTATTAATTGGCTTAAATGTAATAACAGCACCACCGCTGTCAGTCACTGCTGTGAAAACACGACTCTTATTAGGAGCTACAAGTGCAGCCAGAACCAAAAATTACCACCTATCAGCATGACTACAGGAAAACACAGCTTTTATTGTTCCAGTGGTGACTTCCTTGATTCATCCTTTGCTTTAATTGCTGCTTCCTGTCCCCAAATTATCGCATCAGTTGGGTGCTCGTGCGCGCGTGTGTGTCGCAGCCTCGATCTTAACTCATTTTCTCTTTTCTTACCGCTTTGAGAGTGCATCAGTGTTAGCAAGTTCAGACACCTGATATCCGTAGACACAGAAGGAGAAGCTTCGAGGAGCGGCCTCCGATCGCCCTATCAGGTGGCCGCGCCGGCTTAGCTCAGGTTTTGGGCAGCCAGAGCGAGAGTTAACCTCAGCCTCATGCTGCCACAGAGCAGCACCCACACACTGAACTTCTGGATAATGAGTAGAAGGGTCTGTATAAGTGTGTGTTGAATCATCAGCTGTGGAACAAGCAGGCCTGATTTTGTCTCAGAGACGTGTCCTCCTGCGCTCATGTCCTCTCTGACGGTAGCTTTTCAGAGCGCTCGGGCTCGTTCCTTCAATTTAAAACAAGTTTAAAATCATGAACGCCCGTCCTGATTACTCCAGGAAGGCCACGTGAACGCTCCTGTGGATGCAAACTAACAATTCCTCTCATTCATCGGGCGGATTAGCAGATTATTTTTGCAATTAATCGCGACAATCATCTTACAGAGTGTGAAGAAATCAGATCATCATGTCCAAAATCCAAAGAATGTTCAGCATACAGTGATGAAAGCTCACGTTTTACAAAGACTGGTCACTTAAAGCGTCATCATGAGCGATTAATCGATCATCAGTGTAGCTGCTGGTTAAATTTCTGTCATTAATAATCCAAATAAAGAGCCCTGATGTCATAATATGAGCGTGTTCATTCAGGGGATCTTGTGAGGAAAGACGTCTGCGGTCTGCAGCTCGAATTTAAAAACACACGACGTCCTCCTGACAGGAGCGCAGATTGCTTTTTAATATCCATCGACCGATCACTTTAATAATCAATACCGCATCGCTCACCGCCTCCTCGTAGGCACAAATGCACTGGGCATTAGCCGGACGGACGGGGAGTATCGAGCAAACGTTGAGTGCAGAGGAAATGTTTGTCTGGAGGGAGGAGACTGTAACCTCTATTTGAAGGTGACCAGGAGCCGGCTGTGTGAGCGTGCAGCTGACTGGGGACCCCTTCTGGCTAAGAACAACATTTCATCAGCAGTCCTCATCATTGGCTCATAGAAGTGACCCTTTTCATAAGCCACCCACTGTTTTTACAATGTCACAGCGTGTTAGTCACTGTGCTTTTCACTGTTTGTGATTTATTACAAAGAATCCGACTGGAAATGTTTCGTTTGATGAGGAGGGGAAACAATTAATTAATTAATCTAATTGATTAATCGGTTTATTTGTAAGAAGAAACGTCATCGATGCTCGAACGTCTGGATAATAATGTCTAAGTTTAAGAACGCGCAGGCGGCAGCAGGTTCAGACTCGCGTGAGATTAAAGAGATTAAATCATGTCGCATAACTCCTTTCTGCCTGCAGCACATCTTATCTTCATCAGCCGGTGGCAGCCGGTCATGTGACCGGTAAATCACCATGGATACCATGTAAACAAAGCATGAGCAGTGTAATTACTTTGTTTATATATTTTGATCAGTTACATAACTTTCACGTTTATTTATTTTATTCATTGTTTGTTTATGTCAATATTAACCTTTATTTTAATATCTATATTTTTTGGCTTTACTTTGATTCTTTCTTGTCTATTTTTATATTTTAATAGGTTTTATTTAATTATTTTGATTTATCTATTTATTTCCTCAGTTTGTGTTGTGCTTTTTTTTTGTTACCGTGTGAAAAATTTGTTGAAATGAAGTCATACACAGATAAAGTCTGACTCGTTCATGAAAGAAATATAAAACACAAAAGCTCGCTCTCTCGCTCTCTCTCTCTCTCTCTCTCTCTCTCTCTCTCTCTCTCTCTCTCCCTCCCTCCCACACACTTCTAACCGAGCCATTTTGTGCAGCTCCACGCCTTGTCTGTCTCCTGTCAGGCCTCCCCTCAGCACGTCTGTCTCCCTCTGACTCTCTGATGAGCCAGCCACTTAATGAACGCCCCTCAAAGAGAAAAAGGCAAACACACAGGCCGCTCTGACATGTGACTGCTCCGCTCAGGGACCACGGCTGACACTTTTTTTTTGGACCGCAGCTTCCACGACGGATCAATGTCGACAGTTTCTGCTGAGCGAGACTTCAGTAATCCTTTTTCGTGTTTCATCTGACTCCCTGTCTGTGCCTGTCTCTCTCTTTTCCTTCAGGATGTACCCGATAAAAGAGGTTCCTATGGAGGCAGAGGCCCTGACTGACTGGCTGTACCAGAGATTCGTGGAGAAAGAAGAGTTGCTGGCCTACTTCTACGACACAGGTCCGTCTGAATTTCATCCTCAGCGTTGCATCACGACGATACCGCAGCTTCTGTGCGGCTCTTTTCTGAAAACGTGAAACGATGTCTGAGATTCAACCACCTCTGGGTGGGCGTATCCCATGGCAACGGGTGACTGATATTCGAGGGCTGTTGTTGCTAGGAGACCGTCAACTTCCGATACAAAACGGGCAATTTAAAACGTTACACGCTGCAACGCTGAACACGTGGAAACATCTGAGGGACGTCCGTGTTCCGGTCTGTCCGGTCTGTGCGTCTTTGACCTTTTTATTTCTCCCTTTCTGGTCATCAGACGTCGTTAAAACTGTGAAGAAATGAAGGATTTCTCAAGCTAGTGTCCGTCACTAAACAGGCTCGAAACATGTCAGCGTAACAGAAAAGTGATGTCAGATAAAATTACATCTCACACCATCCATATAAAAACATTTAACCTTCTATGAGGCTGAGGCTGTAAATATTGACTGAACGTCATCTTTAACTAACGCATTGAAGACTGTCATGACTTCATGAGCTCCAGTCATCATGCATTATAGAACAGAAACATGAAACACCAGCTGTGTCCCTCACAGAGGTTCAGCCAATCGACGTCTGGAGGCTCTCGTGAGTTAGTTTCATTTTCAGCCTGTCGCTCCTTTGTTGGACCACACCCAGATCCTGATATTCGTTGGCATTTTTCCACAAAACGGAGCCAGGTGATGTTGAAAACAAGTTATGACCAGTTGTGGAAATCACAAATTTACCAGAAGTAGCTTGCGCGGGTGAATCCAGATCATCGGAGGTCACCTGAACGCTGTTTTCTTGAGGGTGTTTCCACAAGGCTGCGATCCTTTTCTTGGTTTTCTCGTTCTACCAGAATAAATAATCCAGATTACATGAATGCACCGCGAAGAATAAAACTTCTTATGGAGGAGAAATCGACTTCCCTTCGAAGTTTGTTCTCTAAATTGTGTTAAAGAAAGACGACTAGCTCGGTTGCTTGCGCAGGTGTAATCGCGATGACACCGAGTAATGCGGGTACACATCTCTGCGTCTGTTATCCTGCTTTAATGAATCTTAATTCTGACTGTCTGCGTCTCCGCCTGCAGGATCATTCCCTCTCGAAGACGGACAGAAGGAGGCGGTTTCCCGGCAGATGACCCTGGACCCCGTATGGCTGTGCGTCATCCAGTCGTTGGCGTTCGCCTCGGGCTTCGTGTGGTACGGCGTCCTCCAGTACCTCTACTGCTGTTTATTTTGAGTGCGCTGATGAGGCGAGAGTCTTTTATCGGACCACTGGAAAAGCCTCAGGATCGGTCGGTGTGTGGCCCAGCGTCATACATGCTCCTCCCCTCCTCCACCACCACCACCTCCCCCCTACCCCACCTCTACGATGGATGAATGTACATTTACAGCAGTGGAGAGACTCGAAACAGGAAGCGGAAGCATAGGAAGTACACAGACACAGATTACAGATAGAGAAGATGAAACTGGTCGCAGGCATAGTTAACCCCCTAACACCACACACTCGCTCCAACGGCCTAGCAGAATAATCTCTCGCACTCGTCACGACTCACATTTTTTGATGTTTACACGTCCTCATACACGTAGACGCTCACACGTAACATGACTTTTTATTGGAAGTTAACGACACGAGGCTCAGGACTCCTCCAGAAGATGCTCTGGACTCGGACTCTCGGACTCTCTCCTCCTCCCCCGTCTCCTCCTTTTAGGCTTTAGCCGTCGTAGTTTTACAGAGTATAAAGTACGTATGGACGCGTGCGTGCGTGAGTGAATATATGTGACTAGAAGCAAAATGTCTGCCCTTGTTCTACTTCTTCTTCCTGGCGAGAGTTGATGAAGCCCACTGGACCTCTCTTTCAGCCCGGCTGGCCACACCTTCCAGAGCGAGCGGGCGGGCGGCTGTATGAACGCTGAGGCCGCGCAGCCGCTGGCCGCTCCTCTGGCCTTCATTGCACTAAGGATCCATACTGCCCTAACTGCTCCCTGTCCCAGGAACATAATATTCCTGAGTGTGGTAGCTGTCAATGTTTTATTTCCTCGTTTTGTTCCCTCCTCCTTAACCCGCATATCTCCACAACAACGGCCATTGTATTTGTTGTTGTCTTTCTTTTCTTTCTCCGCCCTGTCTGTCTGTCGAGGCAGTATTCTGAGCTCACTGAGGGAAAAAAACAAAAAGGGGGGATCATGTTTACACTGGCGGCCCCGCTGAAAGCCGGGAAAGGGATGACGCGGCGCTCGATTCTGAAGGATCGACGGTGACGGTGCTGTAGTGCTGATTTTTAAAAAACAAACTAAATAATAAGCGGCGGCACGCAGGGCGAGAAAAGAGCAGCTTAAAAAAAAAAAACAAGTTTTTGTTCCGTGTGTGGATTTTCTCACTCCTCTGCTCGCCGACACACTTCCACATGTGCACACAGAGCCATGTGCAGCTACACGAGCAGCGGCAGAGTTCAGACGTCCGTCTCGAAGGATCGTCTCAGCGAGCCAGGCTGAGAAGGAAGGCAGAGACTCTTACCCCCCCTCATCGGACTACATAGTTTTACAAATATTTAAGCCATAATGCTTAGTGTTGTCGGGGCGGGGAAAAGACACGGAGAGGAGGAAAAAATATGATTTTTTTTTGTTGTTTTTTTATAGAAAGCTACCCTAATGTTCAGCATTCTAAAATAGAGATTTTGGCTTACAGAACTATAGGTGTCATTACTGTAAATTTACAGCATAACCTGCCTAAGTGAGTGTGTGTGGTTGTCTTTTTTTTTTCCCTCCCCCCTTCCTCTCTCCTCCTCCATTTTTTTTTTTTTTTTTTATATACGATTTCACGTCGTGGTCGCTCCGTGACGTCGGAGCGCGGCGGCAGATTTCACCCGCGAGTCATCGAGGAGGATAAAAAAAAATCAAACATTTTTTTTTCCTTTTTGATTTCGTTTTAAAATGACGTAAAAACTCGTCGTCTCCTCACGTCATGGTATGTTTAAAAATCTTGTACATAAAGCTGAGGAAGGAGTTTTCATTGTTGGAAATGACTGCAGCGTTTCTCTCTCTCTCTCTCTCTCTCTCTTTCTCTTTCGGTCCGTGATAATTTCAGAGAATTTTAGTTTAAAAAAAAAATATCATGAATGTTTTTAAAAAAAAAAAAAATGTTGAAAGCAAAGGATTTTCCCTTCACTTCTCAGTGTTATCCTGTATTTTTATTTATTTTTTTGTTTTTCGTGTGCTTCAAGACATTACAGCTACTGACCAGTTTCACAGTTTGTACGTTGTTTTAAATAAATCAGGATTTTTAGTGGGGAAAACCTCGACTGTCAAGCCTTACCTGATGTCCCGGTGGACCGCACTCTCAAATCTGTTTCCTCGCACTCCTGACTAAAACATCCGAGGTGTTTTTCTTTCCTTTTCTGTTGTGCTGATGGTTTCGCAGCAAACTCGAGGAGGGATCGCACTCCTCACCGACGAGGGAAACTCTGTCACGGCCCTGCGACTGACGCAGCCGCTCTGGTTGTTGTGGTTCACTGAGGTCGGTCGGTCATCTGTAATAGAGTCTAGAGGAAGAATTGTCGTCGAATGCAGGAAAAAGGTGCATTGTTGTAGTTTACTGCCCCTCTCTCTCTCTGTCTGGTAGAAACTGTGTGAAACGCAACAAACAAACAAAAAAGGGCTGCCTGTCTGGGAAGGTAACAGCTGTTAAAATCAGGTTGTAAATGTGATTCATCCAGCGGCCCGTTCAGATTCCCCTCCATCGTGAGAGTGACTTGAAATAAAAGCTTCATCTTTTTTTCTTTTTTTTTTTTGTCACCTTTTCACTTTTTTTTTTTTTTTTTTAAATTTTATTTTCCGACCATGTTTCCAAAGAAGGCAGGGAAATAATGTTTTCCTAGATGTGGTTTTAGGAAATAATAGGGATTTAAACAAATTATACTAGAACTGTCTGTAATTTTCCATTTTGTACTTCTCCTTTAATTCCTAGCTACACAGCCATTTTACAACACAAAAGACTTGTGCTGGAATAAAACATCGTAAAGATCCGAACAGTGTAATTCTTTGTCTTTTAACGTGTTTTCATGAAAGTGTTGACAGATGATGAGACGAGTGGATTAGTTTGACATTTTCAGAGATCACAGTTATTCAGTTTTTTTTGAGAGAAATACACGAGAAGATTGTAAAAGTCTGTGAAGCGGAGAAAACGGCAAATTTGAGGCACCTGTACTTTACCTGAGGACGTCTTCTCCACCACGTTTCAGACACAAATATTGTACTTTAAACTGCATTACATTTTTACAAACTGAAGTCCAAAAAATTAGCTCCATGATAAGAAAATACTCATAAAATAAGGACTTTTACTTGTTACGGTATCTTCACTTCAGTAAAACGTAGCAGCTTCTCCCTCCTCCCTGTCTGTATGCCGGTTAAGGTGAAGAAAGAAAACAAGTATTTTCCTCTAAATGTCAGATTATAACAAGCTAAATGCATCAATCCTGACTGTTCCTATAGAAGTTATATTTAAAAAATGATGAATGACTCTTCTAGTTTATCCTCTCCCTGAGGTAAATGATGTTTCTTTCTTGACTCTGTTGATGGCTGGAAATGGTCTCCAGGTAACCAAAGCCTGTGTTTGCTCAGGTCTGTGCCTGTTGTTTAACCGTGGTGTCAGTCACTCGCTGTTGAAAGTCGCCGGTTTGTGTTACGGCGCTCTGATTTCAGCCGTGACGGCGCGCTGATGTCAGTGTGAACTCGGCTCAAGCCTGCACAGATCTGCTTACCGCGGCACGGGTTTGTTTTACTCACTTTAGTAAAGTAGTGATACATCGATGTACGGAGTAATCCATTACAAGTAACGGGCCTGATTTGAAGCTCAAAATCATGGTTGGTAGTCCAGCCTCTTCCACTTTAAGCCTCAATATAACCTGAACAGGTGAGCTGTATAATAATTCACCCTCAGTACAGTTGTCATGAACGGGGAAATTAGCTACAGAGACCAAAACTGTTTTTTGTACCAGGCTGTAAACATGTTTATTGGACATTTTAACATGGGGACTTATGGAGACTGACCACTTCTGGAGCCAGCCTCAAGTGGACGTTTGAGGAACTGCAGTTTTTGGCTTCACTTCACAGGTTTCCGCTTGGTACCGAGCTTGGCTGGCAACCAGTGGGGACTCAACCTTGCCAAGAAGTAGTTCCCTTGTTGCACTTTTCTTTTAGAGGTGCTGGTTACCTGTTCCCACTCCTTATGCTAAGCTAAACTATAAGATCGTTAATGTGTATCAGCTGCTAGGAAAGAATTCCTCCTTCCTGCTTTAAAATTGTTGGATAAGAGGAAACCAAAGGTTACATTTCCACGGCAGCTGGAGTGATATGTGTCGGGTCGGGTCTGCAGGAGAGCCACATGCCTGAGGCAACCAATGGGATCCCAGGGTGAAAACACCAGGAAGTGAACTGGAAAATGGGATTAAATATGCACGAAGCTTCACCAACATACCAAAGGGCTAACAGTCAGGAGCCAGAGTGGCTGTTAGCTCAGCGTGGTGTCCAGATGGAGGTGTAGCTGGAGAATCCTCGTCCTCGGTGCAACTCAAAGCCTCGTCCCAAGGTCACCCACATTACAGCCTCCAGAGGAGCTTCTGTCCTCTGCAGAAGCACCAGTGTTCCTCTTCGGACACCTGCAATGAACTATTTCACGGGCACCGCTCCCCAAAGGTCCTTCGGTGTCACGCTTTGATGCCTGTTCCCTCGTGACGCCGTCCCTTGAGTCAGCAAGCACTAAAACACCCAGCTGTGGAGAGAGGAGGGCCCGGGCCTGAATGTCACTGCAGCAGCCACCGGCATCACTCGAGTCTCCTCCAGGGGCTCCCGTCCTGCTGTCACAAGGGAGGAGGATGACGGTGACGGCCGGTCGCACCATCAGTGATGTTAGATCACATATTTCTCGTGAAAATACTGAAAACAGGACTCGTCAGCTCCTTTAATTAATCAGCCCAGAATATCTTGTTTGTTTAATCTGTACAAAAACCAAAGTGTTGAAACAACATTTCGCTTTCGTTTGATGGTGTGTGTGTGTGTTTGAGTGAGTGTGTGCCAGGCTATTTCTTGGCTGCTAGCTGTTACCTGGCAACCAGTAGAGACTCCAGGAAGTTCCTTGTCCTCGCCAAGAAATGGTCCGACACGTAACCCTCCTTATAAAACAGCAGAGTGTTGCTCTTACACTTCATTAAATTGTATTATAATAACATTCATTAGTGAGATTTAAAGATGCTGCTTCGGACAGAGCCAGGTTAGCCGTTTCCCCATGTTTACAGTGATGTTAAGCTAAGCTAAGCTAACTGGGTGCTGGCCGTGGCCTCATATTTACCATACAGATCTTCTCATCTAACCTCATCTAATGTTTAATCACCTCAAAATAAGACTTACTTTAAAATGAGCCTTTTATATCTACAGACACTGGGGGTCCTCTTCCATGGAGTCCGCCATGTTGAACCGCCATGTTGCTATGGTAGCCCAGAACAGACAAACCAAATACTGACTCTCGATAGAGCTTTTTATGGGTTTTTTTTTTTAATGTTTTGAAGCCACTGTAGTTTATCCTACAAGCTGCCAAAGAGAGGGCGAGGCGACAACACCGCTAGACGCCACTAAATCCAACACACTTGACCTTTAATGCTAACTATTATTAGCTAAATGCTAAGTTTTTTTTCAAGTTAGCATCACTCTAGGCGGTGAGATGGCAAAGAAACACTTTTATTATCCAGGTATGTGGACACATGCAAGGTTTAATAAACAGTATGTACAACATGTGTAGACTGTGCATGAGTGATGATATTTACATGGATTTAAACAGCGAGAATAAATAATTTACAGGCACCGGGTTTGTTCCTGACACAGTGATGTTCACTGTTCATCAGTGTGATAACCTGAAGGAAGAAAGAAGGAGGCTCAGAGGTGATGCAAGCACCATAAGCATCCTGTGAACCCTCATCAGTCACCCCCAGCAGAGGTGAGGAGGTTGTCGTGGGATGTAGCTGTCTGTCCTCCCTGTCGCTGCCTCTCAGCTCCTGGCCTTTAACAGAGGCGGCTGACGTCAGAGCGGCCTCGGGCACCCGACTGTCTCTGTTGTATTTAGCTGTCAGTTTTCTGCTCCGGCTCCACCACCCCTCCACCCCGACTGTTCCTGGCTGATGTCCAAACTCCTCCAAGCTCTTTGTAGGAGTGACCTTTGCAGAGGCAGACTGACAGACCGGCTCGGGCTCGGGTGGCGTGAGCGGTTGGTGTCAGTGTGTGTGGTGCTGGCAGCAGAGAGGATAATTTGAACTGTTGCTGTGGCTGCCCCAACGTGTTTATCAGGCGGCAGTCACACATCAGCATCTCCTTGTTATGAGAAAAATCATCTTTTATCTGTCATGTGCCAGTCAGGCTTTGATTGTGCACATTTAAACCAATACCTGATGCTCTTTTAAATATGTCAGGCAGTCAGGAATGTGCATGATGTTACAGTAAATAACCAGATCTAAATCTCTTCCAACTGTAAGATCCTTATGTAAATGTGATAAATGACAGAGAAAAACAGAACATCTTAATGTCACAGCAGACTGTGTATGATGATGATCTATGCCATATCCAGAAATACAAGCAGAGCGAGAGGTCTCTGCGACTGATGGCGACTCTTCAGGAGGTCCTGCTGTTTCCTCCTCTGTGGCTTACATCCATGGAAACAAAAAAAGTTTGTTTTTGGTCCTTTTAAAGGTTTTTACTGCTCCTGTTTGTTCGTCAGTGGGTATGCAACGACTTACACAGTGAAGACTTTGAGCAGACGTAAAACTTGAAAATGTTCACTGGTTTTTTGGATATTTTTAGTGAGCTATTCTTACATCTGCTTGATTAATGTCCTAGACAGCTACTTTCACGCTCTGCGCTTCAGCTAGAATAAAATGTGAACATAACTCAGTCATTAGTGCCTAAAGGGATATTTTTTAAAGAGTGATGTGACTGTTTAAAGCATTTATATCCTAGTTTTATTGTTTTATAATAATAATAATAATAATAATAATAATAATAATAATAATAATAATAATAATACATGAAATAAATGAAAACATGGTTTCCACGGTGACCAACGCTTTAACTGCGTTTTGGCGCCACCCCGTGGCGAGTTGTGCGCATGTCATTCCCCTACCCGCTCTACTCTCGCGGGTTTTGAGGCGCTTAGCAACCTCACAACTTGTATCCTTCCCTTAGCCAATCAGGAGTCACCGTGAGGCGAGAACGGGCCAATTACAATCGAGGATTTGGGCACCGATTTAAAAACCGAGCAGCGGCCGCTTCCTTGTTTTTGTTAACTGGCGATTCACACGCGTGAGCGAGGAACAGAAACATTTGGTTTGTTTTTATCGGTAACAAATCACCGGGGCAGTAAATGAAGAGACTCACCCGGTTTAAGTTGATGTTGAACTAACGTCGAGTGTATCCTAGCAACAACCGACGTTAAGTCACGTAACTTAACGTTAGACTCGGTGTGAAGAAGTAAGATGCCGTCCCGGGTTGAGGATTACGAGGTGTTGTACACGATAGGCTCCGGTTCTTATGGAAAATGCCAGAAAATAAGGCGGAAATCTGACGGGAAAGTGAGTAACGTTCACGTTTATTATATCCGCTCACCTGTAACGCCAGGTAACGTTAACCTGCCCGGGGGGCTTTGTTGTTTGTTACCGGATAAAGCGTCATACCAACGGTAGCTTCAGTTGAATTAAACCCTGAACTACGTTACCGAGCGTTAATAATAATAATATAGTGACTTTGTGATGTGTTTTGGACATTAAATGCCACTTTAGATATCATGATGCTAATGTTTTTAGCACAGGTACCTCTTCAACAGTCATGTCAGCACAGGTGTGGCTGATTAATTTGGCTAATTAATCACATTACAGCAGCTTCTTTTAATTGAGGTGTTTGCAGACACATTGTGAAGATGCATATTTACCTGTTGCACGTTAATTTAAAGCACATTTTTGCTCCTCTAATGTGATAATGGGCCCTTTTTTTTCATGACGTGCAACAGCCAGCAGGTAAACACAGGTGTGTCCAGTGATACTGATTTAGGTTAAGGAGTCAGGGTGCTGCTGAAGAGGGCCGTGTCTGCTGCACTAAAGGGAACTGAACCTTCATTAGTAGCATTGGAAACACCTGAGTTGAACACCTGAGTTGTTTCATAGCCGTGTAAATTGACCGCTTCTGTTCTTTTTGTAGATCCTCGTGTGGAAGGAGCTGGACTACGGCACCATGGCGGAGAGCGAGAAGCAGATGTTGGTGTCGGAGGTGAACCTCCTGAGGGAGCTCAAGCACCCAAACATAGTGCGGTACTACGACCGCATCATAGACCGGAGCAACGCCACGCTGTACATCGTCATGGAGCACTGCGAGGGCGGGGACCTGTCCAGCCTCATCACCCGATGCATCAGTGAAAGGTGACGGTGTGATCTTTAGTGTTGAAGTGTGTGTCTGTCCACCTCACATCAGTGCTGCAGAGTTAAGCGTGTGTGTTTTTTAAATCATGGCAGGCGTTATTTAGAGGAGCAGTTCGTCCTGCGAGTCATGACGCAGCTCACGTTAGCCCTGAAGGAGTGCCACAGACGCAGTGACGGCAGGGCCACGGTTCTTCATCGAGACCTGAAACCAGCCAACATCTTCCTCGACATCAGACAGAACGTGAAGCTCGGAGACTTTGGCCTAGCGAGGATCCTGAACCATGACACCAGTTTTGCAAAGACCTTTGTCGGGACGCCTTACTACATGTCTCCAGTGAGTTGTTCAATCCTGCTGTGGTTTTTAACCTGACCTTTTGCTCCTGACCATATCCTAATTACCCACATTTACATCTGTTTCAGGAACAAATAAACCGGATGTCTTACAATGAGAAGTCTGATATTTGGTCACTGGGATGTTTGCTGTATGAGCTCTGTTCATTATCGTAAGTTCTCTAACTCCTCTGCTTTAGCTGTTTTCCCCAGCAGCCGGTTTGTTGACTGTCTGACATTCTCCCTCCATGCAGCCCTCCATTTACTGCTTACAACCAGAAAGACCTGGCAGAGAAGATCAGAGAGGGGAAGTACCGAAGAATCCCGTACCGATACTCTGACGAACTGAACACCTTGCTCAGCAAAATGCTCAACTTGAAGGTTACAAATTAACTATTTATCACTCACTGATTTATGTTTAAATCAGTTTTGTCAAAGTTTAATTGTGCTGCCGTTATTGTATTAATCTGTGTCTCTGTTGCCAGGACTATTTGAGGCCCTCTGTAGAGGCTATCCTCCAGAGCAGCCTGTTGGCTGACGCTGTCGCCGAGGAGCAGAGGAGGGCACAGGCGCGACTTCGCAGAAAGTCGGCGGACTCCGACTGCCCCCTTCACAAACCCGCTGAACCGACGGCACCCTCGGCTGCAGAGCTCAGACTCAGGGAACAGGCACTGCGAGACAGAGAAAAGGCGCTGAAGGAACGCGAGCAGAGGCTGGAGCGTAAGGCTTTTATTTATACTCCCATTGTGTCCACACAGACCCGCCCACTGTGGCCTGGTCACGGAACAGTGTGGCGACCTGGAAAAACATTCAGAGCCGCTGCTGAAATTTTGTATGTCATTCAGTTGTAAATTTTCTTTTTTTCTATCTTAGAGATAGGTAAGGTTGTATAACGTTAACTGTCACAGCACATGTTCTGCAGGTAAACAGAACAGTTTAACTGGTTTGTTGTTGCGTGACTTGTTCTTGACTCTGTACTAACACCACACATACAGCATGCATGAATCTCAAGTCTCTGCAAATCAGGGAGGTGTTGGTGTCACATGACAAATGAGTGCTACAAATTCCAAAAATTATTATTATTTTTGTCCTTTCATGGCAGAACGAGAGCAGGAGCTCTGTGTACGTGAGCGACTGTCGAATGAGAAGCTCGCGAGGTAAAAACTTTAAGAAGGCTACAACTGAAACAATTCACGCTCGCTCTTCATGGTCATCCTTTGCCAGCGTCTTCAGTTGATTGGTACAAATCTGTTTCAGAGCCGAGAGCCTGTTGAGGAATTACAACCGTCTACAGCAGCAGAGGAACCTGTCACCGTTCTGTGGCAAAGATATAGGTATGGGACTTGGACGAAGACCCCTGGACTTCCTGAACTGAGCAATGTTTTTAGGGATCATGTTTCTGTTTTAGAATGTGCAGGACCAAATTTATTTATTACTTTTTAAATCATGTTAATAATGCTTTTATACACTAATAAAGAATTCAATGAACTCTGCATTTTTTATGTTTTAAATAAAGAATTCATTTCGTGTTAGACACATGCCATCTTCCATGTCGCGGTCACTGACTCCTTGCTGTTTGGTTCTAGATGAGGAGAGCCTCTCTCCCGGCAAGAAGAAGGTCCACTTTGCTGGTGAGAGCAAAGAGAACCGGCGTCCTGAAAGTCGTCAGGGTCTGACGTCCCAGGAGCTGATTTTAAGGAGGCTGCAAGTGGCCAATCTGCGCGCTCAAACGCTGAACGAAGTGGAGAAGACCTGTCAGATCAAGAGCAAGCAGATACTCGGCATCCGCTGATCAGACAGACATTACTGTCTGACTGACTGAATGTGAAAGCTCCTGAAGTCGTAATAACTGGATGTAAATAGTTTTATTTATGTGATAAATGAGCAGCTGGGACGGTAGTGAAGCTAAATTATTCAAGCCAGTGTATTGTTATATTTCAAACTTTGTAGTGTCAGTTTATTTAATTTCATGTTTCATAGTCGTACTGTGCCGTGAATGTGCTGTATATTGTTTTATATGTGTAAGTCAGTTTTCTGTCACAAACTGGATATAGAGATAAAAGGGCAGCTTCTTTGATGACATCTGTAACAATACAGGAAAATCTAGAAACTTCAATCATCCTGAATAAAAATGTGTGCCAAAGATGCTCAGTATGCATAAATATCTGATATATACAGTTCATTATTCACAGAGTTCGGATAGATGTGTAATGTCACAAAAGTATATTAAAAGATTCTGGGGGAGATTTTAGGAACTCCTCTTAAAACAATTACTCAAAATGAATTAGTCTTGTAATCACCATCACAATTACCCACACTCCAAACTTTAGTGTTTCATCAGGACAGATAACTCCCACAAGGGGTCATCAGTTTCCCATGAAGAAGAGGGGCTCCTGCCACAGTGATCACAGGGAACACAGACGAGCCTTCACACCTGGCAGTGCTTTGTTCTTGATTAACAGCAGATAAAAAGGTTTCGTTAAGGACAGTTGTATTATATTATGGTTTTGTTAAATAAACGGCTTCCAGGTGATAAAATAAAAAGATTAAATGTTTCCAGCAATGATTGCTAAACCCAATTATTTACTTAAAAACACTACATTTGGTATAATTCCATTAAACACTGTTGAATATCTTATAGTGATCAAGTACTTCAATTAAAATTAAATTATAGGCAAAGTAATAACTGACAAGATGTTTAAGTTATTATTAAAAGACTGTTTAAAGTTTTACTGACAAAAACTCTACACCATCCTCACTGTTTATACTGTTCATTTGCCATATTTACACTGTTTATATTGTTTAGATTTGCCATATTTTTCTTAGATATATTTAACTTGTATGTACATATATATATTTATATTTTATATTTCCTGTATATTGTCTTTTGCACAAGTGATATGTGGGAAACAATATTTAAATTCTTTTAAATATTTATTTAAAAATTTATAATTATGAATAATGAGGAAAATAAATATAACAATAAACAGTAAAATAATAATAAACACTTTCTCCATTTAAATTGATTAATTAATACGCGTATTAAAATAAATCAGGTATTTCTGATAAATACAGATCGATTGAGGTCGCTATCGCGAGACTTCAGTTGCTAACAGCGTGCGTAGCAACGGCTGTTGTCTGGCTCGTGCGCTCCACCTACACGCGAGACTTGCATAACTCGACCAATCGGATTCCACCTCGTGACCTCTCCACCAATGGGAACCGCGCAGAGGGGGGAGAGGGGGCGTGTCTTCACCGCGCCGTGTTCCGTGTGGAAAGTTTACCGGCTCGGGTGCAAAGTTTCAGCCGTCTGCAAACCGAAGCTCATCCTCAAACGTCGGTGAAGACCTCGGCGTACTTAACGTACGTTAACTCGGAACGGTTCCCCCACCGAATTTATTCCCTCTTCCCGTCGTCGTCGCCGCGGTGGTCTTCACACTTCTAGCCGAGTGATGCTGCCGTCCGCCGGATGAAAGCAGTGAGTGAAGACGCCGTTAGCCGTTATTGTCTCGCGGAGCCACCTAGCTTCCCGTAAGCCGTTAGCTCGGAGTTGCTAGCTCGGTGTAGAGGAGCCGGAGAACCGTCATTTCAACCCGAAACTCGACGCCGAGGAAGGGAACATGGCTTGCGAGCCTAACCGCGTCCGGCTGCTATGTATGCTCTCGTTGACTTTCGGGTTTTTCATTGTGGAGGTGGTGGTGAGCCGGATGACCGCATCCCTGTCGATGCTGTCGGACTCCTTTCATATGCTGTCGGACGTCATCGCGCTGGTGGTAGCTCTGGTCGCGGTGCGTTTCGCCGAGAAAACACACGCGACCAACAAGAACACCTTCGGGTGGATCCGGGCGGAGGTGATGGGGGCTCTGGTCAACGCCGTCTTCCTCACGGCGCTGTGCTTCACCATCGTCCTGGAGGCTGTGGAGCGCTTCACGGAGCCGCATGAGATCGAAAGCCCCGTGGTGGTGGCCGGGGTCGGCGCGGCGGGGCTCCTGGTCAACCTGCTCGGACTGTGCTTGTTCCACGGGCACGCCGGCGGAGGCCACGGGCACTCCCACGGTGGTGGAGGTGGTGGTGGTCACTCGCATGGGAAAAAGGACAAGAGGGGAAAGTCCCAGAAGGCTGGGAATGGATCATCAGGAGAGGAGACCAACAACTTGGTGGGGAACCACAACAGCCCGAAAAATGGTGAGTGTGCAAAAATCTATAATATGTTTAAATGAATTGTGACATTTAATCTGACATGCCAGACCTTATCTCCTTTGTTAGATTGCGTAAGAGCACATATGTACATCTTCAGTGTGTCATGAGGACCCCTCCTCCTCCTGCCTACCTGAGTGACTAATCCTGACTGTTTCTTCTATCACAGTAACATTCACACATCTGGTTTGTTATCAGATACATATTTCAGCTCGTGGGTTATTCTAACGCGGCCGACATCGGCCCTCGAGTTTCACGCTTTGTAAAGTTGAACGCCGCCTGAGAGTGTGCTGAGAGACACCCAAGAAACACGACAAGTCTCATCTTGTAACCGCCTCGTCTGTCACAATCCCTGAAGCCCGACTGTCACACAGACGGATTTTAGTGTCCGGTTACTACGAGCAGGGACGGCTCGTGTGTCTCTCTGTTGTGGTCAGATCAGAATTTCATGTACAATAAACACACAGACCCTCCTCCTCCTCCTCTCTCCTCCTCCCTTGGATTTCTGTCTGAGCGCCCATCCTCCAACCTCTCTCTTACAGAAGACCACGTCTCCCCCACACTGTAGGCTACATTCAATAAATGCAGGCTATACCCCCACCACCACCTCCACCCCCTCCTCCTCCTCTGTGCGCCCATCGCTGTTACTAGGTCATACATCAGTGTAGCCACGGAGTCGACAGCCCCAGCCACACCATTAACCGTTGATGAATGACCCGGTGGCGTCCCGGGGGTTGGAAAGCGAGTGCGAGCAGCCGCTGCTCAGGTGCCATTCCCCTCAGATTTGTGTACCCTGCCTGCCTGCTCTTACTAATTTCAGTTTTCCTGTAGGAATTCAAATGCAGTGGCAAGTTTTCTGTCACATAATCCAGCATGGCTAGATCATGAGCAGTGTAAAAGCACAGGCTCGGGTCACAAGAGTGAGTTGTCTCCCGCAGCGAGAGCAAGAACAAATATCACTAATAAGTTAATGGAGCGAAAGTCTCAGCAGGCTGTCCTTAGTCACCCTCTTCCTGCCTTTGAATGGAGCGGCTCCAACATGTGTCGCCTGATGACATCGCAGAGTTCTCAGTGCTTTTTTTGTTTCAAGTTTGAAAACAAGTTGTGCTTCACTGACCCCCCCCCCCCCTGTTACTACCGCAGGCTAATTTATTACAGCTTCGCACCGTCATGAGCTGCTTCTTGATGTTCCAGCCATTTCTGTTTGAGCTGCAATGTGCCGTCCGTGTCTGTTTTGAATGCTGCATTAGTATCTCAGTGTCAAAGTCCAGCTGCTTATTAAACTTTGACTTCATGTTCCCCTAAACTAGGCTAACCTCTTTGTGTTTATCTTCAGAAATCAGCTGTAAAGGCGACGCAGAGTTGCAGATGAATGGCAACACCCACTACGAGGAGATGGAGCATGACCATGACCACGACTCGCAGCTCAACATGCGCGGGGTCTTTTTGCACGTGCTGGGTGACGCCCTGGGCTCCGTCATCGTCGTGGTCAACGCTATCATATTTACCTTCGTGTGGCAGCCCTGCGTAGCCGGCGAGAAGTGCGTGAACACATGCACCGACAGCCACAGCACAGACCACCAGCACGTCAACCACACGCTGGTCGACCTGCTGGAAGGCCCCACCAAGTTTGCCGGCCCCTGCTGGGTTCTTTACCTGGACCCCACGCTCTGCATCATCATGGTGTGCATCCTGCTGTATACTACCTACCCGCTGCTCAAAGAGTCGGCCCTCATCCTGCTGCAGACTGTGCCCAAGCAGATCAACATACACCGGCTCAACGAGCGGCTGCTGAGCCTGGACGGCGTGCTGGCCATCCACGAGCTGCACGTCTGGCAGCTGGCCGGCAGCCGCATCATCGCCACGGCGCACATCAAGTGCCACGACCCCACGTCTTACATGGAGGTGGCCAAGCGCATCAAGGACTTCTTCCACAACGAAGGCATCCACGCCACCACCATCCAGCCCGAGTTCGTCACGTTCAACTCGGAGTCTCGAGACTCCCTCTGCGAGCTCTCCTGTCGGACTCAGTGCGCTCCCAAGCTGTGTTGCGGCTCCGCGGACAAACCTGGCTCTGATAAGAAGGCCAACAGCGACTGTAGGGCTGCCGCCACCGCTGCCGCCACGGCCTCACCGCTGGAGGTGATCAATGAGACCGCAGAGCGGGATGTGGCCGTTCAGGTGCGCCCTCAGTCAGAGGCATCTGAGGTCATCATCGCTAGAGAGGTGGAGTCGTCTCTGTGAGATGGAGGGGAGAGAGGAAACAGAGGAGTCATGGACAAGGAAATAATTTTCCATAGCCTTTTATTCTGTCCTTGTTGTGGCTGAAAAACCCTCTGTGTTCATGCGTTTGAGCCGTTCCTTTTCATCTTTTCTCTCTCTCTGTATACCTCTTTCCATTCTCTCCATATTCCACCCCAAGCCCCCCTCCTCCTCTCTTGTTGTCTGTTGCCCTGGCAGTATGGTGGCGATGCATGTTGGGGTTCACTGACCTTATCTCCTCCAGGACTGGAGCGAGGCCTGCATGAGTGTCCCTCATTAGCACCGTGTCGTGATGCGTCATCTCGTCCCCCCATGGTGTGTCTGTGCCAAAGCTTCTCACTGCAGGACTGAAGGGATCTGAGAGACGTCCTCTTCTCCAAAAGGACACACACACACACAAACACACATGCAAGTCGAAGCACACATCACTAGGTTATCTTGTTTAGCCTATGGACCTGTTGGCGAAGAGTCTACAGTTTTTGTGTTTGTTTTTGCGTAGGCTTTGAGCAGATCTATTTTCTTACCCTCTGGCCCCAAATGGAAGAGTATTGTATTGCATACTAATTTAAGTATTTAAGTTATTAGAAATGATCTATTTCTCTCTGTAGATGCTGTTTGTAATTAGTTTGGATGATAGAAACTTTTTTTTTTTTTTTGCAATTTCTCTGTCTTGACTTTCCTCGGACAGAATCATCTATGCTGTAGTCAGTTTTTTTTCTTTTTCAAGATGCGACGTTTTACAATGATTCAAGACTTTCTTTTCCTCTTGGCCTTGACTCACTTTTTAATTGCAGTCATACGTTTGGATACAAAAGCCGTTTCAACACCTCTCTCTCTCTCTGTCTCTCTCTCACCTTGCCTTTTAAACACAAACAAACTGCTGTGGTATATAGCACTAGTCGACTGAAGCGTAACCGGCTCGGTCGCCTAATTAAAAACGTTCATTCACAAATTCGATGCCTTGCAAGCCAGAGGGTTGGTTCTGTTGTGAAGAAATGAGCACTGTTTGCCAGTATGAATACTGAAACACTATTCTCTGTTGGAATCTATGATGATGGCTGTTTTTTTTTTATTGGTTTAAAGAAAAAAGAAGAATCCCCATGAATGTGTTTGGTACCATGTCACAATCCATGCTGACGAGTTTTTATATTTCCAGGAAGCTCTACTATGTTTGCATGGCCAAACCGAGACCTGGTGTTTAACTTTTTTAGGAGCTCCACGAGAGCTTCAGTTGCTGCTTACCAGCTCTCGCCTGGTATCCCCTGACATTACTTATAACTGTGTAGGGAATGACTCGTGATAGCTTTTCTGTTCTCTGCTCTGAGCGGCTGAGCAGGCTGGGTTTTTTTTTCTGAAATCGAAGTCCATATGGTGGCCTTTAAAACTTTCTGAATTTTCACTCATCACCACAGATATCTTTTAAAGGTAATCCATAGATGCGTTTCAGATTTCCACTCCTGATTAAATGTGTATGCAATATAGAACTATGTGCTGGGAAATGTATTTTGACGCGTTCCTTCATTTGTAATGTTCGGTCACTTTTATTCTGTGTCTTTTAAGACTTGAGCTCTATGTGCAAATTGAAAAACAAGTGTTTTTGTTAATTTTAGATATGACATGTCAACTGATGTGTTTTTGATATACTATATATCTACAGTATCTGTCCAATGTGTCATTGTGAAATAAAAAAAATATGGCTGTTTGGTACAGTTGATGAGCCCAAATGTGTCTTTTGCCTTATTCTTTTTCTTCTCTGACCTTTTTAGTCAGAATAAATCAGTTTTATTTTTCCTTTAAACTTAATTTATTTAGCTCTAATCCAAAGAAGAAAGGGAAAAGTTTAAAATCAAGAAAAAGCCAAGGTAGCTAATGTGTTTTAAAGGACCAGTGTGTAAGATTTCAACTGTCTAACTGACCAAATTGAATACCCCTCACCTCACCCTTCATTACCAAGATGAATATATTCTAATTCTGCCAGTAAACCCTCGCACAGCTTACACAAAGGACCTTTAAGATGCTTTCCAGAGATGATTTGGCTTTGCTGAGACTTTGCGGGAGGCTGAGTTGAGAAACAACACAGAGCCAGCGGTGGAAGTGGCTTAACTGATATTGAAACTTGGCGAGAGTTTCTCAAAGTGCCAATACAAACTGAGCTTTTTTTGACTTTTGCCTATTAAATCCACTTTAGCCACGGAAGTTTAAAGCAGATTAAAGAGGAGATTTAGATTTAAAGAAGCAGGGATTGTGTACAGGGCAGCTTAACTTTATTACAACCAGCCAATATTCCAGTTTCCTGTAAAGGACCAACTGAAAGTAACTACAGAGTACATATCTGCTCTTTAACACGTCATGGAAAATATCAGTACCCAAGAGGAAGAAACGTCAAACTATGAGGTTGTTCTATGACTGAGGATGATGATTATACCTGCCCCTACTCTTTCAGGTGATTGTTGGCTTGATTAGTCAACCACGGAGGTGTTAATATAACATCATGCACGCAACCGTGAGAACTCGCAGAATACATGAACTGAAACATACAAAACAGAGATTCAGGTCCTTTATTTCTGTAAAAGTATTAACATCAGGGTGTTCCTCAAGGCTCTGTGCTTAGACCCCTCCTCTTAACATGTCCATGCTCTCCTTTGGTCCCCCTAAGGCTTTTGCCTCTCCTTCTATGCAGATGACACCCAGCTCTATCTCAGCACTAAACTATCCACTCAATTCCCCCACAGTCCTGCATGACATAAACACTACTCAAGCTAAGCAGTAGTAAACTTGAGCTCACAGTTCTGGTTCCAAAGGTTCTCCTCTCAAAGGTTGGATTTCACGCTCATTAGTCTCACATCACCAAATTAGCTTTGTTCCACCTCAAAAACATCTCCATCTCTCAGACTCTCTTTCATCACCTCCCTTCAGGACTATTAAAAGTCCTGTCCAGGGTAACCAGCAAAGGCCTGGACAGGCTCCAGTATGTGCAGAACTCAGCTGCCAGGGTTCTCACCCGCACCAGGCCCTGGCAACACATCACCCCCACCCTCATCCACTACCAGTAACTCCCAGCGAAGTCCTGCATCTCATGCAAAATCCTCCTTCTCATCTATAAATTTCCTCATGCCCTTATCTGACCCCTTTCACCCTCTTAGATTTTTGGAGGACCACCAACCTTCTGGTCCTCCATCTCAACTTGATTTATGTACAAGTAAAACAACTGTAAATAGGTAAGAATCAAATACAGGATTTAGTTTAAGAAGTTAAGAAAAATATATCGCATTGATGAGGGAATTAGTTGTCAAAATAGAAATAAGTTCAATGTTTGACCACTGAATGGCACCAGGAAGGACTATAGTACAAAGAAAATTTTAAATAAATAATAACTCAACAGAGGCTGCAAACCTACAGTGGGAGTTTGAATCTTACTGTGTCTGAGGTGAGAAACTCAGCATGCATATAAAACTGTATGCAAATTGATCTAGTGTTTAAGTCCAACAGGATATTTGTGGCTCATGTCTTCGGTTCCGGCTACAAAACCTCAGACTATCTAAGCAGCAATAATGGTTAGAAGTAAATCTGACATGCTAAGTGTGAGTGACTTGTGAAGCTGTCATGGTGCAATTACGTAAGTCCATAATTATAGCATTTCACAACTCTTCTCCGCGGTGTAAAGAGGCGGATACTGACTTAAAGCCTGTGGCTGAGTTTCAGTGGGAGTCTGGTGTGGCTGCTGACTTTGAATGTGTGGCTGACGGAGCAGCCACCGGGCCGACGGGACTTATGTAAGAGGCCCCGGGGCATTCCAAAGGCAACAAGCACGGGGCTCTACCAAGCATTCCTCAGTGTAGCCGGCCCGTTCTCTCCTCACTCTACCTCTTTTCATGTGGATAGAAAGAGGTTCGTGCATAGAGCGGCTCTCTTTTTGTGCTCTTTGTTGAAGGTGTTCTTTGCACCTTTACTGCAGCCTCATTGTATGCATGCATCCAGTGCTGACATTTAAGTTGTATTATTCCAAAAATACTGAAGCTATCAGTAAAATGTTCACTTGTTTCCCCCCAAATATCATATGTTGTAATACAAAATCTGCTCGTAGCGACTATGGTATTAATAAAGTTTTGTTTGTGGTTATATTTAAGTTTGGTTAGAGTTAATGAGGGCAGGTAACGATGAACACGCCATGACACGCCACTGAATAATCCAGTTTTTAAGTGTACTGATATGTACTGAAAGTCTGTAAGACAAAAATTAAATCCAGCAAATGAAGCCGATGTGTGCAAAAGTGAACACGGAGCTGCTCAATACGCAAACTGCCCCTTTGTTTCCTCCAGCAGCTCGGTCCTTTGGGTTCATCTCTTCAAGTCTCTGAAGACAAAAACACAGAAAACATTATTAAACATTATTATAATAACTTCAAAACTTTAGAAACATACCTCTGTCACTGCTCTTCAGCCCGTTAGGCCTCCCCCTCCTCCTGCTCCTCCTGGTGTCTCTCTTCACCTGGCTGACCTCTTCACCTGGACACTTTGCAGCACCTCCTCCTCCTCCTCCTCCTCCCCGCTCACCTGGCTCTGACCCCGCCTTCTTTCTTATCAGTTTATTTATCCGTTTTCTGAGAAAACTTGTCTGCTAACGTTATCTCACTATCAGACTAAAATTTGAGAATATATTAGTTTATTAGCTTTATGTTGCTAATATTAGCTTTTATTAGCATGCTAACACTAGCCTCCAGGGGCCACTTGGAAGGCGAGCGTTAGCATGCTCGATCAAACAAGTGGCCAAGTCGTAGCTTCGCGAAGCGAGGAGCGAACAAAGTCTCATGTCAGATTTGTTCTGACAGTTGGACAGACAGGACCCCCCCACCCCCCCACCTCATACCACATAACTGACAATGTGGGATATTTTAAGTCCTGTACCCTACAGTGTGTATCTGTGTGTGTGTGTGTGTGTGTGTGTGATTGCACCAGGCCATCTGTCTCCCTAAATTTGTCCCTGGGATTTCCAAACGGGGGCTGAGCAGGACATGAGTTCATGGGGAGGTGGGGTGGGATGAGCACTGGATTTGGGGGGTGAAAGGTCACTGCTGTTCACCTTTGCTAACCCAGCGTTTGTAGGTTCAATAGAGAGGCGAGCAGGCCACAAAGAGGGGTCGTGACGATACATGAAACTTAGTGAGCTTCATCAGTGTTGGTTGATGGATTTTGTGGCTTTTGGACAAAGCTAGGCTAGCTGTTTCCCCCTGTTTCCAGTATTTGTGCTAAGCTAAGCTAATTGGCTGCCGGCTGCGGCTTCATATTACAAGCTGCATCAATCGCTCAGCTAACTGTCATGTCTCTAACAAACAGTCTAATATCTACCTTTGCTGTAAAAATGTATTCATATGATTAACACGTCCCACCATGTTTGCTGATTTTGAATCTATCAGACGAACTGAAGGAGCTGTGCTGTGCTGTAAGAGTCTGCCGCCGCGCTAGCAGCATTGTGAGACAATACAAAACACAGTGGTGCTTTGAGCTAAACGCTAATGTCAGCATGCTTCCAGTGACAATGCCAACATGCTGATGTTTAGGTGTTGGCGGATGGATTTTGTGGCTTTTGGACAAAGCCGGGCTAGCTGTTTCCCCCTGTTTCTAGTATTTGTGCTAAGCTAAGCTAATTGGCTGCCGGCTGCGGCTTCATATTTACCATACAGACATAAGGGACGTCAAATTAGTGCTTTGAGGATATTATCTGCTTAAAATATTAGCTATTAGAGGCTTGAAGTGTCTGTAACAAACAGTACACGCAGTGGAAAACTGAGACAACTTCGATCAGTTAGCGTCAACATCAAACAGTAAAGCTCTTGATACTCCAGCAAAACACACACACACATACACAGCTGCTTTTCATTCCCATAAGCTGACTTATGGCTTCACTTGATCATCACTTTCTTTACAGGTTAAACCTGTTGTCAAGGGCAAATGTCTCTGTTCTCATATTACATTTGTTCTACAAATACAGGTCAGGCCAGAGTTAAAAGTGCTTGTGTGTAGAGTAGAGCGGTAGAACAAAAGCCAGTGAACGTTATATCAGATTTGTAAAAAACTGTTATTGTCTCCATAGAGGCTGCTGAGCCCGGTTACATTGCTTGCATGCACAGCTCCTGTTCTGGCACGACACTAGCTCCACCTCCTCTTCTTCTTCCCGGTGGTCCAAAACATCTGTAAAGCTAATAACAGCTCTAGTTTGCAGCAGTTTGCTTCACTGTCCACTGCACATGTGACTTGCTGTAAACGTTTCCAACTTCTCACGGGTCATCCTACACAAAGTTACAGAGACGCCATTCATCTGATTACATGTTAACGTTACACAAACACAGAAATTCGCATTATACTGCCATCAACGCTGGAGGGTATGAGAGTAGAGTTCAATCAGGGAGTGAATTCAGTTTGTCTTCTGTCCTGTTACAAGAAAAAAGGAATGAAACGGCCAGTGAGAGTGGCTGCGATCAGTAAACCCTGAGCCTTGTTTAGAAAGAAAGACTCCACTGTGTCATATAGTCCCATTTTCAGACAACAGACTGGGGTTTCACTGCTGCTGGGGTCAATTCACTCTCAATACAGTCCTTTCAGGAGCTGGATCGCTGCATTAACCTTTCATTTCTCCTCTGAAGGGCCTGACGTGTGGAGAAATGAAAGGAAATCAAGCAGATTTTTTAAATATATGGATTAATAATCACTGGGAAACTTGTAGATTTAAGTTGATGGGATATGTTTTAGTATCAGGCATCATGGAAATACTGAAGCGGAAAACGAACACATGGAATAAACAGCAGCAACTGTAGTTTTAATTTGTAGTAAAATGCTGAACAGTGTGATTCTGTGTGCCAAGGACGGATTTAAGTCAGAATGACGCCGATAGCTTGTTTCACTTCTTTTTTTTCTGCACTTTCTGTAGGACACTGTGTATCTACTTCATTAAAATATGAATCTTTTCATGACTGACTGAAACGTCATCAATTCCCCCTTTCCAATTTATTTAAACCTTGTATCACTGTACTACGATTCTTTAATTTCTAAGCTTTTAGAAATAAAAACAAATATTAATTTTTTTTTATCACTGCCTGTTTTCTGTTGTCTTTGTTGCGTGTATTTATTCTTGATTTTACCTCTCATGTTTGGCCTTCTGTTGCTTTGTAGAGCACTTTGTAAACCTTGTTTTTAAAGGTGCTGTATAAATAAGTATTTTTTAAATAAAGTTATCTCATTTCACACCTGCAAGAAAATGTCTATGTTTATATTTATCCATCAGGATTTTATGATGTTTAGAAGTTGTTAATTAACAATTATCAATCACGTACACTTGTCACTTCATTCCTCTGTTTTCAACGTCACACACAGGACGTAAGACAGGGAGGTCCAAACTTTTGGCACACGGAGTGTAAAAACTGCTACTACTACTACACCGCTGTCCTCTCCCACACTCCTCTCAGAATGAGCTTTAATCTGACCACATGGCAGCTTCGTACTGACAAAAGACCTGACCGTCTTAGAGAGAGATTAGCAGGGCTGGAATGTTAACCAGCTCTCGGTGGTGGTGGTGGTGATGATGATGATCAGCGGGGGAAGAAGTCTTCAAATCCTTTAAAATACAAACGCCACATTGGAATACAGTCCAGGTGCTAAGCTGACCTGCCTGATGAGACTGTTTGCCACATTATGAATGACCTGACTGTTGAGCAGGTGGGAAATCAACATCAAGCAAGATGCAGCTTCAACATCTGACAAGTTGTTTTTGTGCTTTTCGCAGTTAAAATCTGGGATTGCAACATTTTGGACGTCTTGTTTCTGTTTACATTTTACACAGCAGGCCAACTTTTTTGGAAACCAGGTTACTGAGGGGGAGGAAGTGTGTGAAAGGGCTGACACAATAATGTAGTTTCCTGTGTGTGTGTGTAAGATAAAAACAAATCAAACCTTGTGTTTTCTCACTCTGAATGAAGGCGTTGGGTTAATGTTTCACCAGCTGCACCGGCACTCGCCAGCCTCTCAGACTTTGATCACAGAGTTAAGAAGGTTCAACAAGCAGTAATGAATTCATCACTGATAAAAAAAACTCAGAGGAGATGATCAACACCAAACACACTCACTCTCACCCCATCTACGATTATGCAATCTGCATACAGTGGAGATAAATGGCATCTTTAAACAGGCGTTATCAGCGAGCTGAGCACAGAGTGTGAGCAGGGCTGCAGCAGCTCGTCACATCACGAGCAGACTGGATATCAGAGCTTTGATTGATAATTTCAGTGCATTCATATTTGTCTTTATTTGACACATTTTAAACTGCCCTGCTTCCGCACGGCACAAGCACTGATTTCACATTAAACGCCGACAGGAACAGAAAGTACAAGAGGCGCAGATAAACAGAGTGAAAGTTACGCAAAATAGAAAGTTGCAAAATATCTTTTTTCTCTCTTTATACACAGAAACACAGCAGAAATAAATCCAAACTCATACATCGGTGTATAAATGGATGAATGTTGGCATTTGTTGCAAAGTCTCTACACAATATATAAAGTTATTTTACTTTTTTCTGTCCAATGTAAATATAAAATCACGTGTTGGAAATAATGAAGTACACGATGATGCTAAATTTAGCTTGATTCAAATACAACCTCCCATCTGCTGCTCCAGCACAGTCTGTTACACTCTGATGTGGTTCACACCAGCAGCTTCTTAAAGATAACTAAACAGGCTACAAAAGGAAGTGTTTGGATCGTTCAACCGGAAGTTTCTACAGCTATTTTAAGACGTACTACATTTCAGTGTCTGTTACAGTTTTGCTCAAGCTACTTCATAAAACTCTACATACAGATTCAGATGTGTTTTCCTTCCTTTAGTGCTGACAACCAACCAAGCGACAACCTCCATGGCTGTGAAGTGCAGTTCCTCAAACGTCCACTTGAGGCTGGCTGCAGAAGTGAGTCAGTCTCCATAAGTCCCCATGTTTCACAGCAGAAATAAACATGTTTACAGCCTGGTACAAAAAACAGTTTTGGTCTCTGTAGCTAATTTCCTCGTTCATGACAACTGTACTGAGGGTGAATTTATATACAACTCACCTGTTCAGGTTATATTAAGGCTTAAAGTTATGCAGGAGTGTGACTGTGAGCTTCAGAACGACTCCTCAGAAACTTACGTGTTGTGTTTTATACTTTCTTCTTCATCATGTCACTCAACCGCCACTTAAATTACAGGCGAGCCGTGGCATAATTTATATTTCCTGTCCTAAAAGAAGCACCACAAAAAGAATTTAAATTCAGCCGATTCTCTCGATAAACCTGCGAAAAAGAATCTTGTGTTTCACTTTGAAGCGTTTGTTGGTGTTTTCATTTGAATATGTATCTTTGTGTCACCGTCTGCTGTTATACAACGTGTTTGCAGCGCTGCCTCTTGCTCCTGATGTCCTCCTCCTCCTCCATTTATCTTTGGAAACAAACACCCAGTCAGATGCTGCTGTTGTATCCTTCCTCACGCCAACACACACACACACTCGCACGCACACACACACACACATTGTTGTTGCAGGGTGTATATAATAACTGCCAAGAGGAATTCTGTGAAAACAGCAGTCTCTCTGCTCTCTGCTGGGAGTCCGTCCTAAGCAGCACAGCACATAACAGACCCTCCTACACACACACACACACACACACACACTACAATATATACACACATCTGCCTCTTAAAATATAATTAAATAAAACTGTATCTCAGTTTCTGTCATATGATCGATGATGATTTGGGCTATTTTTAGCCACACCGGCAGGCTGCAGGGACGGAGACGTCGGTCATTAGGTCCAGACTGAAATAAATTATAAGGTGGATTCCCATAAAATATTACACATGAAGAAGAATCCCTCTGACTTTTCCTCTGGTGCCATCACTGCCCTCCACTGATAACAACGAAGGCGTTGGCTGCAACCACTCGCTGTGTGAAAGCAACTTTAGTCTTCTTCCAAGATCAGGAATTAACAGCGAGACAACACAGACGAGAAAACCTGCATGCAGGATTTTAAATATTTGGTCGGTGACAGATAAACTGAGACAGGACAAAGAAAAGAAAATCACCAACTGGAAGCCAGTGAAGCGTCTGATAATTCACTGTTTGGACTCCTCTGTTGTCTGCAGCTGCCGTCCCAGCATGCACTGGGTGGAAGTCCATCAAAAGGGAAGTACCTACACTGATAAACACGCTGTTTACATCGTCCGTGCCTGACTTGCCCTAACATGGAATTTGCTTCAGCTATGTCTGCGTGTAAAGGAGGATTACTGCTGATGAAGAAGATTTTTAATAATCTCACCTGATGAATATTTAATATATCATTATGTAGAGAGCCTCTTTGTGCTGGTGTGCACTTCACCACACTCTTAGCTTCGGTGGAAACCATCAGACGACCGATTCACGGGAAATATTTCAAGTTCTTTGGGGGGTTGAATTGTTGCGCAGGAAACATAATCAGCTTCAAATGTTTTCTTTTCTTGCTGTTCAGCTGAATTGCTGACCCATTTCTGTACGCAAGGGGACGACGGCAGTGATTTTAGTTTATCACTGATGCGTCAGCACGATTTGATATTTTTGTTTTCGAAAATGACGCTTGAAAAAAAGGAAAAAACGAATCAGTGATAACGGTAAAACCTCTAAAGTTACAAAGCAGTTCACCGCTGCGCTTACCGGATAACTCACGCCAACCTCGATTCTAAACACCACAAAAAAACTCCTTTCAGAGTGCAAAAGTCAAAATACACATAAACCCCCTCACCTCTGCAGTCCTTTCTACTGGACATATTGTGTGTGTGTGTGTGTGTGTGTGTTGTCTGCCCTACTTGTCCTGCAGTCTGTTTACAACAGAAAGAGAGAGCGAGCTCTTTACCAGAGAGGTCATGAGGCCACGTTATCTCAGCACTGAAAGGACAAACTGATGATTGTCATGCAACTGTGCAGCAAACATGGACTCCCACTGCAGATGATTCAAGCTGCGAATGTTAGCGGCGTTATCTGAGACGCCCAGCAACACGCGCTCAATGAATTAGCCGGTGATTTGGCAATTCCCGAGCCTTCAGAGATAACAGTGAATTCCAGTTCTGCGGAAGACGAATGTGTTCGTTCATTTTATTACATTTACAGCCATCTGGTCACGTAACGGGCCGAGAATCAGGCCTCAGGTTGAGTTTTATACCACGTGTTCTCAAAACTCAAAACTAGACCGTCTGCGGTGAAGCGTTTTAACGCTTTTCAGCCTGTTGTTTTGGTTTCACCGCTCTTATAAAATTCGCCTCGAGCTGCAGCCAGCGGCTGTTTTTAGCCGAGCGCTCCGACACACGGCAGACAGACGCAGCTTCTTTAACGTTTTCGTTAAGAGCCCGATTAGCTGGAGGCCAAAACAGAACTCCAAGAAGAACGTGCAAACAAACTCTGTGTCTGCTGACTTTCAGCAAGAAAGTAAAAGTTTTCAACTTGGAGACAGTGTTTACACTAATGTCTACTGATTACAACATATCCAACGTGACCTGCCTGAAACTGAGCAAACATGGACGTCTCACGTCAGTCAAAGCCCTAAATTAAATGTATGTCGTGTTATTTTCAGTCCTTCATGCCATGATTGTCCAACATGAACACCTGCGAGTCGTAAAAAGGAAATCATTCCCACCCAACATCAAACAGTGCTGCACTAATAAAGTGAATTTAAAAAGGCAAAAGTTACCTTTAAGTTGTAGTAGAGATGTTCACGTGCATGTCAGGAACTCAAAAGATAAGAAAAAAGTTGCACTCCTCACAGTTTTTACGGATTGATTCATCTCTCATACTCCTGTGTGAGAGCGAGGAGATAAGAGCTTCTCACAGGGAGGAGGATATTTTGATTTAATGGTATCTGGATGTCAAAGTGACCTGCACAGCAACAACTACTACAATCAGTATCCCAACAGTGTTTATATCTATTTATACAGTTACAGTTTCATATTCAGTTTTTAGTATATTTTATATCATACGCACGTTTATTTTTATCATATCTGTTTGTGCCTTTGACCCCGTGTTGACCTGCACATGATACATAAACCTGAAAGCTGAAAGTTGAAACGCCCGAAGAGGCGAGGAGAGGATCACTTCCTCGGCACATCTTTGGACATTGGATGGTAAACATTGGAATGATCCTTGGCAGGAACACACAACAACACACGCGTCGTGCATTGATAGCCTTTAATGATATCAGTTACTTTGAGCCTGTAAATGTTCAACCTTGACCGTGATGAGGTGTTACCGAGCTTCATTTTTTTTTTACACTTTACGCCTGCTAATCCAGCAGCTCAGACAATGATGAGCTGTGAGAATATTCAGCTCCCGGTGCAGATTCACTGACCTTAGTACGCAGTCCACAGAGGCTTTTCTAGTAAAATGGGACGCTGGACAAAGGCCAACGAAAAAGGACATGTCAGCAAGTTTTTCTCTGCACTCATGTGATCTGCCCTGAACTTCCTTCCCTATGGTCACAGACGAGCACAGCGAGGAGACTTCAGAGCGGTTACAGAGCCTGTCTGTTACTTCACGGCTTTGCCGTTACATAAAGAGCCTGAGCGAGGGGAAACTCTCCGTTTATTGAGGCACGTAAGGAAGACGTGGAACAAGAAAGTTACAGGGCAGGGAGTGAACAGCTTCATACATTAAGCTGTTAATACCCTCAGATGTCTCCATTTTTTATATCATAATCCTTCTGTTTAATTTTCTCTCGTTCCAGGAAGTCCCGGTCACCTCGCTCACCTCCCTGTGCACATGTTTTTGAGACTTTAAAGCTGGTAAACAGGTTTTGTTACCTTCAGACAGGACAGGTGTTTTCAATCTTTGTGCGAAGCTTTAAGGCTTTAACAGACAAACATGAGATCGAGCTTCTCGTCTAACTCTCAGCAAGAAAGCTGTATTCCCCAAAATAACAAACTATTCCTTTAAATGTACTGGGATCAGTCTGTAAGCCCAGCTTTACACAAGAAACACAGAGGACATGTTCAGCGCCTCCATAATTTTGTTTAATAATCCTTTAAAACTTTAGACAGACGGCACCTTTACACAAATAAAGACCATCACGTGAATCCTTAGGTAGTTAAGAGAGCAGCGAGATCCCTGCTTCCCGAACTCCAGGGACCACCCAGGGGTTTAGTTATTTACTTATTTAAATATATAGTTGACTTATATCTCAACATTTTATTAATTTCTGTGAAGAAAACTGAACTGAATTGTTATTCTTTAAGGTTTGTGTGTGTGGAAAATGAGCCTGTTATATTTGAATGTGACATAACAGAGAGAGAATTTTATAAAATATCAGGAAAACTCTGAAGTCTCAGAGTCTCTGATGCGACATTCACAGGAAATATTGATCGTCTGACACAAACTTTCTGCAGTTAATGAGTTCATTGTTTGGTTTACTTGTCCTGTACTCATGCATTAAATATGAATATGAGGTTGAGGATCAAGCCCACGCCTCAATCACACCTCTGATCACCTGCCAAGCTATTGTTTCCCACTCAGTCCACCCTTCCTCCGCTTCCCTTCATCCATTCACTTCCTAGCCTCATCCCTACATCCTCTCTTCCTTACTTCCTTCATCTCATTCTAGGTACTGTCTGTCTCCGTTCACCTCTCCCGTCCAAATTTCCATTGAAGCTTTAAATATTGTTGTGGAGTCAATGATGAGTCTAATGAGAAAAGTTTGGGAGCTGCTCAGAGAACCAGTTAAAACTGACCTCCCAACGTTCAGTCAACAAATGTTTGAGCAAAAATAGTGTTTTGTGCACGGCTCATCATGTGACTGTTCGTTCACTTCAGTGTGGAGTGCACAAAGCCTGACAGATGTGTATGTGGGACACTGAAGCAGCCTGACAATCAAACAAAGCTCACATTCAGCTGACTCTGTGTCTGTCCACGGCACTTCACCGCTCGTTCCTCCGCTGAAGGAGCGAAAAGGCTCGATTGTCCTTCTATGAGCTGCACGACGAGCTCTTAATGTCCCGAGATTCACTGTGAGCAGTTCATCCACCGATGTCTGTCAGGTATTCTTCTGAAGCCTGCTGTTGTTATGGTAGCTCAGGTCAGGAATGTGTTCATGTACACGGATTAATATTTGCTCAGGAGGTGTGGTGGCCGGTTATTTGTTTGATCAAACTTTTCAAGTTTTTCATCTCAAGAATGTGAGGCACGACGTCCCAAAACAAACAAGTCCCTCCACCCAAAACTTCATAACACAGTCCATACCACCTGTAACGACCATTGTCCGAGCACACTGAGACGTTAAAGCAGAGATAAAATAAAGAAATAATCAGCTTGTTGCAGCTCGTTTGAAGCCTCTGAGCAGCAAACATGGGGAGGATGTACCCTCTAGTGGTGTGTTCGAGTGCTGACAAAATCCTGGAGAACAGGAATCATAAATTCGTCTTTATCATTATATAAGCACATTGTACAGATACTGAGCTGTGAGGAGGCACGTGTACAGTAACACAGAGGCAATTAAACGTGCTTTACGTAAGGCAGAGAAGAGCACAAGGTGTAATAAAATGGGAAGAATTGAAACTAGACACACAAAGGACCAGAAAATACAGTTTTACATTATCTTAAAGACCAAAGTGATGGTTCATCCTGTTTCTACTACTTTCAAAATAAAAGCTGGATGTCAGGTGTTTTTGTGTTTTTTCAACCACCAGATTAAAACAGCAATTTCCTGCTTGCCCAGCTCCTGTTCTGGCACGACACTGGTTTTGCTCACCGTCAGCATTCCCCGCGTGCCCTGGGTCTATAAACTGCTTTTTTAAGATCTGGTGGTCCAAAACGTGGTTATGTGGTACAAACACGGAGCTCTGAGCTCAAAGTCCAGGCAGCCTGGCTAACAAACTGAGCTAACAGCAGCTACAGCTGGAGAAAATGACCCGTATAGTACCGTACGTAGTGCCGTATACTCTTACATACTTCCTGCGGGTGAATGAAATGAAATTGTTGGATAAACAATGAGGCCACATTAGAAGAGGCTGATGTAGACTGTTTGTGCTTCCCCCTGAGTCACGCTGACTCACTGTCTAATCTCACGGTCTGATCCTCATGAGGTTTATTATGAGGATCAGCTCAGGTTTTAAAAAAAGAACTGGGACAAAATGAAGCATGGAGAATAGTATAAAAGTATCAAGTTAAAGCCAGCTGCTTAGTTCAATATGAAGATTTAGGAGCAGAAATAGTGAGAACACACCCTCTAGTGGTGCGTTTGAGTGCTGACAAAATCCTGGAGAAGAGGTTTCCAAACCAAAAATCATAAATTGAAGCCTCATGTACAGGTTGATGCCATGTTTGATCTATTCTTTAAATGCAAATACTCTATACTATTATATAATATAAATGTATAATATGTAATTCAGAAAAAGGATCTGAAAGTGCAGTAGAGATACTTCTTCTATGAAGACATCATTCACATGATTACAGCTGTGTTTGTACTAGCTTGTGATTCATTATCTGTTTATGCAGCAGCCTCCACTTTGCAGCAGGAGGAGAACTTATGAATATATTTATATCTAGTTTTTATTAAATGTTTAAATACTGCCTCTCTGTTCTTTCTATACACACACAAACATGAGCCCATCCTCGCGTATAAACCTCATAAGGTGATCAGGACGTGTCGTACACAGACCGTGAGTCAGTGTGAGTCAAAGCGGGGAAGTCCAGATCACAAGAGGCTGAACAGCAGCACGGTCTACATTACGCTCGTGTTTTTAATAAACAGGACATGCACACGTCCATGTGACGATGTGATTTATGATTTACAGATCATCCGAAAATTTCACTTCTTCGTCTCTCTGGTGGTTTAAAATAACAGTGAAATACCCCGGGTACCAGCTTTTATTTTGAAAGAAGGAACAGCATGACCCAACACTGCTCTTTCAATTCCTTTATTGAGCTGGAGAGACTAAAACTTCTCACACTTTTACACGTTCCCTCTAGTAAAGTACTTTGAATTTTCTCTACATCATGTTCTTCTTCTATTAGTTTGTTAATTAATTAGTCTGGAACACAGTGACCCATAATAATAAACAAGTTATTGCCAATCATTTCAAATATATCTGCACTGAAGCTCAGCCAAATGCTGAAACTCTGGATGCAGAGTGATTTTTAAACCAACCTCCTGCTGACTCCAGATTGATATTTACATAACGGACAGTGGGCAAGCTAATTAGCAAAAAATATCAAACTATTCCTTTTTTAATGCTTTCAAACTCTCACATAACATAAAACTTAGATCATTTATTTAGTATTTTTCCTTAAATTACATACAAATTCATGTAAAAGGTAAAATAATTGTAAAATAACAGTGTTTCTCTGTAAAATTTACATTGACATTTATTTGAATTGTGATATTTTACTTTACTTTTACCGTTTTTCTTTTTTTTTCACCCTGATTTTTCCCTGAGCGACATCAGAGCCCTGCAGCCGCTCGCTCACTCGCTGAGCTTCACACGGACTCGATCAAAGGATTAATACAGTCGTCTGTCAGGATTACAGGCAGAGCTTACCTGAACCATCTGTCACCTTCAGGCTCACACACACTTTAAAGTCGGACATAAACACTTTGAACATGTATTTCTATCATGTCTCGATCATATCCAACATGATTTACACATGGTCAGTACATTCTGGTCTGTAGCTGCACTGATGTGTCTTTGTCACACTGTTCCTCGGTTGTTTCCCTTTTTATAACCTGAATGACTAAATGTAAACGGGCTGTATATTGACTGCAGCTGCTTCACTTCATGTTTTTGGTAACATCTGTGTTTGTCGTCCGATGATCTGCTGTCTGCTTCTCGTGTACACAGATCATGTGATGATCTGTTCATCACAAAACACAGAGTTCATAGTTCACAGTATTTTATTTAGCAGGGCAACACTGAGGAGGAGGACTGGAGGATGCAGGATGGAGGATGGAGGATGATCCTCGTGTGGAGGTGTGACGAGGATTTTAAGGTGACTGTGGATGTGAACAGAAGGAAACAGTCTGAGGTTAGCTGCTCACTCCCACACGCAGGATATACCAACAAACCTTGATATCCACCTACACAACTGCACATTCAATCTGGACTATTTACCTCACTGCTTCTCTAGCTCTGTCTCTGCACTGCACCATCCTACAATTAGCATGTTTCCTTCCCTCCTATAATTCATATGCATGTCCGTTCTGGGCTGGTGAGTCTCATTAATCCGTGGGAAGTTAATTTTCACCGGATGACCTCTTGCAGAATTCGCTCCACTCTCCGTTTAACTAAGCTGTCGCCTACTACAGTAACCCTGTCCTCCAGGCAACATCCTTTGATTTATCTCCCCTTTTCCATCTCGCCGCTCAACCCGCCGTGTCCTCTTTATCTGCCTCTTCATCGCTCTCTAGCTCCCTTTCAGCTGATGGAGCTTATTGTGGACAAATAGGCTTAGGAGCATCACTATGGCAACGGGGAATCGTAAAAAGCTGCATAAGCACTTCATCATGGGCCGTGATCCAACGGCTCCCATTGGAGATGGTGCCCCCAACCTCCTGCAACAAGTAAGGGCAGGCCAGAGAGGCTCCCGGGAGGGAGGGAGAGACGAGAGGGAGGGAGGGAGGGAGAGAGAGGTGGAGATAATACTGTGGGACGGCGAGAGTACATTCAGTCGCTCTTCTCTCTTCCATCAAGATATCTGCTTCCTGAGGACTTTTCTTCATCTGCTTTTCAGTGATTTCGATTCTCGTGGAGCCGAAGAAAAACTTAAAGAGAAGAAGAAGAAGAAGACGTAGTAGAAGTAGAAGTAGAAGGAGAAGAAGAGGTGAGAGGCTTCTATTTTTAAATCTTCATCCTCAGGTTTGTTTAAATCAGCTGTGAGCAGTGATGCTTCAATATATTCACAGGAGGTCGGTCAGATGAAGCCAGCAGTCCAAATAATGAAGAGTACAGTTGTTGGGAAAAGAAGAAAGAAAGTTTAAGCCCGCTGGAAATATATTTTTCTGTTATTCATTCGTTATTTCAGGGGAAATTATTGATTTAGATGAAATGCTGGTGAGCAAGAGAGAGAAGACGGCTCACTTAATAGACCTGCAACAATTAGTCATCTGCAGAAAATATTATAATATGCTGCATATATGACTGTTTAAGACACATGACGTCACCTTAGACTCTTTTTTTGGTTGTTTTCTGATGAAAAGATCAGCCGAGAAAATGATTATCAGGTTTATTCAATAACAATGAACTGACATTCAGAGTCAGTGGGATGTGGAGAGAGGGACGGAGGTGGAGTAAGTAAAGACTCATCTCGGCTGGACGTGTTTGACTCCATTTTGAAGGGTTAGTCCAGAGCAGGGCTGTGACTAATCTCATTCTGCCTCTTTGTTTCCTCTGTTTTCACATGTTGATAATCTCCAGCCTCCCAGTGCCTGAAGTGTGCGGCGTGTAGAGGAGACGCTCAGCACCTGAACAGATTAAAAGAAGATTAAATGAGGACAGTTATGAAACTAAACAAGAGCGTGTATAAGAATACTGTGAGCTCAGTGTAACTGTTATAAAGCCGTGTTTTACAGTAAAAGGAGAGATCGTCAAGGACAAGACGAGAAAGCGAGGATGCTTCTTTCCATCGTGGTCCTTGAAGGAAGGGAGAAGTCGTCCGTATACGTGATGAAGTGACTTTTGAGGAGGTCACAGCTGATGATTATTTTCAGGGTCACTTACCGTTCGTGTGATTCCTCAGTTAATTCTGCAGTGATTTGACCTTTAAAATGTGAAAAATGCTCAATCTCAAGGCGGTCGGTTCTTCAAATATCTTTAAAATATTTATCTTAGGCCTGCAACTAACTGTAAAAATTGTAACTTCTAGAGCCCAAAGTGACGTCTTAAAATGTCAAAAACAATCCCAAACCCAAAGATATTCAGCTTGTAATCATGTATAACAAAGAAAACCAGCAATTAATATTTTATTTTTACATTTGTACATTAAAAAATGACTTTTACAATTGAATATTGAAATTATTGCTGATTCATTTTAAAGATATTTTCATTTAAATTTTCTAAACATTGTCTTGTCTTCAACATGATGACCTCGCAGCGACTGGGAGACAAAACCCTTTTGATTTAAATGAATTAAAACACGTTCATCACACTGATGAACGGAGGGGGGAGAGGACACGACACCTGTAGGACAAAAGAGCCGACGAGCAGACGGGAAGATGATTTAGAAAATGTGCAGCTGCTGTCAAACAGACAGACAAACAGACTTCATCTACTGAACTAGACGATCAATTCATTGTTCAATATAACAGCTTGCTGCAGTGCTGTATTGTTTGATTTGTCAGACTCTGCAAAGCACCGAGATCTAAATGAGCCTCACTGATTATTTTAAATGAAAGCAGCTGGTCCAATCTGGAGGCAGCATGCATTCTCCTTCTGGAAAAACATCCGTTCAATTAATCTGAGCAAACGTCACCTCAGCCTGATGACTACCTGCATCATGTTTCCCTCCTCAGGGGCCTGCAGAGAAGAACAAAAAGGCCATGGCCTCCTGGTTCAACTGGAACGAGCCGTATTACCGGAGCCCTCGGCGGGACCCGGCTGATGTGGTCACCGACACCCTGATGTTGGAGTTTAGCTGGCAGCTGAAGGAGGCGGAGAGGCTGCAGAGAGAGAGGGAGAGCGAGTACCAGCGCCTCAAGACGGGAGTGGACTACAGCTGGCTGGCCAGCACGCCTCGCTCCTCCTTCAGCATCAACACGGGGGAGAAGCTCGGCCTGGAGGACCTCTGCTCCAAGGTGCCGCCATCCTGCTGTGGCCTGGTCATACTCAAGTAAGGGGAGACCAAGAACTAATTATGTAGCTGCACGACTCTGGTTCTGGCACGACACCAGCTCTGTTGTTGCTTGGTAACGTCACCATTTCCCGAATCATGATGTTCTGAATAAACAATATTAGTCTTCAGTTAGTCGGCTTGAGGAAACACATGAAGTTTTCCACCTGCTGGAGGCCTGTTTAGCCAGGAAACATCTGTGTGTGAGCACAGGAGCTTTAAATGAGTATGACAATATAGCCAAGCATCAGATCTGTCACCAACAAGTCCAGCGTGCACGTCACGTCACATGATTTCCTGCTGCCAACAAACACACAAACACTAAGCGTTGTCTTTGGCAGTCCACACGACTCGGTAATTCTTTGACGTCTCCGTCCTTTAATCTGCAGACGTCCTTCAGGTCTCAGGTGTCTTGTTAAGGTTCCACAGTTTGCCTGGTGTTAATGTGACTGAGGTGATAAACGCTAAGTGGAAGTCAGGCAAACATCAGGGAGCGACTGGAGTGAGTGTTGTGTGATTTTAATGAGCCAGTCCTCTGTTGTCAGATGAGCTGTGAGGTGTGATCACGTGAGCGTGTTTTCCGTCTTTTAGATTCTTTATTTTTGTTTGAAGAGAGGCTCCGTCAGCCTCCACAAAGTTACTGTGAATCTGCAGAACCAGCCGTCGCCTGAGCACAATTCAACCTTCAAACGCAGGAGGATCGAGGGGTCGAGAGGTGGAGGGATGAAGGTAGAGGATGGGAGGAGAAAACGGGGTCATTGGTAGACGGAGGAGTTTGTGGAGGGAACCTGGAGGGATTTGAGACTCTGGGTCTCTCCGTGTCTTTATGTATGAGAGGAAATGGGATGAGTTTGAGGTGTGGTCCTTGAATCTGAATATAAAACTCAGTTTCTACTTCAGTTTCTGTTCTCAGGAATCTACACACAAAGACTGGTTGTGGAGCCTCGTCCTGAAGCTCCACAAACGTCTTAAAAACAGACGTTAAGTGACTGTTTTCAAGGTGAAGAATGACGTTTCATGCTCAGATTTAATCATTATCCCCTCCGTTTGAGAGTGACGGCAGGTTTCAGCCCTGTATTTTACATGCTGACATCATGAATCATACATTTTAATAAAGAATGTTTCCACTTTCTTCAGCGTAACAGTCCCAGCGATGCTCAAATCTCAAAGCTTTAAAGCAGCTACGCTACGATAAACCTGATTCTGGCCGTGCATGTGATGCAGACATCGTTTCTCCCTCTGAGCTAACGTGTCCGTGTCCGTGTCCGTGCCAGCTGAGGGAAGTAGGCCAATCATGAGTTAACTGGAAGCACTTACTGGGAAGCAGGTTCCCAAATAGATGTCTATTTAAAGGCTTGTTAGAGCCTCAGCACCTCTTGTGAGGCAGAGGAGGAGTAATTGGGGGGTTGGCAGGAGTGTGCTGGTCAGATAGATGGAAGAGGCTGCCCTTTATAACGTTTGAATAAAACCCCCGGTGTGAATACACAGGGAGGATTTTATTGCTAGCCTTGATGCCCTTTAGTCGCTGTGTGGGTGAATATACTGATACATACAGTCTACTGAGATCCATGTGTCCACACAGCTGTGTTTTTATTAGATTTAATGTTTCAGTTTGTTCAAAGCTGATGAAGGTGTAGTAAAGGTGTTTAGATGTTAACCTTCGGGACTTGTCCACCCGTCCTGTATGACCATTTGTGTGGAGAATAGTAAAAGTGAACCGATGCTGCCCGATGGAGGCACTTGAGGTTGTGGACCAGGACGAACCCGTCCTGACGGTCCCAGACGTGGATCTCTCTGCCTCACCGTGAAGTCGATGATGGTGGTGATGATGAAGACGTAGCTGGTGAAACAAACCAGAGCTAAACTGGGAGTAAATACTGGTCTCCGATTGAAGCGTGCTGAGTATCCTGGAGCACACTTGAACATCACTGCATCAGCGCAAAGTTAAATGACTGGAGGTCAGCAGAAACAAGATTTCAAAGGGGGGTTATTAACTCACTCTGTTATCGTTACTGCTCATGTGCAGAGGTTATGTAAAGCAGAGACGTGGGCGTCACATCTGGAGGTGTGGGAATAGGAAGAAATGAGCTCCGTAGCCGACTCATCTCTGCTTGAGGCTACACTAGCCACTACAAGTACAACACACCCAATTTCTGGCATTTCTGGGTCAGCAGCATCAATTCTGACCATTTTTTGACACTGTCCGTGGAGAACTCTTTACCTGCTCCTCCAGTATGATATATACGATGTTTTGTGTTTTGTTCCTCACAGGTTCAGGGAGGCTTTGCAGGCCCATGAGCCCGAGGTACAGGAGGTGCCCGGCCTGTTTCGCTCCATCCTCCTGGAGTCTCTGGATCACCTGAAGGAGGAGCAGGAAGCTCAGCGGCTCGCCCGCCAGTGGAACAACAAACGCGCCATGAGCATGTCTCTCGTGAACTTCAGATCCCGCATCAAGATCAACCCGTTCGGGAGCACGGTGGGCCTGACCTCGGCTGCGGCCGCGGCCGAAGGGGCCGGGATGAGCGACCTAAAAACGGTGTCGGAGGACGTGGAGAGAGGGATGGAGGAGAGGGCGCAGAGGGTGTGGAGCATGCCTGATTTCAGATACAAAGGAGCTAACAGCAGCAAGGTTGTCTGATGTGAAGCGTTGACTGATGAGATGTTTCACTGGGACAAACGCTGACCTCCAGGACCTGACCTGCTGCAGCACGACCACTTTGCAGCAGGCGAGGAAGGATGAAGCTCAGCATCCTCCTCCTACTCCTTTCAGTATGAGACCAGTTAGCATTTGAGCCATTTACTGCTTTATCTTCACACCTGCAAAGGGTGAGAGTTGGGTGTTTTTTCCTCACATCCTCTGACAGCATACTTCTTTTTCTTTTGGACAGAGATTATCACCTCTTGCAGCGATGCACCTTATATTTGTAGACGTTTGCATTGAAGCACTGAGGGCTGTAGCCCGGTAAGGATCTGTCTAACATTAAAAGGCATCCTCCTGAATGACCAAATCAAATATCGGTGCTGTTACGTCACGACACAAAATGCAGCTGCAGAGGTGAATGTTAAAGTCATAACGTTGCGCCTGAGATTTAGTATAAATGGTACTGATTGGTAATCGTCATCGCTCAGAGGGCGAGTCGCGCCCTCCCCGCACAGACTCGCTGTTTTCACAAAGACTCTGCACAGCGATTCGTCATCCAAGGTCAGCGAGCTGAAAGCTTTCCTCCTCACAAAGAAACGTTACCCGACCTTCATGAGTGAAACATTTCCAAGTAAAATCTTTCCAGCAGTTTATTGTCTTTTTCTTTTCTGTTCGTCACACAGCAAAATTCAACAGTAAACACTCACCATCCATATAAAGCTTTCGGCTGGACTGATACAGGCTGGGAGGGGAGACTGACAGTGATTGTACTTTGACCAAATGACCGATGCTGGAACATTCTTCAGGGGAGAATTTTAGGGGGGAATGATTGTGACATTTATCATACAGCTATCAAACAACGTACAGTCAATTATTCTCTTTAAACAAAATGCACACGTTAAAAAAACTCATCAGTACACGCTGATAACACTGTGGTTCACATTACCAACATTTGTCTCAGGAAATATGACGGTCAATGTAGTACAGCCAGAACGGGAACCGGTTTTACACATTAAAGTCGGCTTACAGTTACATAAAGCTTCCGTGGCTCCGCAGCAGAGCAGCGTGTGAAGTCAGCCCTGTGGCCGGCTCCTCATCTCTGCTTGAGGCTACATTAACCTCTACACAGCATCAGGGTGCATTCAGACAGAGTCAGGCAGGTTGTGCAGCAGTGTGTCTATTTGTGCCGGACGTAACCGCTGTGAAACAATCGGTAAACAACTTTTTATTTCACAGATTAACCGGCCTGCTCTCTCAAGTCAAACCAAACTTCTTTGTGTCTCTGTTTTGCAGCGTAAACTGCGAGTCAGACTCAAATTTAGAAGCTGGTTCATGAACTAAACACAGCCAGAAAACAGGTAGAGGATCAGAGTTTAGTCCAAGAGTTGCCTGATCTGAGCGTCTGATTGGCAGCTGCAGCGTGACGTCGGGCTGCGTTTTTCCGATCCAGCTCAACTTCTACGCCGGTCACTACAACCGAAACATGCTTTCCTGCACCTGATCCCGTCTGAATGCGCCCTGACGCACCCGAATCTCCAGCCAGGGTTAGAATCCGTGGAATAATTTACTGTAGGGACCATAAATTCAAACCACAGGCAGAGCTGAGAAGCCGGTCGCTGGCAGTTCACCTGCGCTCCACGCTCTGACTGATGCTGTTTGATTACAGTTTTCATCTTCATCTCATGTGTTTAGCTACAGATAAAATTATGGACAACGCCGCTCAACATGTACACTTCTCATATAACAAAAGCTATCAGACTAAGCTGAAGAAGAATTGGCCAGCTGGGCAGTAGTGTGGTGTATCTCACTTCACTGCATGAGACACAGCTCCTTTACTACATCTAGCTCGGTGCTTCCCCCCGTGTGTGTCGATGTTTGTCGCGTTGATCTTCTCTTTTTCTCAGAAACCCCTTCATTTTTCTCTGGAAAGCTGAGGAGTCGTCGTTTCCTGAGTTCTGCTGACGCGTCTGAGCCTGAGCACCACTACCGGCGTCCACAGCAGCATTACAGGGTAGAGTTCAAGAACTCGAGAAGTTCTGCTCGGTTTTTATCCCGCTGTAACAAAAAACAAAACAAGGCAGATGTGAGGCGAGGGGAATAATCCATTCACAAACTTTACAGGCACGTCTGGTTTGTCTACTTGACGACAAAGAGGTGAGATTACCTGTTTGTCTTTCTTTGACTTCTTTACTTTCATCTTTATCTTCTTCCCTGAAATCATGCTGTACTTGCCCTTTTTCCGGTCCTTCAAGTACTGAAACGAAAAACAGATGCAAGTTTAACGAGACTAGAAGACAAAAAAAAAAAATCTCTGTGATGGGACCTTAGTGAACTTCTACCTTGGAGATCTGAACAGGTCCCGAGTTTTCTTCTCCTTTTGCCTTCTTGTCTTTCTTACGTTTGTGTCGCTTCTCTTTCTTCCCTTTCTGCAAAAACAAGTTGGACATGAATATAAAATAAAATACTTCAATCACTTTAAATTCTGAATACATGAGATAAAAATCACAAGATTACTTTTTTGGGCTGTTTCTCCTTTTTCCTCTTCTTAGACTGCTTTCTGGATTTACTGCGGGAGTCTTAAGAAACACAACGTGGGCATTGGTACTGTTATATTGATAAAAACACGGTATGTGGATTTATGAAACACGAGCAAAGATGTATTGTTGCAGACTTTTAAGACTCACTCACCGCTACTGCTGGAGCTACTCCGACTGCGGCTGGAAGAGGGCGATGAACCGGACGAAGAGGAGGACGACGATGACGAGGAAGACGACGACGACGACGACGAGGAGCTGGAAGAGGACGACGAGGAAGATCTGCTACGGCTACGTTTCCGCTTTCTTTTTTCTCGTCCTGAATAAACAGAGGACCAAAACACAGAGATACACGTTTAGTAACTGCACAGGTGACAGCTGCCAGACAAACTGCGACTCAAATATTTAGAAATTCTGATTTACTGACTGGTAAAACAATCAAAATGGCTGAAGACTTTGGGGACAGATGTAACGCAAGTAGCAACTGTTCTCCCTGAGTTCCACTAAATAGAAATACAATAATAATCTAATGCTTAATAACACTCCGGTTTAAACATGACGCAGATGTACGTTGTAGCCTCACATTACACGATACTTGGATGACTTTTCTGTCCCACAGGCGACTGACAGCTGCGACAAGCATAAAGACGTTCAGGTTAAGATCAACGACAAAGAAAAAGCATCTCTGAGGAGAGACGGAGATCGTGTCGCTGTGACTTCCACGTGAAGCAGTGGACGTGGCACGCAGGAGTCGGGGTGCAAAGATAACTTCCTAGTGGACGTCCAAATTCTTCAAACTACTCAGTCGATTACTGATTTTTTTGGGGCTGGTGGCTGCAGCGATGCCAGCTGCTGCCAGCTGCAGTCTGTGTCTGTGTGTCTTGCCTCTGCTCCTCGATCTCCTCCTCTCGTCTGTTCTGGAGCTGGAGCTGGACACTCTGGCCTCTGCTTTCGTTGACTGAACACACACACACACACACACACACACACAAAGAGAGAGAGAGGAGAGTGTAAGCCACGTGTATTTATTTGTAAGAGGCAGGAGGACACAGTTTGAAATCGTTTCCGTCCTGCAAGAAGAAGAAGTTTCACCTGACGTTTTTAAAAACCAGGTAACCAAACACGTGCACTCTCATCTTTGAGCTTAAACACACACAAACATCTCGTCTGTCCTTTATGTTACCACGGCTACGTTTACTAAGCTAACGCGCTAAAAGCCCCGAAATCCTCCACAGCTCGTGAACGCGGAGCGCGTGTACTCACCATGGCGACACGCGGAATACAGTTAAAATATCAGATATATACAAAACCCGCCGGTAAAAAGCGGGATTAAATCTACATTTATCCGCAGTTATCTCTCTTGAATTAGCATTAGCTAACTCTCTTTGGAGACATTTTGGATCCCATGATGCACCGCGGCCAGCTACGTTCAAAACACGGAAGTGAAAAGCGGCTAGCGGCTAGCAGCTAGCGGCTAAGCTACACGGCGACAGCGCCCCCTGCTGCCGGACGAGAGGAGGAGGAACCGCCGCCAAACAGCTCAGTGTCAGCCTTCTCATTGGTGTCAGTGAGTTACCTGTTTCTTCAAGGTGTGTTTCGAATCGTAGCGTAGCCCGCCATCAGCGCAGAGGCTCAATACTGATGCGCCGTTCGTGAACGAGTCGGCTCTTTGTACCGACTCCCGTCGAGGAGAACCGATTCTTTTACCCAGAAGTCACACAGGTGGGGACGAGACACCAATCAAACTGGGATCATACCCAGCTACTTTGGAAAGTAGTTAATTAGGTTACATCAGTTAAAAGTAATCGGTTACATTACAGCGTTACAGATGAGTAAAAGTAACGTGTCGTTGTAGTTGTAAGAAAACTCGCTCACTAGCACACAAACAATTCATAATTGCTAAATTAGGTTAATATAGAAGCCGGCTTTTCTGAGGGAGGTGAGCCGAAAGAGACAAATCTCTGAAAAGAGCTGAACATCCCATCTCTAAGTACTTTTTACAGATAATAATAATTTTCACAATAATAAAGGTGACAATGAAAATAAAATTGTTACAGAACAGTGCATTTATATGTAACTTTTATTGTTAAATATCGTTACTAGGGACCACTGGCTCCTCGGCATGTTCACAGTGTCAAATCTCCTGAACACTTGTTGGCTGTTTTTCCTTCAGTCTGTGGTCGAACTCATCTCAAACCACCTCAAATGGGTTTAAGGCTTGTTGTCACCAGGGAATGTATTCATGTAGGACCAAAAGTACATCAGTAAGTACATCAGTTTGGCTGGTATTTCATCGTAAACCAAAGTATGGGACAAATTTTGCCTCCTGGTGGTGACCCGTCTAATAGCTGTTGAGATATTTAACTCCGACCTGTAATATTTCTGCAAATATCTGAACTCTGACTCCAAGATTGCAACCACAAAAACACACATGAACGCTGGTGTTGTACAAAAACATATTTATTATGACAGTATTAGTACAAATACGAGCACTGGCCCACTGTATAAAAATACAAAATCTTGACGTGTTTCAGTGTTCATAAATCATTCGACAAAACCAAAATATCATTGATTAGCACTACTACTGTGTGTGTAGTCAGTTTGATCTAGCCCTGCGGTGTTTTCTAATGTTAAACACACTCCGACATCGGCTGCTCTCTGACCCTGTGATATACACAGGAGGCATGTCACGGTTCAAAACTCAGAAAAGGCCAACTGATGCATAAAGATGGTCGCGTATGCACCTCGTATAAATGCCACCGTGCATTTAAAGATATCTGAAAAATATTCAGTACCAGTTGTTTCTTTTTTTTTTAACCTTACAGGGCTTTGATTACAAACTGACGACGTCAATCCATATAAAAGTGAAGCTGTATGTACAGGTAAGAAGCACTGGATGTAAATAGACAGCCAGAAGAACTGCAGCTGCCCTCAGGTCGACAGAAAATGACTGCAAGCAGCGGAAGATGAGTGCGGAGGTTCATTAGCTACGCGACTATCCCTGCCCACGTCAGAGCCTCGCTCTCACCGTGCGACTCTTGACTCCTTTGCAGAAGGACTGGGCTCCAGTGAGATGATGTGAAGCAGCAGGTCAAGGCACCTCGCTTTGACCCGAGCCTCAGCAGAAACACACATGTACGAGAACGTATGAAGAAAAATACACACTATACTAATGTCTTAAAACATGCTCTTATGCTTTTTAGAATATAAAAAATGAATAAGGAAAAAAGAAGCTTATGGAAGTGGTTGTGTGTCAGCAGTGGCTCATGACTGTTACTGAGGTTATTGTTCACAATTTTCAGTGTAAAAAATCCCTGAATGTCTCTGTTAAAAAAGGGTGTGAATGAATGTCTCGACTCATTAGAATAAAACGCATCATGTGTTGTGTTATGTAATCCTTTCACTGCCTTTCCTAATTACAGGTTAAAACTGTACTGTGATGAAAAATATGCAGCGCGTAGATATCTTTTCTCACCAAACAGTTTCAGAGTGAAACGTGTTTCTGTTTCCACGAGTTATTCCTCTGTTTTTATAATACTGTATCATCATCTATAATGTTTTTTTTTTATCACTTTAATAAATCCGCAGACACGATGTAGCTGCTGAATGATTCTTTACGCCTTCTCTTCTCGCTCAGTAGACAGGCGGCGGGCAGGTGTTTAGGCTTCTGCTTTGTTCTTTGAGTGATCGGCGTGAGCCAAGCTCTCCTCGTTCTCCTCCTCCTCCTCGGGAACCTGGAAAACATGCAAGATCCAAATGATTTGTCTGCAGCACAGTGACCTAAATAAGACACGGGTTTGTGTGATGTGGACTTTAATGGACAATTAGTGGCTAATATGCTGGAGTTTGCCGCTTAGTTTAACCATTTTTCTATGAATGGAAGCCTGAAAAATCTCGATTATCATGATGTGGTAAATCATATCCGTCCGATATGATCCCAAAACCACAAATTTAATAACTTACCTAAATATTGTGCTGCTACATCTATCGCTTGTGGCGGAACAGACAGAAACTAGAGATAATATTTATGAGGAGTGGGATTTTCTTACCTCCCAGTAAAGAGAGTCATCGAAGCAGTTCTGGTCTGGAGGCTGTCCCCAGATCGGCAGCTTCATTATTAAACCTTGAAGAAGAAATTGAATTATTTCATCAGTCAGGTGTTGTTGCTAAATCATGACAACCCTGGCTTTTGTGCTCTCAAATGTAACTTCTTCCACCTCCACCTACCTGTAAGAGCACCTCCAACCAAACCGAACCCGAGGGACGAAGCCAAGCCGGCAGCTTGCTTGGCAGCGGATCTGAAGGAGGAGGATAGAAGAGGAGCACAGTTACTTCAAAGCAACAACACGACTGTGTGTATGTATTCTTATGTAAGATTTGTGATGAGTGAAATGGCTCCTTACCCATCTTTTTTACCCAAAGCCACGGCCACGATTCCAGCCAACCCGCCCAGGATGCCAGGCATGCCGTGCAGATTGTGGACTCCGCAGGTATCCTGGATGCCCAGCTTGGATGCCAGGATGGGCTGGAGAGGAGAGGAGAATGCCTCTTTTTATAAGGTGAAATATAGATTTTGATTTTACCGTTGGCACCTTAATAACCCCAAATCATGTAGGGTTCCATCTGGAATATAGATGATACGTCTTTATTGATGATTTATCGCTGATGTTTTTGTCATTTTTGCTTAAAAAAATTAGGATTAATCTAATATTAAAATCGTTGCAGACAGACAAATTAATCTAATGAATAATAATTTACACAAACTTTTAAAGAAACTAAACCTTTGACTTTTAACTCACAGATAGGAACTTGAAGCCAACGGTGGAGATGGTGCCAGCCACTAATCCAATTAGCATTGCCCCAAATGGCCCGATGTTCATGTCAGCACATGTTCCCACGGCGACGCCGCCAGCCAATGTGGCATTCTGAATGTGCACCTGCAGTTTGCGGAAAAAACAAGCACAGCAAATGAGCTTTCTGAAACTATTTAGCAGCGTCATTGTGTGACGGCGAAGGAAAAGTTATCTGACCATGTCCAGTTTTCCTTTGTGCTCCACGAGGCTGGAGATGGCGTAGGCAGAGAGCACACATGCAGCCAGAGAGAGGTAGGTGTTGATCACTGCTCTGAGCTGAGGGAGGCCTGGATCGGCGATGGCCGAGTTAAAACTGGGCCAGAACATCCACAGGAAGACAGTCCCTGTAGAAGAGAGCAATAAAGACATTTATCATCTTAAAGATATGACTGATTTTGCACAGGGCTGATGCACAGTCGACGTTACTGTTACTGTAAATGCTGCAAAGTTATTTGTGTCCGCCAGGTGGCGCTAGTCACACACGTGCAGGAGGCCAGTGACCCAAATAAAACTGACTGTAACTGCTGTAAGCACAATATAAACATCAGTTTAAACTGGATCTTACCAATCATAGCAAACAGGTCAGAGTGATAAACAGATCCGTCATTGTCATGTCCGTTCCTTAAACCCGGTCGGTAAAGCACTCGAGCCACTGCCAGGCCAAAGTAGGCTCCAAAGGCATGGATGGTCATGGAAGCTCCGACGTCACTGACCTGTGGCAGGAAAGGTGATGCAGGCCCATTACAGTACAGTTTACACGGTGCACGTTCCTGCTCACAATGTCGTCATTAGTGTTCTCTTACATGGAGGACTTCGACTACGAGATACTCATTGGTGGCGAAGATTGTGATCTCCAGTAGGGTCATGATGAGGAGCTGAACGGGGCTGGTTTTACCCAGAACGGCCCCAAAGGAGATCAGGACTGTAGCTGTGCTGAAGTCTGCGTTGATCATCCTGCAGGACAGGGTAGAAAAAAGCAGCAGAGTTCATCATTTGACTTCATTTTGACTCAACAGCAACCAGCAGGACAGGACACAGTGATGTGCATCTAACTCTTTCACTTGTAAGACATACGTACTTAGAGATGTTCATTCTGATCTTGCCATCATGCAGGTCCCAAATTCCCTGCATGAGGAGGCCCCACTGCAGGCCGAAGGCAGCCAGAAGTAAGTTGACCCCAACGCTGCTGAACCCATATCTCTTCAGGAAGGTCATCAGGAAACCGAAGCCGATGAAGATCATGACGTGGACATCCTGAAACACTGCAGGAAGGAGAAGGGAGGTCAGTTCTGCTGCTGATTTTCTGACAGAGCCCTGCTTTGTTGGGGGGGGGGAATCCCACTTTAGCCTCAGCTAAACGTGGACATGAAATCCAATCAGATGAAAGACTTTCATTAAACACTTTGCTATTCACGCAATGATTTACTCAGCAGGAGTGTTTTCCTTCCACAGGGGCTGTTTTGTTAGCCGTGACCGAGCCATTCAATTCGAAGCAATTCAATCACTTTGAACGTGATCCTCGGAAAATGCTCCCGTCCAGTTTGTGACCTTGTGCTGTGTCTATTAAGAGCGTATGATCTTAATCAGTTTAAAATCAGCGGGAGGGGACATTCAGCACACCCTTATCTATTAGTCTCGGTTGATAGTCGGACAAAGACGGCATGGTTTGGATCATACTCCGTGTTTCGTGTCTGCATCCTCACATGGTGTATTCTGAGCAGTAAGAGCGCACAGAGTGGAGATAAATCTAAATCTGGGTTGATGCCAAGTCATTTTGAGCGGATTTCTGCAGACCTGGGCGCTCCCCCGACTCCCACCCGCCCCGAGAGGCATCATCTTAACAGGAAATGGGACCCCTGTTTCCCAAAAGCCTTTAAGCTTGATATGATAAGCCCCTCATGTGGAAAACGCATCAAGGTGGAGGTGTGCGCTGGCCGAGGAACAATGCGCTCCACTTCCTCCGTCTGTTAGCATGAACGTGGCCGCTATTGTCTAGACAGGACACGCGTCTTGTTTTTGAGCTGCTGCCCCGCAGTCATAAATCAACAGTTCGACGTTTTGGCTAGTGCACGTATTTGTTGACGACAGTTAGACGAGATCTATTCATTAGATTCTGTGTAAGCATGACGCTGCTAACAATGGATACTTAGCTTAGCATAAAGACGGTAAATGTGGTGGAAACGGCTAACGTGGCTCGTCATGACGAGGTTGCCAGGTAACCAGCAGCCGGGTTTACACTCAGATATTTTTAAGGTTTAGAGAAATATCATATAACGTGTTAATTAGTGAACTTTAGAGGTTCTGGTAAACGGATATTGTTACTTGAGAACAAAGCAAGGCTAGCTGGCTCCGCTTGTTTCCTGTCTTTGTGCTAAGCTAAGCTAAACAACGCCTGGCTGCAGCTACCGTACAGTCAAGTGCGCGGTATCTAACTTTTCGCAAGGAAGCAGCCAAATGTATTTCTAAAAACTCATATTTTAAATACTCATATTTTTATTTTTTTTTATTGGTGGTCCTGATTTAGAAACCCTAAAGATATTAAAAACAGTAAGTTAACATAATTTACTACATGCATGCTTTAAATGTTATAGTTTCTACCCATTTTACTTGAGAGAAAATAAATATTAAGAGTAGATACACGTGTATATCTGTTATCTATATGAGCTCCGTTCTGCCGTCACAGCAGCATTAAGATGATTCATCTGCAACTATTTTCAGTATTTCAGATTAAGGCTGCAGCTTTTTAACGCGTCCGCTTGGTGAAAAATGAGACTTGATAACACCTGAATCTGCTTTTAGGAGGCAGGACCTGAAGATGCTTCATACTTTGACATCGTATGATGTTTTACTGGGTGTTTATAGATGCTCAAACACTTGCCCGCTGCTCCATATTCAGAATATTGTTTCTTCTTAGTGTTTACTCAAACCACCTGTGAAGAGTTTGCATGTTTTAATAAGAAAAGTTGAAATTCGTGTCGTTAACGCAGCACAACATGCGGTCAGTGCTGATAACAGTCGAGGTGTAAATATTTGATCTGACGCACGTTCATGGAGCTGTTTTTTGGACCAGACCAGTTTGCCCTTCACCTTGTACTTTGACCCTCTCTCCCATTCACAGCTGGGTGATTCAGACTTAGAGTTTATGGCAGTTTGAGGATGGGGGTAAAGTTGGACAGCAGCCACTGATGACTGGCACCACGCCCAGATGTTAGGTAATCTTCTAAGTAACTCGGTGAGTCAAGGAGGAGAGCAGGAATCCCCTCAGGACCGAGCGTTGAGAGGGTTGAGGCGTGTTTCACCGTAACCAGAATTTATTTCTGTCATTTGCATCCTCTAAAATTTGAAGTTGAAAGCTGTGATAGCTCACTCCACTCCACATTTCTCTGCTTATTTGTCGTCCTTTGGACCTTTAATTACAGATATCTGACAGTTATCCAACCACATACATACATGCTGATCGATGCTGTTGAATTCTACGGGATCAGTGCTATTAAAAAAATATAGGACATAATATTTAGTGAGATTATAATCGTGTTTGTTCAGCCCCCAAAAAACAAACCGTCATATTTTCTGAGATGGTTATCGTACCGTGAAAATCTCCCATTGCAACTTCAGTTGGGTAGCTGTTCTTTCATGCATGCAACCACAAAACTTCACGTGATCCAGTAGCTCATTTAACATAATTAAAATACTGAACTGAACCTTATTTAGTACGAGTAAAAAGTAAGAAAATAAACCAAAATAATGCTAATAAGACTCTTTATAGACCATTTTTGTTGCAAAAACATCCCATCCCCCAAGGAGAAGATGCGCTCAGCCTAAATACTGACCACTGAGCTAATCTCTTGGAGCCACACCCAGTCATAACAGCATTTTCATAGTTGCAGCTGCTGTAATACAGATAACTGGTCTGGCTTCAAAGAAACTGTAACTGTAAAGAAGCCGCGCTCCATGCTCCCTTCCAACAAACCCAATTAGAAATTGATGCTTTTAAGTCTCTTGGGTCCATCTACCGTCTGTCTGTTTTGTCATTTATGTGTTTGAGACATTTGTGACCTCCACTGCAGGAGATCTGACACTTTTTCCCTGCAGGATACGCTCGCATCCTCAGCTGCATGCGTGACGGAGGGGAGGGGGTGGATGAGAACGCGACCCTGTGACTCCTCTTATTGCATTCAGCAGACTCGCTCTGGAAACTGCCTCCTATCTTAGGAGTCTTCTATTTCTGTTTGCACCTAATTGGACAATTACATCCTTAAAACGCATTTCACATTATTCCAATTACTCCCGACGTTTCCAGCTGACCCAAAACTGAAGCCTGGAATATCAGAGATAAGCAAACAAGGACTCTCTGTCAGGTTTCACAAAGCTTAATCCAACATTTTTAAAAAAGTAGTCTAGTGACCAAACATTGAGGCATCCCTCAGTCAACACCCCCCTCTAGGTAGACTTACTTGGGTAGAGAGCCATGGGCTCTTTATGCTGAGTCTCATTGGAGTGTGCATCGTCCCCGTGCCCGTGCCCTTTGCTTCCCCCTTCATCATAGGTCACGAACACAGCATACAGGATGATGGTGATAATCTCCAAGGCCAAGGCCACGATGGGGAACTTCAGCCTCATGTTGGTGGCGTACGCAGGCATCCCGAGACAAACTCTGGTTATCTCTCACAGTCTGACACACACACACACTCACTCGCTCACACTCTGCCAGCCTATCTGTCCCTATATGTCTTTTTTTAAAGGGGGTTGTGCTGCGTAAAGGGAGGGAAGAAAGTGGTGTCTGGTTTTAAACCGATGCAAGTTTCACGGTGACCAATGATAGCGCAGAAGAGAGGGGCCCGGGTGAACACCTCCTTCATGCACTTTGCACGGGGATGGGTTTCCTCTCTGGACCTCGGAGGGGACGAAGCAAAAACACAAACGTAATGACACTGCGGTGACACGGGAGGAATGCTTAATGACTGCTTCCTACTCATTTTTCACTGTCACAGTCGTGTTTGTTGATTGGATGACTTAAATCTTCAGACTGATGCATTTCTTTCACGTCTTGTTCAGACTCTAAAGCAGCTTTCATACAGGTTACAGATTCTTCTTTTATTCGCTCTGCTGAACATTGTTCCTCTTTCTGAGCGCAGATGAACTCAGACACGCCATGATCACATGGCCAGCCATCATATTCAGATCCACGCGTTCAAAAACAAACTTTTATGAAAGCATACTCTGTTTTAGCTGCCACGCATTTTCTATAAATTACAGTAGATTAGATTTCAGCTCTTCGTTTCTGGTACTCAGCCCCCTATCACGTTGGGTTTTAATGCAGTCGAGCCAGACTGAAATGGGATTATTGAGACTGTTACTGATTTTTAGAGGGAGAAATATTCACGTGACGGCTGATTTTTGAGCTGGAATGAAAACAGACTGATGATTTGACATGTTTATTTTAAACTTCATCAAAGAACAGATAAGTGAAATATTCTTTAAAGCCTTTGAAATAGTAAAAATGTTTAAATATGATCAGCAAATCAACCCAGAACAAAAGACAACTTAACATACAGCCTTTCTTCTCTTGAGCTTCTCTCTTAGTGGTCCTATGTTGCTTTGACAGACGCTGCACATTGTCATTGACCCGCCCATGACCCCGACACACAGCGTATGTAACCGTGATCAGGTTACTTCATAGTTCAAGTCCTCCACCATCAGCTGTACATGCCCGTGCTTCCTTTCCCACTGGAAACTGACTCGTCTGACTGGCCTGCAGGTTCTGATCCGGTAAGCGGCTCCCACAGTGACTGGGTGACGATCCGAGGCCTCTCACCAAATTACCCTTAAGGCCAGAGGTCCTTCATTATTGGCCAGAGCTTTATGAATGAGCAGAGTAGTTAATCACTGCCAGCAACACATCTGTTTGTCTTGGAGCTGAGCGCAGTGAGGGTTTTCCCAGGCCCTTTGGGAAATTACTTCCAAATGTTGACAGCTACCAAAAAAGTTTGCAGCGCTGCTGTAATAATCTGCTCGTGCTAAGTCATTATTCAATCACTGTGCACTACAGAGTTTTACTCCAGTATCTGGCGGAGCTGGTGAACTTTGTGGTCCAGCAGCCGCAGTCATTCATTCGTGACGACCACAGATACACCCTCACATCAGCTTTCTCTTCCCTAAGCTCGCGTCTTTTTCGATTGTTCTTCAGTGAATTCACTAATCAAACCGTGGCTCTTTGACTTCTCCCGTGTAACCGGCTAATTATTTGTTCCTCCAGAGAAGCTCCAACCCTGAGAAAAGTTTATATAATGGTGAAATTCCAATCTGCAATTATTTAACCCATTATTATGTCCGTAGCTTTGCAGAGGATCAACGTATTACATGCGAGACGGCTCAGCTGTAACCTGTCAACGTTTTCACAGAGAGCATGAGAACTGTTTACACAGTCAAGACTGTCAAATAGCAGCGAGTCTCACGTTTCGCAGCGGGGTATCCCAGAGGCACCAGAGCTCTTAGGTTGTTGCTTTTGTCAACATTTTTTCTCTAAAACATGATCACACACGATTCTTGAAACCCAGAGACCGACGCCGATAACATGCTGTAAAGTCCTGACTGTCGCCTGGGAAAATAAATAAGCGGTAACCTCCGCGGCTGTGAAGCGAAGCCAAAAACTGCAGTTCCTCAAACGTCCACTTGAGGCTGGCTCCAGAAGTGAGTCAGTCTCCATAAGTCCCCATGTTAGACAGCAGAAATAAACATGTTTACAGCCTGGTACAAAAAACAGTTTTGGTCTCTGTAGCTAATTTCCCCGTTCATGACAACTGTACTGAGGGTGAATTTATATACAACTCACCTGTTCAGGTTATATTAAGGCTTAAAGTTATGCAGGATTAAGAGCGTGGCTGCTTGAGCCGTCTTTGGCATGGTGGCGGTCAGTGCCACAGATTTTGAGTTTCAAAACGGCTCTTGTGGGTGAGGTCACACGTACGCCGTCCATTCTTTGTACTGTCAGTGGAAAATACATGTCCCTTTGCTTTCTTACGATGATTGATAAAACTCATGCATGGTCCTTAAGTTTGGGCGGAGATAATTACCCAAGCTCAGAACAAAGAAAGTGGAAACGGATCCGATCCAAAGAAGAGAAAAATACAGCCATTAGCACCTCGGAGGTCAGTATCTTGTTTGTCTAATCTGCACATGAACAAATAATAATAAAAAAACAATGATTGATTTCATCATTAGTGTATCCAAGCTTTGGTTGCTTCCTCGCTGTCGCCTGGCAACCTCACTGTGACAATAGGACTCTTGGAGGTCACTGCACCCGCCCGACGTCCCGCCAAGAAATAGTTACAGCATGTAACTTGCTGTTAAACCACAAGTTTTATGTGCCGTTTGTGTTAAAAACACAAGATACTACGGCGTGTTTTGAGGTATGCTTCCAGACTTTAAGTCAAAACTAAGAAGAAACTAAGATCTGAAAGAGAAGAGTACTGATCTTTTCACCAAACTCTTGGAAAGAAAGCAAATAAGAGTATTTCTGACTTTAAAGTTATGAGACAGAAGTTGGTGGTAAACTCTACCCAAGTTTTATCAACTTGTATCAACTTATTTCTCTGTTAGAAACCAAGAAATGATCGTGCTAACTGACGGAGAGCTTGACGTTGAGGGATCGCTGTGACATCTGGTGATAGTTGTGGATTGTGCCCTCCTCCACTCGCCCTGCCGTTCCAGGTGTGTAGGAGGCCCTATGGTGGCTGCAAAAATGGGATCTAGAGCCAGTGTTCAGTTGTCTGTATCGGGCTACTGTAGAAACGCGGTGCCTGTAGATATAAAAGACTCATTCTGAGGTAATATGTTCTTAGTTGTGCATAATATGTTCAATTTCTGCCATATTCTGTAAATACAGCCCCCTAAATCTCAGTTCAGTGAGATTTTTCCTCTTGATGCATCATCCTGAGAAGAAAAGCACAGTGCAAAGAAAACAGAAAATGAGTCTAATAAATTCTTGTAGTTGTACTTTAGGCAGCTGGGTTCAGTAAGTCTGCGACGTGTTACGCCAAATCCTGGCTCGGTTTTTGCCCCGTCAGTCTCAGAGGGAATAATGAGGTAATTTTGTTAAACAAAGCCTATTATTGCTGGAAATAAATGTGTCGGCTTGTTTGGGCTCACAGAATCTGAAAAAGTTTCAACATTAAAGCAGAGAGGGGAAAAAATAAAACAAGCTGAGGAGCTAATTTCTTTTATCATCTTAAATCGCGTTTAATCTAGCCTCCTTGTGAACTCCACATTCCAGGAAAACCATTAAGCGATTTATCTGCGCTCGCTCACAACCCCACCGTAGAGAACAGATATGAAAATAAACAAGCCATCAGGCCAGCCTGAATGTCTTTGTCTCTAACCCCCGCGTGCCGTTATGCAACGCGCATGACGACACAAACCTCTGAAGTCCCGGCTGACTGCGGAGTTGATCCTCCGTTCACTCGGCCCATCTGTCACGGACGCGAAGCCTCGCTGTAACGGCGAGACGACTCGGTGAGCGCGAGGGATCAAAGAGCGAAGGAGCCGGATGATAGATGGCTGCTTAGTTTTCTGCATCAGGGCATTCCTGGCCAGGCATTAGTCTATCGCATGTCAAGGTCAAACTGAGGTTTCATTGCTTCATATCTACGTCTATTGCTTTTTGATGAAACTCCCCAACACGCCCCGGAGAAACTTTTATCCGAGCTAGTTGAAAATCGATTTTGCATCCACGAACACCCGAGAGCTGTCACGCATTTCAGCCCGCCTGTTTTGACTGTTGTGTTGTGTAATGGGGGGCACCACCTTGCAGCTAGATGTGTTTATGTGGACATTCCTCCGTCTCCTTCTCATGCAAAGGTCAGCTCCACATGCGTGCCCCAAAGTATTACCGTCTTATCACTTGTAATGAGGACCGGTGCGATGCCTGCTCCTCTCATACCGTGCTTCGCGTGACGCTACCCACTCCTTGTTGGGAAGGGGATCGGCTCCACATTCCTCAGTATGGAGGATCCCTCCATATGGAGATATGTATGTGCCTGATTGGAAACAGAGGCCACTTGGTGTGACAGACAAAACCCAGATCCTTTCTCCTCATTAATCAGTGCTGTAAAGCAGTTTTTTGTTGGGGTGGGGTAACCAAGCAATATCACATACAGCTTTCTACATAGATGAGCGTGAGCTCTGCAGGGCTTTGCATGAGCAGCAATCCGGCCTGATTTATGAGACCCGATAAAGAAAGAGGAGGAGAATTCCTCGAGTGAATGCTGACCTCGCCTCGGAGCGAAGCCGCGGGGATACTTTGAAGTCTTTTGTGAAGCCCCGTGCACTTTAGTTGTGTTTTCAATCTGCTGCAGGTTTGTGCTGCCTGCAGAGCTCAGAATACCAGAAACTGGAAGGTATAAATACAAAACACCATGCACACGCTCTCTGTGACAGTTACCGCCGTCTGTGGAGGTGTAGCTGTGAGTTTGCACAGCTCCCCTGAAGGTCAGGACATTTATATCTAAGGCTTTTAATAATAGGAGATTCGAGGTATTATAATTTTTTTTTATTATAACCAGCAAACACAACTGTGTGTGTTACCTGCATAACTTCATAGACAGACCACTACATGGCTTCACGGGGGAGACTGTGCTCGAGAGACGAACCCTTTCTGCTGGAAATACAGCTCGTCTGTCGGTTGCACAGGAGGGAATCGGCTCAAAGTGTCGCAGACTGAACAAAGACTCAACAAAGTTTTGGACTGTAACGTGATTTCTAAGAAAAAGACATTTTTAGGACTCACTCAGATGATTGACAGACTCATCATCCTGGAAATTCTTCATGCAATTAAAGCTGCTTTTATTAAGTATTCATTTTACTAGCATGTTTATCACTCGAACGTCTCTTCGTGCTCTTCGAGTACATGAATCTGTCGCCCCGTTGCGTGCAGCTGTAGTTACGTAATCAACACTCGTGCTGATTGTGGTTTTAACTTGCTATTTAGCCTTTATTTCAAAATAAAAGCACACAAATCAATTCAAATTAGAACGCCATGTTTGAGGGACACGAGCTTGATTAACGTCTCCCAGAAGACGTTATAATAAAGTTTAAGACACACGGGCTGAGTTGTTATTTCTTTACATGCCGTTGAAGATGTCTCTGTCACCAGTTTGGATGATAGAGTTTTACTGTAGGTCCCCTGTGCGATAACTCAACAGATATGGATATAATGGTCTTCAGATGTGCTGTGCATATTTCACATTTCCAGCTGCAGCGTTCTTGCTGAGGGAGGGAGAGAGGGGGTGGTGTTGAAACCACAACCGGTGTTGAAACTCTTGCAGAGACAAATGTAAAGAGTTAATATCCCCGAAGTAACGTGACCTGCTCGAAAGGTTGTTTGTTGTGCAACTGCTGCAGCCTTTTAAGCCCGGTGTAATGTGACAGCAGGAGCAGGGGTCAGCGTGCCCGGGTCACAGGAGCAGTCCGCTTCAGACGCTCGGCGGGTGACTGTTGTTGAAGCTAAAGATGAGAAGCAGGGCGGTGGGGAGAAAGGAGAGGATGAGTGTTTGTTCACTCGTTTACAAAGAGAAATAGCTAGAACCAGTTTCCATCATTGCCTCGTGACACCTGTTCTTTGTTCAGACTGATGTGATTTCAAGTTTTCAAGGGTCGCTTACCTGCAACCTTCAATCAAAGTCGACCTTCATATTTCATTACGAGATGTTACTGAGCTATTGTGTGCAAATGTGGATTCATTTTTACTTTTTATTTGATACGGACGGCTGGAAAGATGGATCAGAAATTCAGGTTAGAGTCAGAGAAGGAGGATGACATGCAGCAAAGCATCCAGGCTGGAATCAAGCCCAGGTCGCTGCGATAAGGACTTTAGCCTTGATAGATGGGGCGCACGCCGACAGGTGAGCTCTGGAAATGATTAATCCTCTGATCAGAAGGTTTCATGTCAATCTAGCATCAAATTTTGAGTCTGAACCATTTTGTTACACTCCAGCCAATTAACACGGACTGACCCGACGTCACAGAACCTGCAGTTAAAATCGTCTATCCTGGTTTCCATTTTTGTGGATGTAGGTGGAGGACGTCTGATTGGCATAAACAGCCATCACTTCAATCTCGAAGCAAATCGGACATGTGGGCGGCGATTCAGACGTCCTGAACCGGACTCAAAATCATCTTAGGATCGTAGATGTTCAGTAATAACAGTCTGACTCGTTGAGAAATCCTGCAACCCTCTCCTAACCTTCATGCTAACCATTGCTAGCCATACACTGCCAGTTCTGCCGCTGATGTCTTTGGCCTCTCAGCGGCCATGATGCACCGTGCTGCTGGTGTGAACTGGAATGCAGAGGATGATAACGCATAAACGCTCCTCCTTTCCATCCCCGGGCTACGCTCTCACCCCCCTCCTCCTCCCCGAGCGTACCCCACCCATTGTTTCCTGTGGCTGTGGCTGAAGGGGAACAGTTGCACACCCTGATAAGCCCGCTCGGAGGGAAGCCTGTGCAGGCGGCTAATCAGCGCGTTAGATGCTAGCAATCAAGAACAATCACGAGCTCTCATCATGTTAGCGTTGCGGTGGCTCTTTATGTTATTTAAGTGAAATGCAATTACACTTCACATCACGGCGAGATGCAAAGCAACACGTGGAGGCTAAATATAAACCTCTGAGCCTTGAAGGAATCGTCGGATAAGAGAAATACCTTTCTGTCAGTCGAACGTTGCATCTTCATGGCAAACATTCCCTCGCACACCAGCACCTATGTACATAAAAGGCTTCGCACACAACCGCCGGTGCTGATAGGCAGCGGCGTTTGAAGCCGGCTGGGAGCCCCCAGAATGTTTAACAGGTGTGTGGAGGATTTCAGCGGCGTGCCTATCCTGTTACCGCGGGATGTGCAACAGGCATCAGTCAGGACGGAGTGCAGACAGACGCGAGCACGGCCGCAGTACGAATGCTGTGGGAGCGAAGCCACATGTGCAAAACGTGATACAGAGAGACTGCAGATATGTGTTTTTCCAAAGATGTACGGTAACTGACCCTCTCAAGCCGCTTACAGAGGTTCTTACTGGTCGGTTACTGGTTTAAATCTGAAGTTTGGTGCCCGGTTTGGGCGTTTAGCAAAGATTTAGAGAGATCTACCGTGATGTAATTATAATTATGTGATACTTTAAAGTTATAAACAGATTTCCTGCATAAGTCTGGCTCCACTAAGACCTATTATGTCTACAAGTACATTTCAACCCATGCTTACAGTTACAGTATGCAGTCTGCTTGGGGGCGGCGGGGCGGTTTGGTTACTTTGCAGCGTCGTGGGACTCCTTCTATTTGCTCACACACATGCAGATAAGTCTTTGCTTTACTTTTCTAGTTTCCGCAAATTACAAAGATAACGCGAGCACGTTGTCCCAAGTCACTGCAGCTATGAAATGCACGATAACTCCCTCAGTTTTAATTCTGCTATAAAATGTGACGCGACGTGACAGGTCAAGGGTCGCACGCCAACGCGTACTGTCGCTGCGAAGCGACATTTTTCTTTTTCAGTTTGAAATGTCAGGATAACTGTACGCAGCCTGAGTGCACGTGCACTAAAGGACATAAAAGCTTTTGCTTTTTTCTGCATTCCCACAGTCTTCACTCGTACACAAGTCCACCAAGCCTGAAAGGAATCGCTATCATATTATTGTTGGATGAAAGCCTTTGATAGTCAGCGCGGCAGCTTCCTGCATCCCGATGTCACGCTGCCTTTTAAACACAGGGGCCTCCCTGCAGTGATGTTATAATTGCTTTATCTAGTGCAGGCTTCTTTAAATGACGCTTAATTAAGGGCCCTCGCCGCACCCTTTCCTCGTGCGGCTCCAACGCGGCAATCAACCTGCAGCATTATCACCACATCTTAATAAAAACTAAAATGATTGGGCCACAACCCAGGACTTCCCACAGAAATAGGAAAACCGAGGGAGAAGGGGGGGGGGGGGGGGGGGGGGTAAAAAAGCAACCGAAAAAACAAAAACAACATCCTGAGTTAAACGACGTGGGGAGTGTGCTCTTAATCCACAGGATGTAGAGAGATTGGTGGTTTGAGGCTTGTCGGTGAAGTAGAAAGGGGAGGAAAACGAGTTGTCACGCAAACGACGAGGCAGCAACCGGGAGGAGCTTTGTGTATATGATATAATTAATGGGTCTTGAGCAAAAAATGGTTTGCATCCAGTAGAAACAAACTACAGTCGTGCAAGTTTCAGCTGTGCAACAAAATCCCTCCCTGCGAACGTTGATTTAAAGCAATTTCCTGCTTATATCAAAGAATCCAGCAGCTACATGAACCAGATCACATGTTAAATGTGTCTTTTGTTTGATGATCCAGCTGTTCAAATATCTGCCCACATGTTAGTTATTACAGGAGGCACGTTAATTACATAAGGGCTGCACGGACGTGTACAGTATAGAGTCCGTTTGCCGTATATGGCAGACCATCTGCTCGCTCTTCTCCTCATGACAGTTTAACACCTCAAGACGAATCAGTGATGCAAACATCATCAATTTGGAGAGATATGGCTAAGCTCAAATGTAACAGGCTGCGTTCTGCGTGCTTCATTTTATGCGTTTGTATATGTGTGCGTGCATGCAGCGCCGGTTTGAGTTCACTTTTAAGGTCACACCGAGGCAGGCTGGATTGCTTTGTGGATTTTTTTCCCCTTGGAGCTTGAAGTCGATCGAAACATCCCTACAGTTTTTGATAATTTTCTGTTTTCTCGACCACGTTTTGGAGCAACGCTGACTCTCGCCGCTGGGGATGACTAAGTTTTGCTTCCCACAGACCAACAGTGGAAGGTGTGGAAGGGGCGTGGTGCATCATCTGCAGGGGGGAGGTGTGGGGAGGGCTCAGAGGAGAGTGATTGGCACACCTGTATCCAGTTAACTCAGCACTCAGCACCACAGTTACCTAGCAAAGAGACTAGTGTGTGACATTTACGAGAGTAAAGAGGATTTACACGCAGGGCTGCAGCTCCCAGTCAGCTTTAGTGGCGTGTAGGTTAAGTTAGTTGGTGCTCAGAGCTCGGAGAGTTATCCGAGCTCACCCCTCTTCTCCTCAAAATGTTTTTTAGTGAGTTGGGTGAGCGGGCGATGAAACCGGGCTCGGCAGCCTCTGCTGACGGAGGAAGATGAGGATAAAAATTAGAAAGTGGCGACGCAAGAGTAAATCTGGGGAAATCTGGGTGAAATAAAAGAAGTAAAAGAAGTTTTACTTGTGCAAAAATGTGACATTTACAAACTGCTGGTGCGACCGAGCCCTGAACTTCCTTCCAGTTGGACTTGACCTTTCAGACTATCTCCTCTCACGTCGAAGGCATTGACTGCCGCTAAAATAATGAACCGTGAGTGATTGACCCTTACATGACCAAGCCATTCCTGAGTGAAGCCGTGGATTTGGTCCCTGCATCTCTCTCTCCCTCTCTGACACACACAGCTAATGACTAACAGATTTACCAGGAGGAGAAAAAGGAATGTTCTCCCCATCTTATATGTGTAAATGTCAGGCCCGGTGAACGTCTGTGTCAGATTACTGCGGCAGCAGCGATAAGCAGATGTAGAGACCCGTGGGGCTTATTTATTATTGAGGCCCAGAGTGGGAAAAATAGCTAAAGAACCTGCAGAGAGAACATTTTCGTACAATATTTGTCGGACGATAGACGAAGAAATGTTCTGAGTGCAGTAGAAGATGTGGCCGCCTTGAAGTTTTTATACTGATTACATGAACTCTTTGCTATCAGGGAGTAACGATCGAGTTACGATCGAGTTACAATCTGTTGAAGATTGGCATGCAGCCTATCCCACGAAACAATATGTAACCGTGTCTCACGGACCAAAAATGGCGATTGCAACACTTAACCGCTGTTTCGTCTTCTTTACTGCCGCCGGGCGGGGCATCGGCGCCAACATCTGACTGCCAAAGTCAAAATATAAAACATAAGTGCAACTTATATCTGTGTGTTGTGGTGTTCACCGCAACCGCTTCAGCTCCAGCAGCTTCCTCAGCCGCCAGCCTCACGATGCCGACACTCATTGCGTTTTACGTAAGGGTAAGAGGCGTGAACAAACAGCCACCCATCGGTTGGACAGTGACAAGTGGTTCTGAAACACTTTCTGATTGGAGCAAACCCGCCCCCGTCCAGTCCTCCGGGCACAAACCCAGCTCTTGTTTTTAAAAGCTGATTGACACAGTGTCATGCAGTGTTTAATCTTGGCTTTAAAGTCACAATAAATCAAACAGAGTTTGTGTAACTGAGCCACGAGATCTTTGCTCAGATCCAGACGGGTGCTCAGAATATACAGTGTAAATATGCAAGCATGTGAATTGAGACACGCACGTCGGTTAGCAGATTATCTCCTGATACAAAGTCACGACATTTTTCTATCATCCTCCATCGGCGTGTTATTGATAATATCGCCCTTGCTGAAGAGCCTTGTGCTTTATTGACATAATTATATGCCACTTTACTACGAGGACTCTTGGAGGGCAGATAAGCTAAGATATCGTTTAACTGTTTGCGAGCGGTACAACCTCTCCTCACGTGGTCTGATTGGGGTACCAGGTGAAAAGACTGACTGTTAACAGTTGTTGGGCCTTTCTGTGTAAAGTTTGCCGTGGGTTCGCTCCGGCTTCCTCCCACAGTCCAAAGACTGATTCAAAGTTTAATTGCTGACTCTGTGAGCGGTTGTGCACCTCCGCATGAACACTAATGGACGCATGAAAAAGCTGTTTGTCCGTGATAATGTGAACGCGGCTTTGATGACGTCTGTATTGCCCGAGCTCTCTCTCAACAGTCAGCGCGGTTCAGGCCGTTCCATCACGACGTCTTTGAAGCGCCGGCTTCAAAAGTATCGGAGGCAGGAACTCTCTCAGCCGTCACACTTAATGATGCTCTTACAGCAGCACGATCATCCCCGCCAGCTTCAGTTTGGACACTGAATATTTGGCAGTCTTTATTGTGTCTGTTCATGTTGTTTTCTGCCCACACGCTATACGTTCTGGGGCTGAAAAACGAATCCAACCTTAGTCAAGTCTTTTTTTTTTTATTTGCATACATCTAATACCAGAGGGAGATGTTGAACATCAATCTGTTAACACCGTAAACTTTCAGGAAGCTTTTATCAGTCTGTATTTGCTCTTCTTGTTTGGACATTTTTTTACATTTTGTTTGTTTTATGGAGATACAGACCTGCCTGAAATCTGCTTCAGAGCAGCTAAACGGATTTCAGTTCCTAATAAAACATCTTTTATAAACGCCTGTGATTTAGATGTTGCCTGCATGCCTGTTCCTGCACTATGAAACTTTGTATGATCACCAAGACTGCAATGGCTAAATCACAAAAATACTCATTTCCATGCAGCATTGTTTTAGCTTCATAGAACAGCTCTAAACAGTTTTATAAGAAAAACATAGTTGGTACGGCCAATTTCTGGAAAATCCATTTATTAACTTATTTATTAATGAACAGACTGCTGAGATTAATTTTAAGATTAATTAAAAAGGAAAGTTCCAAGCCGAAGACGATCATAAATATCACATACATTTTGGCTGCATGCACACTGACACACAAGACTAAAGGAGTCAGACACTGAATGCAAGTTAACCAGGCAATGTACACAAACAAACAAATAATACAAGCGTGAAATGAAGTACTAACAAATAAACCTCAAATCTACGAGAGGCTAGAGAGAGAAAATGTTAATTATCATCGGAGCGATTCAGAAATTCTTCTTATTACTCCTCGAGCCTGACGTCCGCTCGCTCTCATTCTTGGTTTTATCTTTGTCACAGCCGTGGTTGTGCGTGAATGCATGTTTTGCTAAACATTGTGTTTGGGATACACCCACATTAACCATTTCCTTCGCCGCTCGCTTGGGACCCGTCTCCTAATGTTTGTTTAAATGTACATTTGCCGGAGTGAGAATAGTGATCGAACAGAAAAAACAACAGCCGTCCTCTGATGGCTGATGTGAAGCAGGCCTGTTTTATTTAGCCGGGTATGCTGGGAGAGCTCACGGGTTGAACTCGATCGCTCATAAAATACTAGAGGAAACACAGGACACACAAAAGCCCCACACTGTGTACTTAGTCCATAGGTTACGAGCTTCTCGGGACAATATAGGGAAGTGTGTGGTTACTATAGAAGCAGCTACCACGTACAGATTAGAAATAAAGTGTTTGCCATGGCTGCAGTGCTCCTTTCTCCAGGCCTTTATCGATGTAAGTGATCTGTCAGTGCTTCGGCATGTGACGCAGGAGATCTGTTGTCAGTCGGCTCTGGTTTGACGATGTTCCTCTGCTCGTGATGAAAGCTTAAGAGGCGAGCTGAGGAACCCGTCAGCAGGTTTGGCTGTGCTGCATCTCAAAGAGCTCAATGAAAGGAAGGAAGCTGCACGACGACGGCGCTCTGCTTTCGTTAGAAGGAGGTCTGAATGTTTCATGAAACCATCACAGCCCTGCATCGGGGCTCACACCTACAGCTGCAGCTATTTTCTGGCACCGGAGAAGAGTTGATACAAACTAAATGATAGCTTTATTCTTACATGACGGAGAAACAAAGAGAGAATCCTCTGGTACGTCTGTTCGTATGTAATTCCAGGTGTGTGGCCGCCGACGCCTGATTGGCCCGGGCTGACGGGGGCGAGGTCACCTTCGTGAAGGCTCCATGGAAATCTGATTGGAGGTGCACCTCCCCGACCCACCAATCAGATGAATGAACCGCCTTGTGGTTATGTAAGTTACATATGTGGCTGAAAACAACAAGTATTTGCAGAGCAAACTCAGCTCCTGTTTTTAAAGGCTAATTGACACAGTGTCATGCAGTATTTAATCTTGGCTTTAAAGTCATAATAAATCGAATACAGTTTGCATTACTGAGCCACGAGATCTTTGTTCAGATTCAAATGGAGTGAGTTTGTTTTCCTGCATCCTGTTTCTAATCCCGACGGGACCGCGATGCTTCGAGATAACCGCTCAGACTAAATGAGCTGTCTTCATTCTGGACAGATGATGTAACTGACTCCCAGCACCTTCCTGCCCGTTTCCGTCCGCTTGTTTCCCTCGTTGTTGTCTTCCTCTTCCTTCTCTTCGTTTTTATCTCCTTCTTTACCGAGGCAGTTTCATGAAAAGAAACACCTGGAGAGCTGCGTCCCCTTCAAATGACTGCGGAACACACATTATAAAGTCTACCACAGCCTCACAATGCAGGACACTTACTGACTTTACAAGACAAACAGACGCCGAAGTCGTAAACATTTTCTGGCCCTGGGACTAACTGTTGAGGCTCGCTGGTGGGGTTGATAAGCCCCACAGGATGGCAGAGTCAGGCTTATCGACGTCGGCCAAGCCGGAGGACCTCTGCTATCGCTGGACAAACTGCCAGAGGAAAAACTCATCCCCTTATCTCCTCTCTCCTTCCAGCTCCCCTGTCCGCTCACTTCAGGTGGCGCTCTAACGTCTCCTCAATTAACCTCACGGGGACTGCAGTGACGGAGCAGACCCAGACTTTCTTTTTATTTGACTCCCCCATGCTGTGAGAGAGAGAGAGGTTCTCTTGGCATGCGGACAAGATTACAGAAATTCAGACCAGAGTGTTTATTTTCAATGAAAGAAGTTTGTTATCACAAGAATGGGAGCTAATTTCAACACAATGGAAGTGCCTGCGATAGGAAAACCAGCGTTGAAGTTAGAGACGATTATTTCACGAGCCGAAATGAAAACAACCTCCTCTGCAAGCGCAGAGTGGAAACAGACCAAAGCAGATCCAGGCTCGGTGAAACCCCCAACCAGCTGAGCTCGTAGCTCCGTCTGTGCTTTACAAGTGTAGACCGCATGAGTCGAACCCATACAAACACAGCCTGATTTGAACCTGCAGCCCGCTGTGCAGCCTGAGGAGAGGCGCACTCTCTGGGCAGACAAAGGCGGGTGGAGAGGTGCAGGGCGCAGTGGATTCTGGTGGTGGAAACAGTAAACGTGTTTATTTCTGCCGTGAAGTTATGGGGACTTATGGAGACTGACTCACTTCTGGAGGCCGCCTCAAGTGGACGTTTGAGGAACTGCAGTTTCTGGCACTTCTGCATTGGCTTTGCTTCACAGCCACGGAGGTCACCGCTCGGTTCTACATTGATTTTTTAATGTAAATTAAATACAAATCTATTTTTTTAAATACCATTTCTCACTAAATAATGAGCGTGGGCTGTGTTAGACTTAGAAAAGCAGCTTCTTTCATATTCTTAGGTGCAGTATATTGCGAGAATATTGTCACTGATGGGTGCAGGTTTTTTGTCGGAGCTGGTTGAGGTGGGAAAAAAAAACAGGAAGTTACTTTTTCAGCTTCCTGTGGAATCTGGCTGATCACACAGGAAGCCCTCCCAAAATTTACCAAAAGAATATCAGCCACTTACATATTTTACCAATACTACACAAACTCTTGCAGGACGTCCGCGTTCAGACTTTAAATCTTCCAAAGCGATTACACGTTATCAGTGGTCTTCATTATTAACCACGGCAAACAGGTGTGGTCTCAAACTGCAGTTGTTTCTTGGCTCAGCTTTGGGAAATCTCTGTGGGATTAACTTTTCCTCCCAACTCCTGCCAGATCCACCCTGTCGAGTACGTTCTCCTTCCTTTTCTGTGAGTTTACACCTTTCATACAGTCAAAGGGCACCTGGCTCTGCAGGCGGTGTTTGTTTGAGAGGTACTGCGCCAAAGTAAACTTTCTCTCTGCTGATTGCTGAGCAAATAGCCTGTATTAAATAAGCATGAAAGCAGATGGACACGAGCTTTAATAGTATATTATTAATGTATTATATGGGCATGACGGCCCTCCTCAGGAGCCTATGGAGCGTAAGAAGGAGAGGAAAGGGAAGAAGAAAGAAACTGTGTTACCCATTCCCATGACACTCACATAAATAAGTAGTATATAAATATTGAATAATATTTAACGATAATTGAGCTTCTCCAAGTGTTTATCTTGAAATGTGGTGATCAGTTTTGTTAATCAACCTATGTTCTCCTGTGTGAGCTTACACCCCCCATACAATCAAAGGTGCACCTGCCAATATACATGTCCTTTTAACATCTGCTGATTACTGAGCAGGTCGAACAGGTTGAAGCATAAAATCAGAGAGACTCAAGGTATGATGCTGAGTATATTTATTCAAACTCTGAGCACATGCAGGAGGCGGCACACCAAAAGTCCACTTCGTTCTTGCTGCAGGTCCACTTCCGTATCAGATCAGGGCACTTACTGTACTTATCAGCGTAGGGACAGGCGTTAGCTGGAGGAGAAAGAGAAAAGGGTTGCATAGGGTAAGGCTGCATAAAGAAGAAAAAATGATAGATAGATAGATAGATAGATAGATAGATAGATAGATAGATAGATAGATAGATAGATAGATAGATAGATAGATGTGCTGTATCCAGTGGCTGTATCTGACACTTACTGCACAGTCCGTTCTCACAGTACTCAGGACAAGAACCACAAGGCTTTCCTATTTTGTAGGGGTGACTGGGCTGGAAGTTTCCACTGTAAATGCGATCCAAAGCATCAAATATTAAACACAACAGCAAAATAACTTCCTCAGCATGTTAGGGATATGAAGGAAAAAGAGCAGTAGTGCTTGTGTTGCATCAACTATTTAGAATTACAGGTAAACCACAGAGCGCCTCTTATGATGTTTTTGGTGTTACTTGTGTTCGAAATAGGCACTTTGTTGGATCCATTGAATGTAATGAAGACAAACGTTCATGTGAATATTCACTAAAAACTAGAAAACATGTCAGCCTTTGAAAAAAAGGAAAAAGGTCTGTACTTACGGTGGGCAGTAGTGACAGACATAGAAGTATTTGTATTGAGAGTTGGGGCAGTAGGTCCGAGCACAGCCGACCCAATCGGCCTTGGCCGAAACGATCTGTGCAGACAAACAACAGATGCTTCATCAGGTGCTAATGTGTGTTTGACTTGGTCCATTCGTATGCAAGTTAGTGAATTCATTGCACCTGTGTGAAGTCTTCGACCACTCCTCCATTAGTGGATCCCACTCCGTAACGCCAGTTCTTTATCTCGTCGTACCAAGACTGGATGGCGTTGCTCCAGGACGTTCTTTTGTTGGACATGTACAGGTTCTCTCCACATACAAAGCCTACAATCAAAGAGGGCAAGAGAGTTACTTTAGTCTTCTTAAAACCCAGTATGAAAGGAAATCCATCATCTCCACTGCACGCTGTCTTTGTAAAAGCCAGTGAGTCTATCTCTCATTCTCGTGTGCCCTACATAGTACAAAGTTCAATGATTTGATTTTACACTTCTACACTACATCACACAAAGCAAAGTAATGCAGTATTACCATCTCCAGTAGAAATTCTTCTGAAGCTTTTAGGGCTGTGATCCATGGCGCAGGTTTTAGCCCATTTCAGAGCATTGGCTGCAGCTTCATCGTCCCACCTCTGTAGGGGAGCAGAGGACATTAAACAAATTCTACAAGGGCTTCATGCTTGTCTGGAAAAATGACTTTATCTTTTACTGCAGGAGCGAGAATGTGCAATATCAAATAAGCGCTAATAAGTCAGATTAAGGAAGGATAATATGCTTTCAAAATTCAGAAATTATATCCTCATCATGTTACCTGTATCAACATGTTACTGGCAGAAGGTCGAACATTTCTCCTCAGGGTGTTATGTTTGTCTACGATCTCCCTCTTGTCTGAAGTGCTCAGAATGATTGCGGTGCTGCCTGAATAAACACACACACACACACACACACACACACACAGGCACAATCAATAATAATAAGAATAAGTGCGGAGGATAACATATAGTGTGCTCTTTCAGGCACACTCAATAATAAATGCCATCACTCACCCTGCAACAGGTACGGTTTTTGGAGACAAGAGAGAAATAATGGTTAATTTATGTCACACAGGATGCAATTATAAGTAAACATGTTTAGACAAAGCTAGATTTAAAAAAATAAAATAACAAATGCAATGAATATACACATTCACTTACAAACTGGGCGGAGGTGGCAGGCAGCTGGAGAGCAACAACGAGGCCCAGGACACGCAGGAAGCTCAAAGTGTGCATGGTCACGGTTGAATCCAAGACTCTTAACCTCTGAGAGCCACAGGTATGCTTTATATACACAAAACCAAACAGACACATGATGCATAAACACACAACCTCACGGGTATCTGATTTTCCTAAACAACAAAAAACAAAAGAAAACTGTATTTTGTCACGCAATAGAGTCATAGTGAAATTTAATTTCAGTGAGATCCTATTTGTTTAATCAAAAATAGTGTACAAGGAATAAAAATAAGGATGACGATGGATTAGGATTAAGAGAAATAACAGGAATCGTAAAACATAATAAATAATAAATGTTATTATGAATATAACATAAAACATATAAATAATAAAAACATGTGAATCATATGTTAACAGGCCCCAAACAAGCATTTATTTCATTTTATTTTCTTCAAACACAGTCTTGTAATAGACTTTCTGCTGCTATTGTATCTCGAGATAACAATGCGCAGTTTTCTTGTGATGGCAAGATAAGTTGTCAAGTCTTTTGTCGAAGTTGGGTGTGTATTGGGTGGTTCACTTGGTTCAGGTCATATCTAAAGATTTCTGTGTTGGAGTCGCTGACATCAGGTCTTCTACAGTTGTTGTTTATTGTGGGGTACCTCAGGGCTCAGTGCTAGGCCCGGTTCTGTTCTCCATTTACACGCTTACTGCGGGTCACTTTATTCATATCCATTTTTACGCAGACGATACCCAGCTCTGTCTAAACTGTGACCCACAAAATTTCCTGCAGCTAAATGCAGATAAGACTAAAAAAGATTGGTCACAGTCCAAAGACATGCGCTTAATAGGTTAATAGTTGGGAAAGTGAGTGTGAATGGTTGTTTATCTTTATGTCCCCTGCGATAAGTTAGTCACCGTTGTCCACGGTGTTCAGATTCAGATTTCAGTTCAGTTTCAGAAATTTAATATGAAGAACTACTTATAAATAAATATACTTTATCTATACTACTTACCTACATTTTAGATTACGTCACCGATTTTTTCATTTCTATTCTAACCTCCTGAGACCTTTTGTTTTTGGTGTGCATTTTTAATTTCTCATAAAAACTAAGCATTGTCATTGAACACAAAAAACTTCTTTGACCACTAGACGGCACAGTAACTGTCCCTGAATGAGTAAAATGAAGTATTATGATGCAGAGAAGCCAAATTCTATATGAGGACGCGGTGTAAGTAGAAATGTTTTTCTTGAAATATTGCTGTCACCTCAGTCGATTTGCATTTTCTGCACTTTCATATTTGCATACTTTGGACAACATGTTTGTCTAATAGCTAGAACTGTCAACAGGACCTTCAGGATCGAATGGGAGCGGCCTTCTAAGAAGGAGAAAAAAGGGAAGAAGAAAGAAACTGTGGCGGAAAAGAGGAGAGGGTTATAGCTTCAATTAATGTGAAAAGTGTTACTCATTCCCATGACACTCACATAAATAAGTAGTATATAAATATTGAATAATATGTAACGATAATTATAGTGCCTTCTGTGAGCACCTATAAGTGATTGTTGATGTAAACGTTGTAAAATAAAGGCCTGGTACTTCATGCAGTCGAGGTATGTACAGGCTATTATAGGCAACTTAGCCGACGTGAAATGATATTTTCCATTTTATTTACTGTCCAGAGCCCAGAATTATTGCGGAAACGGGCAGGACACATCTCTGCAGACCCTTCCCTTCACCCCGGACACAACCTGTTTGAGCTTCTCCAAGTTCTCCAAGTGTTTATCTTGAAATGTGGTGATCAGTTTTGTTAATCAACCTATGTTCTCCTGTGTGAGCTTACACCGCCCATACAATCAAAGGTGCACCTGCCAATATACATTACAATATACATTAACATCTGCTGATTACTGAGCAGGTCGAACAGGTTGAAGCCTAAAATCAGAGAGACTCAAGGTATGATGCTGAATATATTTATTGAAACTGACTGATAAGTCAGAGCCCACGTGGACATTTAAATGATCTAAGAGTCACACTTGCAGGAGGCAGGACACCAAGAGTTCACTTCGCTCTTGCTGCAGGTCCACTTCCGCTTCAGATCAGGGCAGTTATTGTACTTATCGACGTAGGGACAGGCGTTAGCTGGAGGAGAAGGAGAAAAGGGTTGCATAGGGTAAGGCTGCATAAAGAAGAAAAAATGATATATTTATCTTCTTATAGATATATATCTATAAGAAGATAAAGTCTTCCAGTGCTGTATCTGACACTTACTGCACAGTCCGTTCTCACAGCTCCTAGGACAAGCACCACAAGCCCTTCCTCTTTTGTAGGGGTGGGTGAGCTGGTAGTTTCCACTGTAAATGCGATCCAAAGCATCACATATTAAACACAACAGCAAAATAACTTCCTCAGCATGTCACGGATATGAAGGAAAAAAGAGTAGTAGTGCTTGTGTTGCATCAACTATTTAGTATTTCTCTTTCAAGAATTACAGGTAAACCACAGAGCGCTTCTTATGATGTTTTTGGTGTTACTTGTGTTCGAAATAGGCACTTTGTTGGATCCATTGAACTTAATGAAGACAAACATTCATGTGAATATTCACTAAAAATGAGAAAACATGTCAGCCATTGAAAAAAAGGAAAAAGGTCTGTACTTACGGTGGGCAGTACTGACAGACATAGAAGTATTTGTATTGAGAGTTGGGGCAGTAGGCCAGAGCACAGCCGATCTTGTAGGACTTGGCCCAAACGACCTGTGCAGACAACAACAGATGCTTCATCAGGTGCTCAAGGCACTAATGTGTGTCTGACTTGGTCCATTCGTATGCATGTTAGTAATTTCAATGCACCTGTGTGAAGTGTCCGACCACTCCTCCGTTAGTGGATCCCACTCCGTAACGCCAGTCGTTTATCTCGTCGTACCAGGACTGGATGGCGTTGCTCCAGGAGTTCCTGTAGCTGGCCATGTACAGGTTCTCTCCACATCCAAAGCCTACAATCAAAGAGGGCAAGAGAGTTACTTTAGTCTTCTTAAAACCCAGTATGAAAGGAAATCCATCATCTCCACTGCACGCTGTCTTTGTAAAAGCCAGTGAGTCTATCTCTCATTCTCGTGTGCCCTACATAGATACTGGACATCAGTTCAAAGTTCAATGATTTGATTTTACACTTCTACACTACATCACACAAAGCAAAGTAATGCAGTATTACTTACTAGAAATTCTTCTGGAGCTTTTAGGGCTGTGATCCATGGCGCAGGTTTTAGCCCATTTCAGAGCATTGGCTGCAGCTTCATTGTCCCAACTCTGTAGGGGAGCAGAGGACATTAAACAAATTCTACAAGGGCTTCATGCTTGTCTGGACTGACTTTATCTTTTACTCCAGGAGCGAGAATGTGCAATATCAAATAAGCACTAATAAGTCAGATTAAGGAAGGATAATATGCTTTCAAAATTCAGAAATGATGTTACCATTTTCAACATGTCGCTGGCAGAAGGTCGAACATTTCTCCTCAGGGTGTTATGTTTGTCTACGATCTCCCTCTTGTCTGAAGAAGTGATCGCGGTGCTGCCTGTATAAACAAAACACACACACACACAAGATTTTGTGAAGTTTGAATGTGTATGAATATGCTAATACTTAATAATCATAATTATACATACTCACCCCCTCCTGACGACCCTGATGATGATGACGAACCTGATTTATCCTTGTTGAACCAACCTTAATAAACAGAATAAATATTAAACAAGGTTTTGTGACGTTTGCATGTGCGTGAATGTTTAAAAGGTCTAACAATAATAATAAATGCCATCACTCACCCTGCAACAGGTACGGTTTTTGGAGACAAGAGAGAAATAATGGTTAATTTATGTCACACGGGATGCAATTATAAGAAAATATGTTTAGATGAACCTAGATTTATTTAGTTTCACTTACAAACCAGGCGGAGGTGGCAGGCAGCTGGAGAGCAACAACGAGGCCCAGGACACACAGGAAGCTCAAAGTGTGCATGGTCACGGTTGAGTCCAAGACTCTTAACCTCTGAGAGCCACAGGTGTGCTTTATATACACAAAACCAAACAGACACATGATGCATAAACACACAACCACAGGGGTATCTGATTTTCCTAAACAACAAAAAAAAAAACAACAACCATATTTTATGAAAATTAGATGATGTTATGTTGTTGTTTTGCAGCAAAGTGAAGCAAATTGTTTCTCACGCAATAGCACGGGTAGAGTCATAGTGAAATTTAATTTCAGTGAGATCCTATTTGTTTAATCAAAAATAGTGTGCAAGAAATAAAAATAAGGATGACGATGGATTAGGATTAAGAGAAATTATAGGAATAGTAAAACATAATGAATAATAAATGTTATTATGAATATAACATAAAACATATAAACAATAAAAACAAACATTTATTTCATTTTATTTTCTTCAAACACAGTCTTGTAATAGACTTTCTGCTGCTATTGTATCTCGAGATAACAATGCACAGTTTTCTTGTGATGGCAAGATACGTTGTCAAGTCTTTTGTCGAAGTTGGGTGTGTATTGGGTGGTTCACTTGGTTCAGGTCATATCTAAAAGATTTCTGTGTTGGAGTCGCTGACGTCAGGTCTTCTACAGTTGTTGTTTATTGTGGGGTACCTCAGGGCTCAGTGCTAGGCCCGGTTCTGTTCTCCATTTACACGCTTACTGCGGGTCACTTTATTCATATCCATTTTTACGCAGACGATACCCAGCTCTATCTAAACTGTGACCCACAAGTGGATGCCACAAAATTTCCTGCAGCTAAATGTAGATAAGACTAAAAAAGATTGGTCACAGTCCAAAGACATGCACTTAATAGGTTAATAGTTGGGAAAGTGAGTGTGAATGGTTGTTTATCTTTATGTCCCCTGCGATAAGTTGGCATCTTGTCCACGGTGTTCAGATTTACTTTGTAACCGTGTTTTCAAAGCTGCTACAGTATATAAATAAAGTTTATTATTAAATGACTGTTCTGAATGTCCACAGTGTCACAGTGCATATTGAACAGCTACACATCGGTCAGCCATAACATTATGACCACTGACAGCTGAAGTGAGTCAAAGAGTAACTGGGCTGTCTGAAGTGGTGTATGTAAATGTAAAATGATGCATTTATTTAGGTTAATCTGATGGTGCAGCACGATCCATACTCCATAATGGACAAACAAACATACAGGCAGACAGAACATGTCACTTTGTTTGCTTTAGCCTGCCTTGTTTATATAGTTGTAAAGACCCCTTCCCCCATCATAATCCATAGACAAACAACCTTAAAGGCAAGCTTCAGGGAGGTAAAGGAACAATTACTGTGTGTAAGAGAGAGAGAGAGATGAATAAACAAATGTTTCAGTTGATTTTGAATAATTCTTATGAATTGTTGGTGACTCTCAATGACAGTATAAAGAATGGACAGAGCCGGTCGGTTTTCAATCTAAATATTGGCAAAGATGTGGATCATCGGCAGACCTGAGGAGAACTACTAAGAACTACTTATAAATAAATATACTTTATATATACTACTTACCTATATTTTAGATTACGTCACCTGCTGAGACCTTTGGTATGCATTTTTAATTTCTCAAAAAAACATTGTCATTGAACAGAAAAACTTCTCTGACCACTAGACAGCACAGTAACTGTCTCTGAATGAGCAAAATGAAGAATTCTAATGTCCCCATATGAGGACGCACAGCCTAAGCAGTGTAAGTAGAAATGTTTTTCTTGGAATATTGTTGTCACCTCAGTCAATTTGCATTTTCTGCACTTTCATATTTGCATACTTTGGACAACATGTTTGTCTAATAGCTAGAACTGTCGACAGGATCGGATGGGAGCCGTTGGTTTGAGGGTGTTGGTTGGTGATGTTCCACTGTTTGTGATGAAAGCTGAAGAGATGAGCTGAGGAGCCTGTTTGCAAGTTTTGCTGTGCTGAAAATGTGCTAACAGCTTCATTTATGTCCGTGTACAAAGGAAAAAAAGACTTCAGAAGTAGAGGCAAACTGCAGTTTTTCTTCTCATTACTGCAGAGTAGTAGTGCTTATGTTGGATCGACTACTTAGTATTTATCTTTCAAAAATTACAGGTAAACCACAGAAACCACAAACCACACCCAGCATGAAAGGAAATCCGTCATGTCCACTGCTCGCTGTCTTGATACTGTCCGTGATGTTACACTCCTACACTACACTCCGGTAGTTCTTAAATCGACAGTGTGGCTGACACGGTTTAAAACAATAAGTGCTAAAATGAACTCCCCGCTAATCGTTCTGTCGCTTTCAAGGCTGTGATTCATGGAGCAAGTTTTGGCCCAGTTCAGAGCATTGGCTGCAGCTTCACTGTCCCAGCTCTGTGGGGGCAGAGGACATAGCGGCATTAAAAATCAGCACATGGAGATCACCACAGCTCTTTAACTGTACAGCGGCGAATATGCAATATCAAATAAGCAGAGTGAGAATCCATGTGAAGCTTGATATGCTTTTAAAATTTTCATGTCATCATGTTACCATTTTCAACTTGTCGCTGGCAGCAGGTCATTTCTCCTCAGGGTGTTATGTTTGCTTATAATCTCCCACTCGAGCCTGCAGTGGTGCCTGAATAAAACAAACACACCCAAAGATTTTGTGAAGTATGAATATACTAATAATGATTGTACACACTCACCCTCTGACAAGTCTGTGTTCTCCTCCTGGCAGTCCGAGCCTCAATGAACACGATAATTATAAAACAAGATTTTGTGACGTTTGTGACGTGCATGAATGTTTAAAAAGTCTAACAATAATAATAAATGCCATCAGTCACCCTGCAACAGGTACAGTTTTTTTAGACGAGAGGATAATTTATGACACATGGGATGTAAAAATAAGAAAGTATGTTTAGATGAAGCCATATTTTAAAATGAAATAATAAAATGCAAGAAGCCCAAAGTGTGCATTGTCATGGCTGAGTCCAGGACTGTTAATCAGTCTGAGAGACAGTCTGCTTTGTGTGAGACCAGACAGACACATGATGCCTAAACACACCCACCACAGAGGGCATCCTATTTTTCTAAAGAGCAAAATGTCTCTGATGGATAATATTACATGACACTAAAAAAAATTCTGCTTTAACTTCATTATCCTAAAGAACACGTCGCTTTGTTTGGTCTAGCCTGCTCGGGTCGTAAAGCCTTTTTCCAGACAGACAACTAAACCTGAGGCCGAGCCTCGGGGTTGTTTGGATGTCAGGGGACAAGACAGAGGGCTGAATAAACAAATGTTTCTGCACGGTTAGCCCTGCTGATGTTGAGTCATTATTCTGAATTATAAAGAAAGACATATTTATAAATATAATTAATAAAGATATTTCAGATTACTGATTTTTAAAATTCTAATTCTAAGCATTGTGGTTTCATAAATTAAAATAGTTTTCTTGAAATTTGTCGATTTGCATTTTTCTGCACGTCCATATTTGCATGTTTTTGTCTACGTGTTTGTCTAATGGCTAAATCCTCTGAAATCTGTCAACAGGACCTCGACCCCCCCCCCATTCCTCAAACAGACTCTTCCAACAGGATGTCAGACTTGTCAGCGTCCTATCTGCAATAATATTTCACTTTTCTCACGCTTATTTCATTCATAAATTAAGCCGTTAGTTATAACTAAAGCATTAGTAAAGGTACCCAGGCACCCAGTCCATGGGCTATGAGCTTCTCAGGACTGTATAGGCAGCAGCTATCACAAATAAAGTGTTTGCCGTCGATGTGAGTGATCTATCGGTGCTTTGGTATATAACTGAGGAGATCTGATGTCAGCAGGGCTTTTCATAATGTTAGATACCTGCCATAATTGCAAAGGGTCTGCTCATTGTCAGTGTTTATTATTAACCACAACAATTAGGTGCGGTCTCATACTAGAGTCATTTCTTGGCTCAGCTTTAAGAAATCCCTGTGGAATTAACTTTTCCTCTCCACTCCGGGCCAAATCCCGTCTGTAATGTATGTCCTCCTTCCTCTCACAGTTTACACCTTACATACAATCAAAGGGCACTTGGCTGTGCGGGCGGTGTTTGTCCACAGGGGTACTGTGCCAAGGTAAATTTCCTTTTTAATCTCTGCTGATAACCGAGCAGGTCAAACAGTAACAAAACCGAGAGACACGAGCTTTAATGCAGAGTTTATTTATTGAAACCGACTGATAAATCAGAGCCCATGAGGACATTTAAATGATCTGAGTGGTGCACTTGCAGGAGGCGGGACACCAAGAGGCCACGTTGCTGTTGCTGCAGCCCCACTGCTTCTTCAGATCAGCGCAGTTGTTGTACTGATCACTGTAGGGACAGGGGTTAGCTGGAGGAGACACAGGAAAGGAGAAAATGAATGGATGCATGCCTACAACTTACCTGCCAGCCTAAACGAAAAAAGTCTTCCAGTGCTTGTATTTGCCACTTACTGCACAGTTTGTTGTTGCAGGCACTGGGGCAGTCAGCGCAGGTGGGTCCACTTGTGTAGGGGCGAGCGTACTGGTAGTTTCCACTGTAAATGTCATCCAAAGTGTTGAATATTAAACATGTTTCACCAATAATTTAAATTTCAAATTAATCTAATATGAATCTATCAAAGGTAAACCACAGCTAATGGATAATAATGGATATAATCTGTACTTACGGTGGGCAGTAGTGGCAGACGTAGAAGTACTTGTATTGTGAGTTGGGGCAGTAGGCCATAGCGCAGCCGAGGTAGTTGGACCTGTACCAAACAAGCTGTGCGGACAAATAAGATGAGATACAAAATCCTGTGCTCGTGGCACTAATGTGTGTTTGACTTCAGTAAGCAGTGCACCTGTGTGTAGTGTCCGACCACTCCTCCGTTAGTGGATCCCACTCCGTAACGCCAGTCCTTCACCTCGTCATACCAGGACTGGATGGCGTTGCTCCAGGAGTTCTTGTAGCTGGCCATGTACAGGTTCTCTCCGCAGCCACTTGCTACAGTTAAAGAGGAGGAGAGAGGGATAACATAATAATATTACATAATCAGTGTGAAATACCTGTGGAGGTTCAGTAACACAGCAGTTCTCTGTTGTAATGCTTACAGCTGATCTCTCTGGAGCTGGCGGGGCTGTGGTTCATGGAGCAGGTGTTGGCCCATCGCTGAGCGTTAGCTGCAGCCTCTCTGTTCCAGCTCTGTGGGTTGCACATGCAGACAACCAGAGTAAATACGCAAGAACATCTCCAAGTCAAGCACAAACAGGCTGAATCAATAGAGGGATGTTACCATCTGCAGCATGTTGCTTGCAGTAGGTTGGACACCTCTTCTCAGGGCATTGTGCTTGTTCACAATCTCAGTCTGCTCTGAACTGGAGACCAGGACTGTTGCTGAATAAACACACAAAAAAGAGATGTTTGAAACTGTGTGAACACACTTAGTGATGTTAGTGATGGTATTATGTATGCATAGCACTCACGGTCCTTCAGGGATGGTTTCCAGAGAGAGAGAGAGAGAGAGAGAGACGGGAAGAAAAAGGTTAATTCAGTGTGCATCAAATAAACAAATGCATGCTTAAAACATAATAATAATAATAAATATACAGATAATATTAGAGAGGACATTTCATCTCACTTACCGCGAAAGGCTCCGTGTCCTCTGCCAAAGTGCCAGGCACCTGCAGAGCAGCAAAGAGGCCCAAGGCACACAGGAAGCTCAGAGTGTACATTGTCGTGAATATGTTCAGGACTGTCAACCTCTGAGAGCCACTGCGTGATTTATATACTCCTGACTCATGCCGTGCCACGCGATCAAATGTTTACGTGGCACCACGTGAAAGACGCTGTGGGAAACCGCAGGTGTGTGTTTACATTGTGCATATGTTCTTATGTTCCTTACAATGGCAGTGATAAAGAAGTATGGAGTATGTTCTGTGTGTTCAAGGTTATGATAAGAGGGCCTAAAATACCACGAGGAGAGATGGTATCTAAATCGGATGTTGATAATTATAAGGTTAAACTACTGTTTGCAGCGTTGATAAGATTCATAAACATTCAGCTTATGACGATCTTTCAAATCTTCTAACATGATTCATCATCCATCATCTTCATAGCCGCAGGAAGCTAAGAGTAAATTTGCATTTCGACCACGCGAAACAAGCAAAGCAATTAAGATGACAAAGACACTTTAAAAGATCACGAGATATCTTGTTCAAGATTGACTTTGCAGTGACTTTGATGGTGTCATTCACTGTTATCGCTCAAATATACACAAGATATGATTGTACGTTTACTCAAGGAGTACAAGTTTGAGGTGCTTGTGCGTTCTTGAAAATATTTTGACTTTTCTAAATTGAAGATTTGACATAGAAAACTTGAATATGAAACTTTGTCATGAATTAAACCCAACAGTATATAGACTTAAAGAAACGAATAATCCAATCAAGTCACATTTTTATGTTAGGTGTATCATGTCACAATCATAATCAGTCTTTGATTTTGTCTCCTGCTTAACCAGTCAGCTGAAGAATAATCTCTTGATTACTCAGATTAGGAAATATTGGATATTCAGCAGCGTATTAACACAGAATTCAAAGAGCTTGATGTTGACTCCTGGAGCTTCAACATTAACCCACTTCAGTGAAATCTCCTGCCAACCCAGGCTTCAAAATGATCCACCTGCCCTTCAGGCTGTATTCCCACTTGTTGTATAGATAACTCCCCCATTATTTAGCCTCTGGCACACAGTCTCTGTGCCAACAAATGTTGTTGTCACTCTCAGTTTAGTTCTAGTGAGATTATTGTTGTTCTCTTAACTTTGGCCACAGATTGAGGCCAAGCTGATATTTTCAATCGCTACAGCTCTGGGCAAGGTCACCACTGACGTACTGCTCACTGCCAACTCAGCTGACCACAGTGTCTGAATCAAACATATGGAAAACAATGGCATCAGCGATGTGTCTGTGGAACAGGTCGGTTGGAGATGCCTTCTCCTTTCATGCTCCTCTTCTCTTTTTTGGGGTCCCCCAGGGCTCTATTCTGGGTCCCCTCATATTTACTGTATACATGCTACCTCTGGGACAAAATCATGTGTTGACTTAGCAGTTTTCATTGCTATGTGAGTGACAGCAAATGTGTGTTCCTTTAAAGCCTGTAACCATTACTGTCCTGCATCACTGAAACTAACAATCTCGTCTCCAGTCTGGATGCCTTGTCTAAAATCGGTAAAGGACCGGTGTGGAGGATTTAATGGCATCTAGCAATTTCCTTTTCAAAGTTTTCTTTTGACGCTCAGTGGTGCACTCCTGCTTTTTCCAAATTTTTACCTAGATCAGGTATTTCCTTTCCCCTGCAGGTCTACAAAAGTCTTTTCATGCCTCTTGCCGCTTTGTTCTGCCATCAGCAGGCAAAACATGCAAAAACTGCAATTCATAACAAAACACTGCAGCCGGGAGGAGAAATCACATAACACAAAACCTTACTGCGCTCTGCTGGTTACCTGTAACAACTGATCTTGAATTGCATTGAATTTTTAATAAAGTGTTCTATCCTATATTTAATAAAAAGTAACCGACTAGACTTGCACTGAGCTTCACTTCTTCTTTTATTCTTCTCATTGCAACAACTTGTAAATCACACTACTGTCCTCTGTGTAACAGTTTGTTTCTGTGTTTCCTGTTTTTATTCTGTATTTCTACCCCGTCTGTCTTACTTCCTGTCCTGTTTCCCGCCTTTTCTGATTTTGCACCTGCCCCTGATTTGTTTCACCTGTCCCTGATTAGTCCTGTCTATTTAGTTCCTGTGTTTCCTTTGTTTCCTGGTCTGCCCGTTTTTGTCTGTGTGCATCATGCCCTGTTCCTCTCTGAGTTTTTTCCTGGATATCCAGCCGCTTTTGATAATTAGCTTTAGTTTGCCCACACCTGCCTGCACGTTGGGTGTTTTCCTGTGACCTCCCCACTCCTCTGTAGTGTCAGTCTCTTTCTCAATGCAACAGCACAACATAAATAAAATGGATGATCAGATAAAATAGACTTTATTGATCCCACAGCTTGTTGCAGCAGCTCACAATACACAAGGCAGAGGGCCACCTTTATGCCCAAATTTGAGCCGGCTCACTGGACTTTCAACATTCGACTGCTAAAACTAATTCCTCTGTTCAGGAATGCAAGAAAATAAAAATAATCTGACATCTCAATCAAGAAATAATAATGGGCTTTACTTTTTTTGTGAAACAGTAGATTGTAAAATGCAATAATTTATATTTTAGCATTAAAAATATAATTTTAAAGAGCTTCTACACATTAATATTAACAGTTACAATAACGCGTAATAGTTACAGATGAATATTAATGAATACAAGTGTTGTGTATTTGTGTTAATTAATATAATTAAGGTCGGTACAACGTGTGCTGTGTGTTGTTCTGCTCCCCTCCTGCGATCAACACTTGTAGGTACAACACGCGCTGTGCGCATGCGCAGAGCGGTCGGTAGCCTGTATTTGTTCCCAGACATCATCATCACCACCATCATCATCATCACAGGTTGAACGGATCGTGCTCTCTTCCTCTCACGGAGGGGTTTCTTTTTACATTTTATTTTCTGCTCTTTATTTCCTCTCCTCCTCCTCCTCCTGGTCCTCCTCCTCCTCCTCCGACTCTCACTGCTCCTGCTGCGGTGCGACAGAAAAACCAAAACACGGAGGGAGCAGAAGCCATAAGATGAAGAAACGCTATGTGGACGCGAGCAGGCTACGGAAAATGAAAAAACTGAAAATAACGGAGAGGCTGTCTGAGAGGTAGAGAGCTCCGCCGCCGCCTGGCGCGGGCTGCTTTTGTTGTGGTGCTCGTCTTTGTGTGGATATTTCATCCGCCGTCACCTGTCTGTGCCTGCACATCACATCCCATCACTTCATCTGCGCGTCTTTGTGTGTCTGCACGCCGAATCGAGCTGCTTCTTTCTTTCTTTCTGTGCCGAGTTTGTTGACAGAGGCAGGAATCAGCTGCAAGTTAACGGCCTGCTTTGTGCTCGCTGTCTCCTCCTGCATCCTCCAGGACGAATTAGACGCTCAATTGGCACATTATGCCCGCGGTGGAAGGCGATAACAGCTGTATGCTTCCTTCTGGGCTGGAGGAAAGCAGCCTCTTTAATTTGAAGGCGTCTAGACACAGTCCAGACAAGAAAAGATCGCACCGGGAGACAGAAACCACTTGTTTTCATTGTGCATCCTTTCATGTAACATCCTTAACAGTCTTCTTCTGAGGCTGTTTTCACGCATTTACTAGAAAATTAATGCTCTTTTTTTAAATTGTGGAATAACTTCTATATTAAAAATGCCTGCAGGATTAATTAAAATAAAAAAAATATTATACTATTTTAAATGGTTTTAAATATTCCATCCTCCCCTTTATTTTCCTGCTTGCTCTTAAATATTAAATTGTGCTTTTTATGTCGGATGTTTTGCTATGATTAAACGCTCTTTCAGTAACAGACGGCAAATCTGAAGAATTTAAAATGCTCCTTTCAGATAAAACACAGAGCACAACTTGCATAATTACTATTATCTGTTATAAAACATAGTATAAATAGCAGCGACATTAAAAGGGATGTTTAAACTACGAGGAGTCGGATGCTGTGGTGCTCCCTCTCTCCTCCAGATGAAATATTGCCATGGTTACCAAACAAAGAAGGGGTGATGTGATAGCAGCCTATGGATGAGCAGAACAAAGGAGGAAACCACAGCCCCTGTTTGGCTCGTGGTCGGCCAATAAAACAGTCATTGTTCTTCTTTAGCAACTCAGCCTAAAAGGACGGACCGAGCTTCTGAATATGCAGCTGCTCGATTATAGGTTTTAGCAACGTGCATCCGATCCGCAGTCGTGTGTTTAACGCCTCGGCTCGAGAGGCTGTGCTGCATGTGAAATGTCTTTGTTTACTAGAGTCAGAAGCTGGACCCCCGCGTCGATGATGACAACACTGATGGTCTTTTATTTTTTTTGCAGTGCGTACACCGTCCTGAAGTTCATGATGATGTGGACGCTGGTGCTGCTGGCAGATTTCATCCTGGAATTCAGACTGGAGTATCTGTGGCCGTGCTGGCTCTTCTTTGGGAGTGTGTACACAACTTTCCACTGCCATGGGCTGGTGAGAACCCCTGTCACGGTGTGATTTCGGCCCCAGATGATGATAATCCAACAGTTTCTGCTGAACGCTGACTGAAATTCATGCTGTTCTTTTCTTTGTTTGCAGGTTATTTGTGTTGTGTTTGTGTGCGCTGCCTTCACTCTGGACATCTTTTGTTTAATCTTTGTCCCTTTGCACTGGCTGTTCTTTGTGGCAAGCACCTATGTATTATTTAATTACATATGGCACACAGGTATGTGGATTATCGTCGCAGACAAATTTAACCAAATTCCTTCCTGCTCTCATGAAAATAAGCTTTGTTCTCCTGGAAAAGCTGCTTTTTTTAGTGATTACTTTATGTTTCTGCAGAGAAGGGCATCTGTATATCGACAGTGTCCCTGTGGATTCTGCTCGTGTACACGGAGGCTTCGCTTCGACTCAAAGACCTTAAAACCTCTCACGCCAATCTGTCTCATCTCTTTGCTGCACACTGGTATGTCCACTCAGTACGAGTCTCGATGTTTGTGCGCCGTGAATTACGGGTGCAAATTCATTTTCGTGCCACTAGCTAATGACTAACCAAGTTATCAAAATATGCACGAATCCAGCCAAACTACCGAGCCAAGACGTGTTTATGTTCTGTGTTTTCTCCTCTTTGTGTTCAGCATTGGATATCCTGTAGTGTATCTGGGGTTTTATGCCACCTGCTACTTCACCAACATCTTCAAGCTGCGCATACAGAAAGCGGTGCAGAGCGAGAATGACTTCCACATGCACCTTCTGCAGCACTCGCTCCCTCCAGGCATGCAGGTTTACCCCAAGACGGGCACAGATGGCAGCAGCAGTGAGTCTACACTTTCGTACTTTTAATGCATCATTTAGGTGGAATGCTTTCAAGAACAGCATCTTTATAGCAGCCTTAATGCAGCATCGATCTTTTGAAGACCGTAAATCATTATGTAAAGTAATAATTGCATTGACTTGTTTTGTTTCTGCCCGTTCCTGCAGGCTCGAAATGGAAGATAAAGCCTGAGTCGACTCAGTATCAGTGTCACAACGGCGCTGTGGTGGCCCACGATGAGGGACACACCGTGGACTGCCTCCAGATCCGCAGCGAGGAGAGAGCGGCGGAGAAGGGAACGCAAGAGGTGAGGTCAGCCGAGCCACACCGGCGGCCGTCACCATCCAAACCTGGCGAGTCCAGAGATGCGCTCCACGGCGGGGCAGGAGGACCAGAATCCTCCACGACCCCAGAAAATCTACCTCAAGACGAGCACGGAGGCAAAGCCGCGCGGGCCGCCAAAAGCTCCTCGCCAAAAGCCCGCAGAGGCAGCACGAACACTCCTTCACCACCCGCGGGGAGGACTGAAAAGAAACAGAGATCCAGCTCCAAAACTGTCAGCCCCAACCGGGACGTGACAGACAAGAATGCCACAGCAGCTCAGAATTACCACACCGAACAGATGACCAAGTACGGCACGATTAAGTTCAGAAAAAGAGGAGAAACTCAGTGAAATCAGAGCTAAAAGACGCCTCTCTTTCCTTCTGACTTCTCAGGCTGGAGCAGGAGCTGAGGAGGCTGAAGGGCGAGCTGCAGACGAGCAGGCAGAGCGAGCAGGAGCTGCGAAGTCACATCTGCAACTTGACCAACAGCGAGAGGAGCCTGAGGCCGGAGGTTTCCCTGCTCAGACAATCTAACATGCTGCTCCAGAGCAAGTGAGTCCTCCAGCACATCCAAAAGCCTGTCTGTGGCTCCCCCTGTGGGCTGGTTTACATACGACAGGAGCCTAGAAATAAAAAAAAGTAAGACTGGGATGGATGCAAGCAGGGATGCTGCTCGAACCGCGGTTGATTTAAGTGTATAAATCTGGATCATAATATATGAGGTCATATTTCATGTTGAGGGACTGTGGCACATTTGATAGATACTTTGATGCGTCTGCTTCTTTGCATTTGACCAAAATTAGCGCTAAGCTCTTAAAATAATATAAAACGTCCATCACACAAGTCCAAAATGAGATTTTCAAATTGCTTTCTTTGTCAAAACCTAAAAATCCTAAATTTACTGCGAAAAAAGATCAAGAAAAACAAAGAAACATACACACGAGTCACGTTATAGAAGCGTTACATAGACGATTCATCCAGAATTTGTCATGATGAGTCACTTCAGGCCAGTTTTATCTTGAGAAACAGAAAGCACATTTAAAACTGAGCTGAAAAAATCCCACATCAAATCCACATCTACCACCCAGAGGCTTCGACTCTTGTTTGACATGAACACGTTATGCACAGTTGTCATGAGACATGCTCCAGTTTTTAAAGCCAGGTGCCCTCCTGTGACTCAGCTCAAGCGAGCATGATAAGAAACACATTTTCCTGCCTGTGCTCGAGGCGTTCTTCTGCATTTTGATGTGTCAGTGCGGCACTTCTTCACAGTCTTATTTTTGACATGATTTAAAGTGAGTTCAACGCTTCTCTCCCCCCTTTAGGATCTTGTGTCTGACTAAAACCAAGCAGAGAGACAAACAGAGCAGCGCGATGCTGGAGAAGAAGACCAGAGCAGAGACCGAGGCCAGACTCTCCGCCGAGAAACAGTTGGCTGAGCTTCAGGCTCAGAAACTGGAGGAAGCAGCGAGCGCAGCGCGGAGTCTAACAAACAGGTAAATCACACACATCAGACCTTTAACCTCGATCCTGAAGCGCCTGTGCAGCTGGATCTTGCAGTTGTTTGCAGCCGAGTCTATTTAAATATTGCTTTGAGCGTATGGGCAAACATTTGAAGAAACAGTTTGATCCACACTTTGTTTGTTTTCTTGCCGAGAGTTCGGTGAGGAGGTAGATACCACTCTCATGTGTCTCATGTGTGCTCAGCGTGAAGACAATCTGCCTTCAAGTGCCTCTAGCTCACAAATTAACTTGTTATAGCTCATTTATTTCATTAATAATTAGTACAAAAACGCCATTTGAGTATTTCTGAGAAGAAATAGTCCTGGACATAAATGCTCTTAAAGCCACATGTCTTTGTTTGTGTATGCTAGTTAATTAGCTTTAAAGCTACGAATAGGCAGATATAGACGGAGCCAGGCTAGCAGTTTCCCTCTGTTTCAAGTCTTTATGCTAAGCTAAGCTAACAGCAATTGTAGCCTGGCACAGATGACAGTGGTATCAACCCTCCCAACCGAGTCTTGGAAAGAAAGATGTGAAACTATTCCTTTAACGCATAGATAATGTTTCTACGGATTGCTAATATATCTTATGTAACAAATGTCATGTTTCTTTCTGTGTAAACTGGTCTTCATCTCCAAAATGAACCCCCCTCCCTTCTGTCTCAGCTCAAAACTGTGATTTTCTCCGTCTCCTACACCAGGCAGGAACACTGTGAGACCCAAATGTTAAGGAAAAGGGTTAAAGATCTAGAGACAGAGTACAAACAACTACAGCTGGAGTGTCAAGTGAAAGAGAGTCGTGTGGTAGATCTAGAGAGTGATGTTGAGGTATCTTTTCACACTACTTGGGAATGATCTTGTGTCTTGTGAGTCTCGAGTGCCGCAGTACTCGGTTGTCGTCAGTTTGGTCGTGTAGTTCTTTGATGTCTTTAATTCTGTGTTTGTGAAATTTTAATAGAAAACCCGAAAAACTGTGGAGACACTTGAGCATTTTTATTTTTTAATTTCATTTTGGCCTGCAGTCGACGTATTGCACTCTGTCATGCAGTGATATTGTATGGTTGTTTTTGTTGTTTTGACGCCGGGTGTGTACGTCGTTGTACTGTGTGGTATTTGATTTCACCTTAGTGACATAACTCTTCATGAAGCATGCTGAAACAGGAGCCAGGTCTTTCATAAAAACATCGTACTGCCTCCCTCCAAAACAAAGTCAACGTTAACACAGAAAGAATCATCCCCTCGCAGTATCTCCGTCATGTTTTTTGAATGGCCGGCCAGCTCATCATCCGTGTGCAATAGTTTTCTCCGTGTTGCTTTGGTTCCCCGAGTGAATAAACACTTCGGAAACCAAAGCGCCGGCTCCCTCAGGTCTTCGCCGCACGAGGTTGTTTGATGTCTTTTCAATGTTTCCCGCGCTCTCTCACCGCTCCGACGTGTGTTTTTGGACTCTTAGGCTTTGGGAAAGTACCGCGGCGTGGAGAAAGAGACGGACATGCTGCTGTCCACGCTGTCAGCCATGCAGGAGAAAGCTCAACATCTGGAGTACAACCTGAGCGCAGAGACTCGCATCAAACTGGACCTGTTCTCGGCTCTGGGAGACGCCCGCCGACAGCTGGAAATCGCTCAAGGTTCTCGCTCTTTGTCTTCATGTTGTTTACATGATATCACCAAAAATTGCATCAGATTAGTGTTATCTTGAGGAAAGGTAGACCAGAGTCTGGAAATCTGCATCCAATAGCACCACCAGGTGGCCTTAACACAGCTTTTATCTTCAGATGTTCAATAAATGATTATGTTTTTTTAATGTTTTACACATTTCCGTCCACTACATTGTTATTTTTCCTAAGCAGCAACACTTTTGACCATCCCTCCTACTAATTAAATCCAGATTTTACCAAATTAATGCTCCACGGTCACGATGAACGAACTCATTGTTGTCAGTCTGGCTTGAACTTGTTGCACATTTGGTCTTTGGACTAAAAGCCCTGTTAATCCGAGACAGGATTAAAATACTCAACAAAACTCTCGGCTAATCAGAACAGTGTCTTACACTGTGTTTTGATGTAGATTTGTAGTTTATTAAGCCGCCACGTATAAGAACATCTCCTACGAATCCAACATTACCTTCATAAATGGCTTGACGTGTCCACCCTCTCATATATATCGCCTTTGTCCGACAGACAAAGTGATGAAGCAGGACCGGGAGATCAGGGAGATGAAGCAGAAGATTGCGGAGGTGATGGCCGTCAGTCCCGGCGTCTCCTACATGGCTCCTCGGCCTCCGGTGCCGCAGTATCTCACCAAGTTACTCAACTCTGAGCGCTACATGCTGAATCCACGAGCACTGATGTACCAGTGTTTGAAGAAATGAAGGATGGCGTCGCCTTTTTTGGACCCTCAGACCTCTTTGGCAAAAAAAGGGTCTAATGGATTTTTTTTATTACAGAGCTAAATGACACCATGAAGTCATCAACTTCCAGCCATGAGTGGAACTGGAACGATCCTCCACGAGTCGAATGCCTTTTTGCCGCACTGATGGTGCTAACTTGACATCATTATATACATTTCACCACGTTCAGACACATCAAGGGTTGAAGAGTTTCACTCCAAAATCAGACATCCGATATGCAGAGCTGCTCCAGGCGCGAGTCGTCCCAACATTCAGACGCTGTAGATTCGTCTACGTGAAAATCTGCTTTCAATTCTACGAGACAAAACAATGAAATAAGTGTCTTCTAAACTCCTGTTAGCATTTTGTTCAAAGAAAACTGGACCCAGAACAAATTATTTGAGGTCAATGAACATGAATTTGTTAGCTCACAGTTCAAACTTTAACATACGGACGCAGTAACAAGTTACTAACTGTAGCTTGATGAGATCTGATGACTCTGTACAATATAATTCCTGGCATGAAAGTAAAACTACCAACTCAATATTATTTCTGTCTTTATTAAGTATTACACTTAAATTAGCCTATAATAACCTTTGTTTTGATTCTTACAGAAGGATCCTGAGGATTTAATGAGCCTCCAAACAGATTCAGACGCGTGTCCGTAACAGTGAGCCAGCAATGCGCAACACCAGGACCCGAAACTGGTGCAGTTAAATGGAATTCAGCCATCGATTCGTTACGCTGTTTTCTATCGCGATGTCAAAATATAGTTAGATATTCAGATTTCCTGTTGCGAGTTTATAAAATGTGTAAATTTACACGTGAGAAACGAGAAATTATAATATGGAATAATATCTCCGAGCCTTATTTTCAATAGTTGTGTTTACAGGCTTCTTTTGAAAATAAAAATGAACCTTTTTATTCTATTATAATTATTAATCAAGAATATCAGCATATTTAAGGGAAGTATGCTTTCGTCTGTGCCTGTAAATAGTGGAGCAAGATTATTTGAATTGTGCTGAAATTCAGATGAAAGTTCGTCAAAGTTTTAAAATCTAAAAATGTTTTTGGAATGAGACCCTTCACGGTTGCGGGCATTTCGATTTAACGGGTGTCGTTTTTTTTTTGTTTTTGTTTTTTAAGCGTGAATCTTTCCGGCTGCAATCTGGGAGAATTTGCAGTGATGTTTAATTGTTGGAGCGACCTGATAAAGCTTAAAAAAAAGAAGAAAGGAGCTGTGATTATCTCTTTGTTTCGCCTGACATATAAACGTTTGGCAGCTCTCGGCTCTGTGATGGCGAACATGGAAAGCGCGAAAAAGAAGCTGGTCGCCAGGCGGTTCAGTCGGCCAGATTTAAAGTGGAGTTGTGAATAACGACGAACGGTTTTGACCAAACATGGTTCATGAATTGAATTACTGTGCCTCTATAATACATTACTTTCAAACTGGGAAGTAAAAACACAAATTTAATGTGAAAGAGTAATGTGTTTGAATTGAAGTGCTATGTACTGTTTTTGTAGTTTTTCTTTGGTTTCTTTTTCTTTTTTTTACTCACGCTGTACAGAATTGAAAAATACCCACGCAGCTGAAAAACACTCACGAACTGGATGTCGCCTTTTTTTGGTAGCTTTTTATTTAGAGTGTGTTTCTAGGGTGTTTTATATTAAAAAAATATTTTTTAGTCTTGCTGTACTTTTATTATACTGCTGTAATTTTGTACGGCAACGTGTTTGTCAGCATGAAATGTGTTTTATTCAATTGTTATTCGAGCACACATTGTGACATTAAGTATGTACATGAACACATTTGTACAAGGGCTACAGTTTCTTAAAATTTTGAACAAATAATTCAGACAGTGACGCTCTGAGGGTAGAGACCACGCTCCTGATACACCAGGATGGATTTTTTTTGTATAAACAATTTAAACGTAAAAGTTGAATTCTGTCTCATTTGTGTTTGTCTGCGTCTAAATTATTTGACTTTACATTTAAAGGAACAATATGTAACTTTGCTTGTAACCGTGATAACCAGTGGTAGAATATTGGTACTGCAATACAAATTCAGGATGCAGTGTTTTTATTCCCTGGCAATGATTTAACATGAAATATAGTGAAATTAATTTCAAAAGAAGAAACATACTGACTGTAGTATGGTTATCAAGAAGTTTGCATTTCAGTTGAGCATGTTTTCTTAATCTCTGATGACACAGCATGGTCATTTTATGATATATTACAGTAAATATCTTACATGTTGTTCCTTTATCTTCATTTTCTGATCTGGTTCAAGGTTCAAGGTAGCACTTGTGTGATTAAACCGTTCGGAAAACATGCATCCAGATTTAGTGATGAAGAAACCCAGAAAGTGCCTGAGAAGCCGCGTCATGTAGGTGTTATGTTTTTTTGAATATTTGAAACGTTATAAAATAAAAGTTTGACACCAATTCCCAAACCATGCCAACATTTATACAAAATAAGATTGAAAATCTTAAGTGGGCCAAGGATAGAGCCCTGTGGAACTCCCTAAAGAAAGATGTGCTCAAATTTGTTGCTCAAGTTGAAACATTTCCAGTCTTTGACTTAGTTCACGTGCTAATGCAGCCATTTGCATCTTTCCACTGACTCGCCTTCTGTCACAACACTTCATTTTCAATGCAGCCCATCCTATTTATATCACAACGTTTAAGACTGAGTATAAACTTGAGTTTTCTTACAAACATACTCATGAAAGTTGACAGTTTTTTGAATATTGGTGGAAGTTACGACAAACACAAAAAGACACTAAACAAAGTCTTGAAGTGCTGATAGTGTAAATTTTTATTTCAGGAAGTGAAAAAAGGATAAATGCGTTGCAGAAACATGGAGCACAGTGTCCAGCATACAGTGTACAAGATGGTTACAAGCATGCCAGGCAGTCCCACACTTGTATCTCGCAGTATCTACAGACCCTATCAGAAGGTAGTCACAGCATTGACTAGACAAGACTGGATCACAGACTAAAATTTCAATGACACCATTTTTCCAAATCATGTAAGTTCCTCCTGTTAGTGTGAAGGAGCCAGAGGCCCCTGGACATTTTCAGACAGGATATAAAAAGTGTACAGCAGTGCAAACTAGCAGAGAGAGAGCCCCAAACAGTTAACACAGAAGCCAGTAACTGAATATCTACGTGGGAGGGCAAGTTTTAGCTCCGAATACCTCCGACATGAACTAATTATTCAGAGCCACATAACGTTGATATTACGTCCTCTTGGGTGATAAATTACTCAAATTTATCACCGCGTTGGTTAAAACGAGAACGACTCCTGAAGCGAGCTTAGTTGCATGCATCGATTTCCATTTACACACAGAAAAGCGTACATGCATTCACGGAGCCTGTTGACGAACATCCATCAGATCATGTACCTCGACGCAGGAGCATCTTCACATGGCCCACACACCGACCTCTCGTGCGTAAAACAGACAACTTTTTTTAATTATTATTTTTTAAAATCGACCTCGCCGTAACTCATGAGTGCTGCGATGGGCTACTTGTAAAAACAGAAGCTACAGTAGTTAATTGGACCACAGTCGAGAGACGACAACACCCCCCACCCTTTTTTTTCACAGATAATAAACCGCTTGATTCGAAGAAAAGAGAGCAACTAAAAGCGTACATTCAAACAACCACCGACCTTAGTGCTGGAAGTGAATTACAGAACACACTCAAGAAAAGATACACAAATAAATAGTTTTTTTTCCTCGTATACTTTAGCCGCAGCTCTTCAGATTGTGTCGCAGCCGCACGTTTCATGACTATGTTGTATAATTACAGAATTCTGAAGTAAACGTGACGTTGCATCTGTTGCATTACTAGCTTGATTGAGCCTTCGAAAGAAACCAGTACAAGGTAGGAAGATGCCTCACTCGCTGCTCAAGAGAAGGTTTAAAGGACCAGACTTTATCTTACAACATTACAACAACATTATACACACACACACACACTTCAGTATGCCGGGACAAAGATTTTTTTTTTTCCATACAGACAACTATTTAACAATTTTAAGTAAAAATGTTTAAAATACAGTTTTAATACTGACTTAAGGAAAATACTGATGTTATCCAGTTTTATGTGGCTTACTTCATTATCATTAACTGAAGCCAAAAAGTGAAAACGTTTGTATTTTCCTGTAAGTTGCGACTAGGATTTCCTCTTTTAAAAGAGAAGCAGATGGCTGTGTTGGGTGGGAGGGGAAAGAAAACGAAGAAAAAAAAAAGATAGAAAGCGACAACCACGTAGTGGCAGCTTTTTCCCACCAGAAGATACAACAACAGGCTGCACGATCTGCAACCAGACCAAGGCTTCCTCCTCCGTCAAAGCTTTCCTGCAACTCAGATTTGGAGCAAAAAAAGCTAGTCCTGTCGTAAGAGGACGAGGAGGGCTGAACGAAGGCCGAATGAGTCCTCCGCTACGAGGAGACAGTCACCGGATTGAGAGAGCCGTTCCGGCTGTAGAACTTTGAGAAGGCCTCTTCAAGAACGGATGCAAGTCGCGGCTGATCGCCCTGAAATGGAGAGACAGGGTGGTTAAATATGTATTCGAGGCTGTACGTGTTCAGGTCAGCGGGGTCATGATGATGAACTCCCCTCACCTCACTGATGAATCCCAGCTGAACGAGCTCCACAGCCAGCTCCTGCACGCTCTCATCTGAACACATACAAAAGGCAGTCAGAATACCGACATGGTGGCAGGACGAAGAGGTGTGAAGACACCTAGTCTTTCATTTTTCTGCAACAGCTGCATCATTGTCATATTAAATAACGTGCCTTTAGTGCATTTCACATTTCACTCTATAGATGTATATAGCGGCAGTGTGAATAAGTTTTGATAAACAGCTCTCCACATTGAATGAAGTGCACGTTCTACCAGCATCCGCATAGAACACACCAGCATGCACACAAATGCAATCGCAAACAAAGGGGAGGAATGTGATGTACATTTCTACACAGCAGGCGCGCAGAGCGACAGTAGCGTTTCACCACAAATAGCAACAGTGGACTGAATCGATGTTGGAAAACATTTTAAAAGAGGAACAAGGCGGAAATCATCCATCGTGTTCTTAAGCCTCCAGGACAAACAAATACTAAAACTCAGGGTGACAATGAAGCACAGTGTCCCCAGTTTGCATCTGATGGCAAATGAGGGATGTTGAAATATAAAGATACTCACTTGGTAACAAATCACAGCTTAAGTGCCTGTTTAATTTATCCTCAAGTTTCAACAGCAGGGTGAGCTGAAAGGAGAACGAGTCGATTAAAAACGAGTTCATGTCACTGCGATGACGTCATTTTAATCACTCGTCACGTGGGCAGATTGGAAACTTACATGATGCTTTGTGCCCTCGTCAACAGGCTCAATATTGCACTGCATCTGAAGGACCTGTAACCATAACAACAACAGCAATAATAATATTGGTAATAAGGCCTAAAATAAGCATGTAAGAGGGCTACTGAACACTGAAGAAGACAACCTGCATGCAGCATAATGTCTGTTCTGTGTTTTCACTTCACAAATAAACTACAACTTGTTTTCATGCACACAGTGGGAACCTTTATGTGGCCTCTCCAGTGTGATGCGCATACAGAAATTTGACACGCCTGCACACTCTGCTGCTTTCAGAAACTGATGACGTGCGTTCATTCCACCTCGTTGTTGTGTTTTTGCTTCTCCCTAATTCTACTCACCCGAAACATTTTATTATTCCCTGCTGTGTCTTGGACAACTAATGAGCTAACTAGATTAATAAAAATGTAACACTCTGCACTCATCCGGGTCAGCTCTTACCTTCCTGGTCTCCAGCTCTGCAGGTTCAGGAGTCGGGGTTTTCACTGAGGGGGGAACTATGGGTGACTTCACTGTCTCCTGCTGAGGCTGTTGTGGACACGGGATCCCGAACGCAGTCAGAGGATAGATCCCATTCCTGGTGCAGCAAAGAGAAAATGCAAATGATTTCACGGTGTGCAGACGTAACCTGAACACCGGTGGATATTTTGAAACGAGGGCTCTGCAGGTCCAGGCATCAATATGTTTCTAAGTTTGCACCATGCTGTAGCACAGTTGTTGTCTTACCTTACGTCTTCCAGGAACTTGTCCAGCTCAAGGGCAGGAAACTGGGAGAGCCTGAAGCAAAAAGAAAAACCTGTTACACGTGTTGAACCTTCAGGACAGCGGTGTGGGTGGCGGTTTTGTGCTTCTCAGACTTACTTCATCTGAACTCCATCTTTGGCCTCAACAATCACCAAGTTAGGGTCCATGTTCTTTGTCATCTCTTCTAAAGCATTCTCTGGAATCATATCTACAGAGAAGACAGCAAACAGATGAGAACTAAGTTTACCTTCATAAGAAAACACAGCATTTAATACCAGCTGATGAAGCTCCAGTCTTGGGTGTGTTGTAAAAATATGTCAGCAGATTCAGTGAACCAGAAACTGCTTTTAAACTTTGAGTGTGTGTGTATTTTCACTCACGCTGGTGGCTGACGATGCAGTGTGCAGCCAGCAGCTTGAGTAAGGGCACCTCAAACAAGGCCTGGTGAAACAACAGCTCCCTAGCTGTGGGTCGCTTACAGGGGTCCACCTCCAGACACTTCTGGATAAATTCCTGAAAAAAAGCATGAGGGCGGGAAGGAGGGAACTTAAGATTGAGGATTTCTCTTCCAGACTGCCATACTTTATTTTTAAAGCTTGACTCTCTCTCTCTTTCTCACCCGTTGCAACGGGTCCTCTAGGGACTGAATGGCACTGTTTATGGCTTCTTGGGACACATAAGACGAATCTCCATTACTCTGGATTTCCAACACAGCCATCTGAGGAAGGGAATGGACAAAGAAGAGAAGTGAGTCATAAGCGCAAATACAACATAATGCACTTTGAAGACGTTGGTCATCACTGCAGGTCCTTTCTCGACACAGACGTCCTGGTTTCTATTTCTGTGACTGATGCTTAACAAACACCACGACTGGGGTGACATTACTGTTAAGAATGCACTGATGCGTAGACCAGATAGAGCACATTTTCCATAAACAACAGGACGAGTCCTCTCCTCTCACCTCTAAGGCGCACATTCCAAAGGAATAGATATCCACGGCTGTGGTCACATTGGCAACAGCTGAAAGGAGAAACAAGCCGATCAGTATCACAGAAAGTCTACGGCACGCCGCGACGGTATCCGAGACAAACGTGAGCGCCTCACCTCCGTATTCTGGAGCGAAGAAGTGAAGGCTCTTCTGCTCTTCCCGACAGGTTTTCACATGGTTGTTGATGGTGTCTGGAGCAACTGAAACAGTGGAGGGGGAAAGGCTTAACAACAACAACACTACACCTGTAGGATAGAAAAGACCAAAGAGGGACGTAAAACTGGCTTAACGCTGTGTTGGACTCTACCTGAGCCGATCTTGATGAGGCCGTTGTGCTGGATGAAGATGGTGTCGCAGGTCAGGTTGCCGTGGATGATGGGAGGTTCACAGGAGTGCAGGTAGCTGGAGAAAGTGAATAAAAAAGCCTGTAAGATCGATGATTCCCTGCAGTTGTAGTAAACGCATCTTGGCATTTAAGCCCTTTGTTACACTGACCTCAGAGCAGACAGTATTTGAGTGCACCAGCGTTTCCAGGCCTGTAGAGACAAAAGAAATGTGTTAGTGAACATATAAAGTTCATGTAAAATAAGTTTACTTCTCATTTACTTTGTTCTAAAAGAGCTTTCACACCTTCTCATTCATGGTCTTGTGGTTCTTCTTTGTCTTTTTCAGAAACTGTTTGAGGCTCCCTGAAGACATGTACTCGGTGATGAAAATAACCTGCCGACACAGAAGAAGCACGGCAGGTTGTTACACTTGACGCTTCCTGCACGCCTTGTTAAAAAGTAGGGGGCTGATTTTGATTTTACCCTCGCTCTGTTTTCTTTGACATCGGCCCAGTACTTGTGGAACTTGACGATGTTCAAATGCTCCAACTGGATCAAATTGTCAAAAACTGCTTTGACTTTCTCCTGTGGGAAAAAAAACAGAAGAGACTGAATAAGTTGGATTGACTGTTTGAGCCCAACATGTACATTTCATCTCTTGGACTGAGTGCAAGGTCAAACTCGGCTTTTAAAAGCATTTGATAAATTTCTGTAAATATTAAAACTTCATGTTTCTTTCAGTCACATGCTTAAAACTGAAAACCTGCCGTTGCAAACAGTCTTGAACCGATTCCTAAGCAGCTCAAACTAGAGCCGCTGGCAACAAGCCTTGCTCAGGGACACTCGGTAGCTATCCAACACATAAATACTCCTTCTGATTTTATTCGTAAGACTGGATCTTAAACAAATGTGCAACTGTCAAGACGGTATACAAAGTAGAGACTTAAATACTTCTTCTGGGCTGCTCACTCCCTCCCCTTCATATTTCTAATTCTAAAATTGTTCCTGCAACCGCTCAGGTACACTGCGTACTTTGTAATTTTGCTGGCAGCAACAAGTTTGACCACTTGCCTAAGAAGCTTAAAGACAGAAACCGTCAGGCGTCTGAATAGTTGGAGAGATCACAGTTTAAAGAGGAAGCCAGGCTGCTACACAAAACGCATGAAAACCTCATGAAACCTTCACGCTCGTCCTCTTCCCGGCGAACGATTATCATTATATACGAACTGCGTCAGCCGGGCACTGCACCCACCTCCTGTAGTTTAAAATTCTTCCTTTCCGAGAACATGACCTCATTCCACACCACCTCCACTCCTTCCTCGGTGTCCATGGCCAAGTAAGCATTATCAATCCCGGGGACGTTGCGCTGATTCACCTTCAGATAGAAAACAAAACACCGTCACGCGTTGTCTGTATGTTTAGGTGAAGGTACAAGTCGACACATTTCACATACCTCTTCTCTGCGTTTCTGCCAGCGTCCACAGGGGCTTTCCTCCAAAATCTCTGACTCATCCTCGCTCTCCTCTTCCTCATCCTCCGTGGCAGCGGTGGCCTGAGGCTGGGTCACCATGGACATAGGAGGGGACACAGATGACACTCCTTGACCCGTGGAGTCCGACTTCACGTCCTGGGCTGTGTCAGGGGTCTGCTTGCTCTCTCCCTCAGACATCTTATTCTTAGTCGTCAGGCCCAACAACAGCCTGCTGCTGTGCGAGACACACAAGCACAACATCAGCATCATCATAGTCCTCCCCACCCCGGCAACACAACAGCAACACTGGGCTCGTTAACTGTTGAGGAAGTGAAATGCTAAACTACGCAGTTATATCACATTTCACAGCGATATGCGCTTGGTATAGGTAGAGTTTAGCTGGTTTAGCACAGGGGAAATGGCCATAATAAAAACACACGAGCACAAGTGGGATATAAAGCTTTGACATACGTGTTAAAGACAGCAGATGTGACGATGCCAGCTCCAGTTTTACAGACTCCTTCGCCGCCGCAGACCGATATTCCAGTTTGTTGTTCAGTTAGCTTCGTTAGCTTTTCCCGGCTAAGTTTGCAGCTAGGCTCGGTAGCTCCTTCTTGGCTTCAGGACGGAGGAGACAGCTTACAACACCGTTTTATTCCCGTTAAAGTTGAACGCCTCCCGTTGTTTTACTCGGTTAGCTGTTTTAGCTGCTAGTTAGCGACCCGTTTTAGCAGCCGCCCCTCTGCTGCTTCTCAAGACTGCTAGCCGCCGGCTAACGGGAATAAACTTAACCGTTACACAGTATTTCCACCGTCCGAGGCGAGTTTACTGATTAATAACATCACAACAGATGACAGAACACTCGAACAGAGGCGACAAAGAGAGATTAATGGTGTCATTAACTTTATATATCCTCGAACACACACAAACGGCTGACTGACTTGAGAGCTAGGTTAACATTTAGCCAGACATGATGGCGACAACTTCCAGATGCACTAGTGGCGTGTCGTGCGTGAACGTATCGTTCAATTTGAACCGATCTTTCGTGGGATGACTCGCGAGTAACGAGTAGTCTCATTTTTCATGCGGTACGTCCCCCTCGCCACCTGGCAGCTGCATAAAGGTGAGTCAGGACAGGAAACGGAAATGATTAGTTCACACGACTCCACGACGTGTCCTCAGGCTCAGCCACGGGGCTGCGTGACAAGCGGTTCGTTCACACAGATCGGTCTTTCGTTCACTGTGAGTTTACATCACTCACATGAGGACTACGGCGCCGCACTAGTGAATCAACAAAATGAGCGAAATGACTCAAAAAAAAGGTTAGTTCAGTTTACCACCTGAGAGTAAGTGATTCGATTCAGTAAAAAGAGTCGAACTTCCCAACGCTAAGACGCACACTACGAGTACACGGCACGTCACAAGCGGAGGGCGGTTGTTGCCAGATACAGTTTGTCCGATCCCCCTTTCTGTGTTGTGCAAATCGTCGGATCGACTTTGTTCTCAGAGACTGCAATGAACAGTGAGTATCATACAACATTCATTCAGTTCAGTCTAACTTTATTTACACAGAGTCAAATCATAACAGTAGTTACCTCATGAAACTTTCCATATACAGCAGTTCGTAAGAGTTTAGGAGTAAGAGGCTCAAAAAGTCTGTCATACATTTGATTTATTGTCTCATCACAATCCAACCCATGATTTTCTAATTCATACTTACGAGTATTACCATGTGACATAAAGCAAAGTCAGTCAACTACACAATTTTGTCCAGAAACAAGGATGCAGGTTTCCCCTCAAATCTGGCAACCCCCACGCTGCACAGCCTCCCTTTTCTCATTGGATGTGGGCGCAGACTGACAGATAATTAGACCAATTGAACGCAGAGCTGAGATGAATGGAGACCATTGACAGGGACGTAAGGCGGTTGTTTTGCCACTAGGTGTCAATATAACTAGATATTATAGAGGTTTGGAGTAGTTATGAGTCAGTCACATGGTGCTATGTGTCTTGTGGATTAAATAAGCTGATATAATTTTAGTTAGAATCATAAGCACTAACTTTAGCTTTATATCCAACAGTCCTATTGGGTCCTGACCTGACCTGAAAACCTTGGGTCTGGTCAAATACTCACTTTTGCTCAGGAAGGTTCCTAACTGGGTGAAAAGACCTGGAAGTACTGACGTCGCCGCCATGATAAGAACTGTTTCTCTAAATGTTAAGGAAAGAAGCTTCAATGTGACGGCCAAACCTTCTCTAACTGTGACAGACGTCCAGTGTCCTGCACTTGATCTGTCTTTTGACATAACTTGCTAATATGTTTATATGAAAGTGGACAACCACCAGCAACAGTGAGCGACCATTCTCACTGTGACACATCATGTTAAAGATGCTACACTTGATCTTGAAGTAACTCTCTGACTGTAATTCAAAGGGGGTAGCACTGACGGGCGTTTGGACGGGAGCATCTTACGACTGCTGCTCCTTCAAGAGCCGCATTACTGTCAGCGACAATTTAATTTGATCTTTGATCTGCAGCTAACGCACTGAGCCCTTTAAATTTTCATGAGTACGTGTCCTTAAAGATGACTGAAACCAGAAGAAACAGTTCAAGTTCTCACTTGTAAAAGAGCCTCAAATTCTCACCAAGCAGTAACCGGAGGAATCAGCCAATGTTTAAGTTTGCATGCGTGTGCATATTTGTTCAGACTAGTTAATGGGATGCTAACAAGGCTAATAAATGGAAAAGCTGCCCCAGTGGGATCAATGCAGCGTCCTGAGGGGGCTTCAGTCACGGCTGCTGTCTGGTCAATTAAATGTTTAGCTAACAGCAGGGGTTGTTCACACAACACAGGGGTACCGTGACTGAACTCATGAGCATCTGTCCTCTCCGGCACGATCAAGCATCTCTGAGGTTTAACTGTTTCATCTTCATATGTGTGCTAGATTTTCCTCACAAACACAAACATCTGCATCAGACATGACCTCTGACGGAGACTCCACTCCCTACACTGCGCCTCAGAAATCTTTGGTAGCTTTTAGATTTCATAACACCAGGCAGAGAGTCAAGACATCCAGTGCCTGATGCAGCAAAGCAACCCCAAAACATCAGTGAACCGCCACCATGTTTGACTGCAGGGACCGAGTTCTTTTCTTTGAAGGCAGCAGATGCCGCTGCTGACAGACACAGATGGGGAGAAAAACAAAATTAAAAACATAACATTAAATCACACGCTACATAGAATAAAACAGGAGATTCTTTAATGTTCACGGACACAGTTTAAATTCAGAATTTATTTTATTTATAAGACTTTATGATCTGATTCTAGTACTTTTAGATTTATAGGTGTATATGTTTTTTTTTTTTTCATTTTTAAACTCTTGAAATCTTGAAACCAACTGATTACTTTCATTTTACCATTTTTGTTTGGCACCTGCTCATTTTAATATATTTATTTTTTTTTACGTTTATTCTTTCTCACACGTCAGAGACATAAAGTAAATATAGAAAGCAAATAGGCTTAAAGCCATTTTAGGCATTTATGTGTATTTATGAGCAGAAACACACACCCACACACTCAAACGCAGTGATTTTTAGCCTGGCGTGCCCTCTCTGCTGTCTTTGAACAGCATGTATCGACCGTGATCTTCATTTTAAACTCTTTTATTATTATAGTAGATGTATATTTTCCATTTTTATGCTGCTTTTGTCACCAAACATTGAGCATTTCTCACACTGGATTGGACTTTTATCCCTGGAAGTAGACTTTAGCAGTGAATTGAAAAAGTATTAAAGATTCAGAGATCTTCTTTTTGGCTTGTGGTCATAATCTTAAAGGTTAGTGGGGGTTTACATGTCCTGACCATCAGAGATCTCCGGGTGTACAGAGCCTTTAAATGAACCTGATCAATCAACTCAGACCACAAGCCCCACAATCCCCGCCCCCCCTCGCGCCTGCGCAGAGCCGCGTAGGGAGCTGTCCGTGTCCGTCGGTGCTGGAAGTGTTTTCGTTGAAGCTGCTTCTCCTCCGCCGGTCCACCGAAACACAGACGGGAGCGATGGAGGAAGAGTTAAAATGCCCCGTGTGCGGTTCTCTCTTCAAGGACCCCATCCTGCTGCCGTGCTCCCACAATGTCTGCCTGGCGTGCGCCCGCAACATCACCGTGCAGACCCCGGAGGGAGAGACCCCGGTGCAGAGCCGAGCGTCCGGCAGCTCTGACTACGACTACCTGGACATGGACAAGATGAGTCTGTACAGCGAGACGGACAGCGGGTACGGATCCTACACGCCGTGCCAGCTCAAGTCTCCAAACGGGGTGCGGGTGTTTCCTCCGGCCAACCCGCACCGACACTGCTCCCTCACCTGCCCGCTGTGTCACAGGAGCGTCTCCCTGGACGAGCGGGGTCTCCGGGGTTTCCCTCGGAACCGGCTCCTTGAGGCCATCGTGTCGCGGTACCAGCAGAACCGCGCCGCCTCCGCGTCCTCTTCCTCTTCTTCTTCTTCATCCAACGCGGTGAAGTGTCAGCTGTGCGACCGCAACCCGGTGGACGCGGCGGTGATGTGCGAGCAGTGCGACGTCTTCTACTGTAACGCCTGCCAGCAGCGGTGCCACCCGTCCCGCGGTCCGCTCGCCAAACACCGCCTGGTGCCGCCGAGGATTCCAGCGGCAGGCGGAGGTGCGGCAGGGGCAGGAGGGAGCGGCAGCGGCGGGCAGCAGCCGCCCGCCACCGCGCGGAAACCGGCGACCTGCGTGGACCACGAAGCGGAAAACTTCACTATGTACTGCTACAGCTGCAAAGCCCCGGTGTGTGTGAAGTGTCTGGAGGAGGGAAAACACGCCAAACACGACGTCAAACCGCTGGCTGTGATGTGGAAACAACACAAGGTGAGCAAACACACACTTTAATACACACACACACACACACACACAGTCAGAGAGGCCTAAATGTGTTTAAAAGCCATAATTACATTGATATCATCAACAATTAGACTACTGCTGAATACCAATTAGCTGTATGGCTTACACACACACACACACACACACACACACCATGTATACACTGTAAAACAGAAGGTACATTTATAGAAAACCCTAAATATTTACCGTATTTTCCCTTTTTTTTAGTTGTATACAAACTCAAACCGTAAAATTTACATTTTCTGTAAATGAACAAAAAAAAACATAATTAATAAGTAAGACAGATTAGTTATTTCTCATGTTTGTACAGGAGTTTAGCGTTTTTTATACAAAACTGTACAATTACAGACATTATCTGTAAATTAACAACCAAACTGTTATCAATGATTTTAACTGTAATTCAAATAGAGTTGAATAACTGTATGGCTTACACACAAATGATTTTTTTACAGTATTTTTCTGTTTTTTTAGAATTGTTGATGAAACTTTGTAAATTTACAGAATTATCTTGAAATGACTGCAAACTGTTGTTTTACTATTATAATGTGAATAATGACAAATGACTTATTTTTCATTATTATACAGTAGTTTTCCGTTTTCTTAAATTTTGCATCAAACTCTGTAAAATTACAGACGCTGTCTGTAAATTAACAAACTAACTGATTAATTTTTACTGTTTTTGTTGGGCACCTGCTCATTTTTTTACAGTGTACACACACGTCAGAGACATGAACCAAACAGACTTGAAGCCATTTTAAGCATTTGTGTGTTTTTATGGGCAGAAATACACACACACACACACGCTGATTTTCAGCCTGATGTGCTCTCTCTGCTGTCTTTGAACAGCTTGTATCAATCATAATTGTCATCAGCTGTATCAGTATCGTGTCACCATACGTGTTGTCCTTCCTCGTCTGCAGTCATATTCGTGCTGGCTGTTTGAATTTAAAGGTGGAGGATGTTACAGTGAAGTCACAAATGAGGGAAAAGCCTTTGTAATCCTGTGTGGAGTTAGACAGCCCTGACTGATTCACATAAGGAAATAACTGTGGGCGTAAAACCCTAGTTCCTGTGTGTGTGTATGTGTGTGTGTGCAACATGAGTCATCTCTTGAATAGGTCACACAGCAGTTGTGTTCCTATTTTTTGTTTCACTGGCCCACATCTGTGTGTGATGTGCTAGTGACTGTAGTGTAGGAGGAGGAAGAGGAGGAGGAGGAGGGTGTAGTTCCTCAGGCAGGATCAAGACAGGAAGAAATCAAATTAAGCTGTTATTCAAGTGTGATGAAACATGGTCTGAAAATACCTCCTTTAATTGAAAACTGTACTCAGTACTATGTTTAGGAAGGATTTGAGGTACCTGCTCGTCATTTTATATTTACCGCGTTCATCATCTTAGTTCAGCCTCGACTACATCTCATGGTGATCTCTGCAGCATCTGTAGATCTAAAAGCTTAAATCTTACTACTCTCTAACAATCTGTAAATACAGCTCACTAAATTTTACACACTGGATGTTTTAAAAGCGTCATTTCACTTCATTCATTCTCCGTTCGGTCTACTGAGACAAAATTTGGCTCCAGCCTCGCGATAACGCCGCCATCCAAACTCAATCCCTCCACGACTCCCCACCTTCTCTCTGCCAAAAAATCACCCGCCTACTTCATTAAAGGATGATTAAAGTGATTTATGATTTATTACATTTTCGTAATGACGCTTTCATTAATTAAAAAAGTCTGCTCCAGAGTTCAGGTCAACTCAAGTTCACTCCACTCGACTTTGCTGTTTGAAATTTTGAAAATTTTCACATTTTATTCTGAAGAAAACTCAGATTTGGTTGCACATGGGATGATATGTAATTATATATTATGTAATTATGATGTTAATTATGAGATTATAGTGAAAAAAGCTCCACAGGGCAGGAAGCTAAAGGGTTTAAAGCCATATTAATACTGATATTTAAGAGGCGGCAGGACCAGTGTGTGATTTCACACAAGCCCCTTCTTTAATCAGACCACTTCCTGTGTTTAATGCAGCATTGCATAAGACCATCGCCATCATAATCATCCAGACTTCCTGAGTGTAAATTAAAAGCCATTTCTGTCTGTCTCCCACTAAGTGGGTCATTGGGACTAATCTCAATGTCTGTCTCTGTTTTTTCGAGTGATTGGACGCTTGCGGTTTCTCCATCCGTCACGTTTTCAGCCTCAGCCCCTTGTTCATCACTCACCTCCTCTGCCCGTCTGCGTCCCTTCACCTCTCCTTCTCCATCTCTTTATTTACACTCTCTCCTTCCTCCCCCACTCTCCATCTCCCCGTCTGTCGCCCCGTCCCATAAATGGACCGTGAAAATCCCATCAGAGTACAGGAGTGAGAGGGCGTTGATAAGTAATGAGCAGTGCATGAATAAGAGATGGATGCCACTTAGTTAATATGGTGTCCTTCACGTTGAGGGAGATCGATGGCTGGCTGTCTTCCTCACTCTCTGTCTGCACTCGAGCAGCCGCTGAGCCTCGCGTACGTCTTTCAAATGGCTTTTGAGTTTTTGAAGTGAGGTGAAGGGTTTTATTTTGGCGGGTAGCACTCTTTTCCTTTTTTGTTCAGCCTGTTTATGTCAGTATCCTCCTCCTCCTCCTCCTCCTCCTGCCTCTTCATTGTCTTCATCTTTGCAGCCTTCTTCATCTACTTTTCCTTCATCTTCTTCTTCGTAGTGGCACTCAGTGAGGTCAGTACTGCAGAGCTGGATTTATTCTCTTTCCTGCCTCTCTTTCCTGCTTTCGTCTCTTGCTCCTCTTCCTCTTGTCCTTCATCTTCTTCCATCTAATCAAAACAAACTGCAGCTTATATTCTGCGTACTGAAACCACTTTTCTCAGAAATGTCCAGAAAGCTTTCCTCGAAGAAAACGTTTCAATCACGAGAGCTTCACTGGGCCTAATATTGATACATGAGCTTGTACTACATTGCAGATGGTATCGTGGTATTTGAGTAGCTGATTGTAACCCCTTCGCCTCACCCTCTTCTTTCCTAGTGTGATGAAACAACCGCGGTGGCAACAAAACACACAAAAAACATGAGAATCACGATCAGGAGTCGGCGTTTAAACGCTGTAGAAGGAGAATATGCAGCATTTATAGATATAAACAGCTCATATGTCAACAAACACATAATGATTCTTATTTTTAGGTGATTATACACTCATGAAAACATAGTTATGCATGTAAAAAGAGCCACCTTAATCTTACAGACTGGACCTAAACTCTACAGCAACACATTTATATCTGCCAGAGGGGTAAGAGGCCAGTTCTTCTTTGTCTTCTCTAATATGTTATTCAGCGCAGTAATCCTACTTTATCTTGATCTGTATGTAATTGCTTATCTTTGGATGATTCTTAGCTATCCTCCTCCCGTTGTCCCTGTCGGATCTGTAATCATTTTTGTTTATTAAATTCAGATTTTTACACTGATCAAAACACGAGATTAAGCATGTAATTAAATCCAATTAATTACCTGGATTTTAAATCTCATAGCCCGGAGAGTACTTTGAAATGAATAATTTAAAACCCTTCATGGTCTCTGCAGCTGACTGCCGTTTGTTTGCTTGGTCATGCCTGTAAATGTCCTGCAGATGTAAATAATATTTATTTAACTCTGGGCTGATAATGCATTGATATGCATGATTTTATACCTCCGAATTAAACAGACTGGCTACCGTGATTCAGCAAAAGATGCTTGTGTTTGTGGTGTATTTGTGTGTGTGACCTGCGGTTGTAGGCTGTAAGTAACATCATGTCTCCTGCGGTTTAAACAGATCTCTAGCTGTCAATCATATTCCTTGGAGAGTGAAGCAGCAGCACGAGTGTGTGTGTGCGTGTGTGTATTTTATCTGTGAGTAAATATGTTCGATGAATCATTTTGTGTGTGTGTCAAAGTCGATCTTTGAGCATTAACTTACAGAGACGGAGAGAGAGAACAAGGAAAGACATTTGGATCATCATTGTATTTGTTGTAAATCAAACATTAAGTGCATCGTGATACAGCCCGGGGGTATGACTATCCTACACACTGAGAGGGACTCACACACACACACACACACACTGAGAAAGCATAAATATGCATAAGTGGAGCGGATGAACTTCCGCTGAGGGGTTGCAGAGGAAGACACACTGATCCAGTTTCCTCCGATCAGTCAACTAGAAAACACACTGCCTATTTAAAGCTGACACACACACACACACACACACATATATATGCATCCACACGTGCATTATGGTGTGTGCATACGTGTGACCTAGCTCAGTTCAGTAAACAGCAGCTAGCTGCGGCGCTGCTCGGAGTTAAATATTAAAATCCATAAATGCAGAGTTGCCGGTTCTTCTGCTGAGTGTGTTTTAGTGTTCGCACCGTCACCTGGAGATCATTTTAAATGGGACACGTTCGATTTTTGTCAGTCAAAATGTCTGCTTTGTAAACTCACCATCCACCTCAGTTACTATCCTGTGTGAAAATGCTGCAGCTGAAAATAAACCAGGCAGGCTGCAGTTACGTTTCTATCAGAATGCATTTGTCAAAAGACATTAACGGGGTTTAAATGTAATTTCTTGCCCTTTATCTGCTCCACTGTGTACCCCCCCATAACATCCTCTGCCTGAAAGTGACACTCTCTCCTGGATCCAAACACCCTCAAACTATATGTGATTTAACATATCTGCCTCTCCTGTAATTGCATTTTTCTTTTGGTAAGTGTAGGCTTGTCTCTCTCTGTATGTTAGCAGATAAGCCTTGATCAAAATAGGTTTTCCCCAGGATGTTAGCTTATCTGCTTCTTTGCCCTGGTGGATTACTGTGTGGTACCTAAAAAAAAAAAACTGGATCATTACTGAATGTGCGATCTGTGTACGGCAACAAAATTTAATGTCTCCCTCGGTATTTTGATGTGCATGTCTCTTCCTTCTGTCACCTGATTAATCTTCACGGAGTTCTGCCGAGATTTCGACTTTCAGACGGTGAAACAAAGCTGCTGCTGAAGTTGTTGTAGTTTTACAATATTTCAAAATATGAGCTCAACCTCCCCACGCTGTCCGTCCACCCACTCTGGCCACCTCCAGAAAATCGTGTGTCGTTTCCTGTGAGTCATAAAGACTAGACTTTTTTTTTTAGATCCGTCACACAGTGGGATTTGTATACGGCGTCTTAAACAGTGTCACCCAGCTCGGATAGTGATTTGAAAAAAGAAGGCAAGTTTCTTCTTCCTCGCTTCTTTCAGTCCACAAATCAGATTGCATGTAAACCACAGTCATTTTAGATCAAGTGAGATGATGTACAGGTTCAGATTACATGTTGAGTGTTACTCACTGAGGCCAGTACTGCAGCTGTTTTTTTGTTGTGGTGGGTTACACTCACGTCTTTTCTCGCTCACCTTGTTTTTGTCAGCATCCTGCTGCGTCTTCTATTTATTCAAGACAAAAAACACACAACTACCCACCACCAAAACTACTTTCCCTGAGCTCCTATCTTAATAGATTTTAGGTGACGAATAGACCAAGAAGTTGGTGAAGGAAGCATCAGTTTTTAGATTTACACCCCTCCCATTTAAAGAAGTTGTTGATGAGATTTGGGAGTTGGGCATTGGTGAGCCGAATGCTCGTTCCTCATGCTGTTTGGTCCTCTGCTGCTGTCTGAATGTTTTTCACCCTTAAATCTACAAAGTCCAAGAATATACAATCACGTCCACTGATGCACTCTTGAAATGTTCTATAATTTATGATAGAGATGTCAGCTCGCGTTTCCGAGACAGACGTCCAGTAAAAACGGAGGAGTGAAAATATCATTTAAGTGTTTTTATGAAGCTGCTGTCGAAGTTGCAAATCGCAACCAAGTGAATACTCTCCTACACCTCGCCCTCTCCTTCCATGCATGTAAGAAAACTCACATAAAAAGCAAAGGGACATGTTAGATCAGAGTCTGTCCGTCTGTTCTGGGCTACTGTACAAAAACGGAAACATACAAATAGATATTGTTTTCATATCCGGCTGTTAAAGTCTAAAAATGACACTCTGGACCTTTAACTGAAATGTTTAATGAGGCATCAAGTGTGCGCTAGTGAGAAAGAGAGTCTAACCAGATGGTCAGTGAGTGGGTGGCTGATTTTAAGAGACTTTAAGAGATGATGTAGATTTATTCTGCTGGAGTAACATGGCTGCTCTCAACACAGCTGACATGGCACGAAGGCTGCTTTGTGCATACTTTCGTCTATCCTGGGAAACGCGCTCCAGATTCACTGACTGCTGCCGTCGTTTGGTCTCAGTGTTTCTCATCTGTTGGCATCCTGACAAAACATTTTGACAAGCATGTTACTATCTAATCTGCTGTCTGTTTGTTGCTATCTGTGATGTTATTTATCTGTGTACATGAAGCCTTTATGTGGGTCAGAAACTCGCTTCATTTATACTAATACAGCTCTTTAAGTATTGAATATTTGCCAGATCTTGGCTTGTGTGCATTGGAGTGTAAGATCACAATACATCATAGTGCAGTATTTATGGGTAGCATGAGAGTTGTCAATCTGCTCATGCTTTCTTTCTATTTTAAGACGCAGTGGGCCGCGTGTTGTGATGTAAAAGAGAAGAGAAGCCGCTTTTGATCTCCGTCAAAGCAACTTTTAAAATCCATAAACATCAGCCGGTCAAATTACTCGTGCTTCAGCAACAAACATCACATCGACGTCAGCTGCTGTTTTCTATACATGCAGCATGTTATTGTGATTTTATGCTAAAGAGCACGGACAGTATAAAACACCAAGTGTATACATGTTTGAATTTTAATGACTAATATATTAGAGAATCGTGTCGTGACTTAATACGAGCACAGGGTGAAAACACTGATTCTCTCACTATCTAATGTCTAATATGTCCCTTGAAATTGAATTCAGTGCCTCAGGCGGTATTACAAGAAACTACAAACAAAATTTATCCCAAAAATAGTTGCTTTCATCTCCCGGAGACGAGACGCTGCCATTGAGGTAATTTAGAGCGAGTGCTGAGCTGTGCCGACTGGCTGTGCCTGACTAACCTCATTCCAGATGGCAGCTTGCCGACCGTGTCAGGTCAGCCTCACTCGCTGTTACCTCAGGCCTAGAAACACACACACAGTACACACAATGTAGTACAGTGCTTGTTGACTTCATTCCCAGGAACCCTTGAGGACCTTTGAGACATTTACATCTATATCTACATCTATCTATCTCAGTTAGTGTAGTTAGTGTAGTATGTATTTTTTGTCATGTCAGTTGCAGTTGCCTCTGAAAACTTCACGATCTTCATAAAAATGAAAGAAAACAAATGAAATTGACATAAAGAAATGAAGGGAAAAGAGTCAACAGTCAACTTCCATCAAGCAACTGGCCATCTATGTCCTGGGTCTTCAACAGGGGGTCCACAAAGTTACTACAGGGAAGATCAACCTAAAACATCCAACGTCCAGTTGAGTCCAACGTTTTATTAGATAAATCTGCCTAATAAATTTGATGTTGTGCGAAGTGTGACGCTAATTAGTTGGAGTACTCTTTTAAGAGGATGTAGGAACCTTAACACCGAGTGTTTACCTTAAAATAAATAGCTGACCTTGTGGAGACTGGATTTCTGTCCTCACATGGGAGCTAAGTCCCCATGATATGACCCTGTTAAAAGATTACTGTCCACACAATGTCATGACTACACACACACACACACACACACACACACACACACACCATTGCACAAAGTAACTCAAGGCTGTGCTGCTGGACCTGTGCGCTGCATGTAGGTTAATGCACACTTTAGTACACTTCCTCTCCTCTGGCTGTAACACTGCAGACATGCTCTGCAGAAAGAGTGTGTGTGTGTGTGTAGCTGGTGTTAACCCACTAAACTACAGTGTGTGTGTGTGTGTGTGTGTGTGTGTGTGTGTGTGTGTGTGTTTGTGGTCTATTTTTGGTGACAAAATGTCTGCTGATGCCAGACCTCTTGGGAAAGCGTGAACATCCCATAGTAGAACAATGAGCACCGTTACCATGGTTACAAGCGGCCGCTCATTCATTAGCAAGCCCAATAAATTAAACAGCAGATCGTGCGCTTATAGATGATTACACGTGCACAGGCCGGCCTCTATGTGTTTGTCTGCTCCCATTAACATTTGCTCTAACAGTCAACCTCATAAGCAGGATAGAAAAAGTACAGTGTCCCATGATAGGCCGTAATAGATTCATCATCTTCAACAAACCTAATTTACACTCGTTTTATGACAATTACGCCTTCAGCAATCTACATACCCTCTGCATTTATTAATATGGAAGATGCCCTGGTTAATTATTGATTAGAGGGGCTGTTCTTCGCTGTACTCTTGTTGCCTCGTCGCCTCGCGGTCTCCCTTCAGAAGCCAACCCCCACGAGGAAAAGTCGGGGTGATAAAGCGATGCTTCCTCCTTCCTCCTGGAGCTCATTCAGGCAGCTCTGGAAGCAGCCACTGATCCCGGTTACGGTTTATCTGAGAGGGCTGGGGAGGAATCCATTTCTCCAGAGATGATGTGACAGTGTCGAGCTCTGGTTGGGTGACAAACTGTGAAAGTTCTCATCATTTGAAGTAACTTTTTCTGCCTCTGCGGGGACTTCCTTTTGATGTGTTGGAGAACATAAAGTCGAACTTCACAGTAGTGAGTTACTAATATATTTTCTGGTTCATAATGGACACTTAATGAATGAGAATGTGAAAGGTGCTGACTCATAGAGATGAAGCAAAACTTTTGTGCACAGCTGCATCGGACATGTTTAAGCACTCAGCCGTATGCTATAAATATTGATGGCTGCATATAGACGGTTAAAAAGCTTCATATAGCAGCTTTAATCACATCTAGGCTTTCTGCTCTGCATGGAGAATTAACTTCTGCTCCACATCTTGGTTATCTGGGTTGGAAACACACAGGTCAAGCTGTTTTTAAGTCATGCTAACAATGTTTGTGAAGGGATTACAATGAAATAACTCTCAGACAACGATGCTAAAAGCCTGCAAAGCTAATGAAGTTCCATCCATACCATACCAACCCTCTAAAGTAACATGAACTTTTGCAGTGTCGAAGCATTAGCACCAACATTTGACTGCCTAAATATAAATATAAACCATATATACAACTTATACGTGTATATTGCGCTGCATAGTACACAGAATGTTGCCGTACGGACAGCGTGAGCGTAGTTATGTGCTCAAAATATCAAAGGTAAGCACGTAAGTGCACAAATAGAGAGACAGCAATGGTAAATATATGAACCTGCTAAACATCAAACCAAAGGTCTCTGTAAGCTGAGTGGACCATAAATATCTCCTGTCGTAAGAGCCCTAATGGGATGATAATCACTGCTCCAGCTTTTAGTCAAACACTCAGGCGTTACCAAGGAAACGCAGGTATGGCTTGTAGAAACCTCTTCAGATTTTAATTGAAAAACACACGAGAAGTATAAACGAACGGTCCTCTGCTGTGCAGCCCATGGCGTTTATTCGTTCCTGATGATGTGCACTTCTTATTTTTCTGATATTTAGATGTTTTTTATTATTATTAATTTCAGTCCAGCTGGTTAGACTTCTGTTTTCTTTTGTCAGGCTAAAGCTAAACGGTGTATTAGCCTTACAATGGCTGGGTAGCACAGCGGCAGAGGATTGGGAGGCTGGGCGATGGGTGGATGAGAGGATAAAGAGGAGGAAAGGGAAAAGGAGATTGGTTTTGACCTCCACCAGATGTGAAACACTAATACTGTAACACAGCTGGCTGGCTGTTCTGGTGGAGTACAGTTATATATGCTATAATCTTATGTAGAGAGTCACATTTTAATCAGTTTTTGACAGCATATGTGTAGCTGCGCGGTTGGATTAGACCAATCAAGAGGTTGTTTTGGTCTTTTATCAAGAATTAGTGCTGGTACAGTCATTGTAGCAGTTAATTAATTACATGCACGATCTCACATACATTCTGTTAATACAACATTGGTTTGTTTATGCCAACGTTTTTTTTAATTATGATGGTTTTAATGACAAATTTAGATTCAACACAGCAATTTATAAATATTTCTAGCATTTCACAGGCTTGTTACCAGCACATGAAGCCATGAGAATGATGATTCAGGTTTTTAAAATACTAAAAACACGAGAAGAAATATATTTTCACACACAGCTAAAATTGTGAGCTGTGAGTGTGAACCATCACACACAGAGAGGAAATTGTGCTGCATCTTCTGAAATATATCAAGAACTGGTTGTCTCGGTTGTAGCCAAACTCACCCTGCAATCTGCTGCTGATTCACGTTGGCTCTTCGCGAGTGGGTGACGACAGCAACACGTTGACCAAATGTCTAGTCCATCCATTCATTTTCTTACATCTATCCAGGGTCAGGTCACGGTGGCAGCAGGTTAAACCGCATCCTGGGGGATCACGAGGCGTCCACCAGGCCAGATGATATATGTAATCCCTCAGTAGTTAATAGTGCTGGGTCTACCCCGGGGTCTCCTCCAGACGAAGATGCCCAGGAGGCATCCCAACAGAGGAAATGGTTTTATGATCATAGCCGAGGGTTGTAACATGGTAAATTGAAAGTTACCCTTACACGACACCAATCTGGTACACTTCCCGCATTATTGCTGACACTGCACCAATTCACCTGTCCGTCTCACGGTCCACGTAGCCGTCACCCCCGAACAAGATCCCAAGAAAAACTCCTTTGTTTGCAGCAGCAAATCAGTCCAATCCCAGAGGGAGCAATACGCCATGTTCCAGTAGAGAACTGTAGCTTTCACCCCAGTTGCTTCATACTCTGCTGCAAACCATCTACCATCTCTGGATGTCATGGTCTGATGAAGCAACAAGGGGCAACCTTGGTGGAGTCGCCCACCCACTGAAAACATGCTTGACTTTGTGTGCGCTGCTTAGTTTAGAGCGCTTTGTGGTTATTTGTTGATTCTTTTGGAGGAATTTCCAATAGCGCCTCATCATGCAGAGCTCAATAAGAAAAGGTTTGATCGGTCAGGATGAATTCCAGCTTCAATCAGGCTTGCGCGCCATCGTTTCACAAAAGTAGAACCTCGCCACCAAGTGCTTCTTCTTCTCCGGCATCAAAACGGTCCGCTTTAAAAATATCATAACCAATTCAGAAGCCCCACTGAGAATAGAAGTGTTTAGAATAATTGAAAACAGAGATAGAGGAGGACATAAAAGCTTAAAAATGCAAATGAGAAGAAATAAAAGGGGGGGTGGGGAGGTAAACGGTCCTCCATGTCCCCTGGGTATCATTTTGACAAGGTCAACACCACCATCAACCATTCCCCCGGCTGACAGCCAAACACATAAGGGCTGCCTATTGTTCTCCTGTGGTCCACGTTAACCTCCGTCTTTTGCCTGAGATTACTCACCACAACTGTTTCTCTGCAACGTTGATAAAGTTTCCAAAAAATATATAGAACGATGGAGGGTCTTTTAAGTACTCATTGCAAAAGGTGAAAACTGAAAACTTTGTCTCTGCATCCCCAGTGTTTAATACCTGAGGTTCCTCCAACAGTAACCTTTTTAGGACCCATTCTGATAAAGAAATCATGAGTCTGGTAAACGGGTTCCTCAGATTTAGAGAATAAATGCTCAAATTCATCAATCAAATAGGATAAAAATAGAGTACGAGGTGTTTGTGTCCTCAAACGATGAAGAAATTAAACTTTAACTTTAAGATGAAGACAAGATGTTGAAGATCACAACCCCTTAAACAAAGACCAAAGAACACAGGGGTGTCGAAGGGCAGCTGGATGACTTAGCTCCTTGCTGATGAGCAGTGGATTATATGGCAGCCAATGCCACTCGGGTATAAAGGGTATGAAAGGTGCTATGTAAGCACAGTCCATTTATCATTTACTTGGTAATTGGTAAAGGAAGTGAACCTCGGTCTCCAGTGTATGCCCTTTGTTCACCCCAATGTTCCTCCCCGTCCACTTCATGGACTGGATCTTCGCCAGTGAACACGATTAGAAATGAGGCGTAAATCACATTTCTACTACGAAATATGTGGCAGAAACATTTAGCAGTGCCGTTATTGTCGTGGTTTGTTTGCGTGTGGTGCATTTCCAGACTACAAACCAGCCTCGCTCTCAGACTGTTTACAGTCTGTGCTCGCTCTGCTGAATATTTGATTTATTACCCTCCTCAAACCTGCACCCTTTTTCGATTTCGAGTCTGGGTCTGTGTGTTCGACCGGTACCTGGTAAGACATTTATCATCATCATCATCATCCTCTACGCTCAACATTAAATCTACTGTAAGCAGTTGTTGCATGTCTTCACTTGCTGTTCTACAGAGGCGGATCCATGGTTTGGAGATTTGCCTCCTCCCCTTGCATCCTGCTATTTGTTGAGCTGAAGCGTATCAGCAAACTAATACAGCTGTGCCTCCATGAATGTCACTGGTCTCTCTGAATGTCACAGACTGAATAAATGCTCCTATAATAAGATAATAAGATAATAGCACTTGTCTCTGAGAGCGGCGCTGAAGGGTGCTGACAGAGGGGAAAAAGAAAGATGACACTCCTGTTTGGAGGAGTAATAAAGGATGAAAAAGGTCAAGCGGAGGAGAACAAAAGAAACAAAGGAGGGAAGAAATTGGATTTGTGAATGTACTTTTCTGCTCTGCAGGTGTGTCGCTCTGCGCTCAGATGAATTGCTTCTCATCTCTTGTTTTTTCTCCTCACTGGCTCACTGGTCCTCTTCCTGCAGGGCAGACATGTCACATCTCGACACTGCTGTACACAGTTTTCCCGTGGTCTGCTGTAGGTTGACGCATCGTGGCTGTAGCCAAATTTAGACCCGGACACCGTGGTGACAGTGAATGCAGGCCCGGTATGAAGAACACTCTATTCTTGCAAAAGGTTTTTGCATTTTTATTCTTGTTTTTGGAGAATTTTACTGAAGAAATCGTTTAAAAAAATAGCAATTTATATTAAATATTTGTACGTGATCCCTTAACCAACAACAAAAGGCAACAACAACAAGCCATTAGTTAATTAAAGGAGTATTTTAAAAGCATTTTGTGGGTCACATAAAAACCCAACAAGGGACAATTTGAAAGCAAATCAAAAAACATCCGTCTGATCATTTAAGATTAACAAAACAAACTTTGCTTTGTGATCAGAGCTGAAATCTATTTAAACAGATGCCCAGTTACATCTTCATTAATTAAGACCACATGCCGGGCTTCAACTTGAATATCTGCAAAGTAATCTAGTATCCGACAGTAAGTCACATTCTCTGTGTGGAAATCTGCAGCAGCAACACGCAGCTAAGAAAAAAAAGCCAACGTCGAGCGTCAGATCCGACAGTGGAAGATGTGTCATGTTTGCAAGAGGAGGATGAAAGAGACTGCTGCAGCAGGATATCCAAAAATAACCCCTCATGAAGCATATCGAGATGAGATGAGATGAATGAATGAGTAAATGTGGTTCAGTGTTTAGTTGTGCAGCCCTGCAGTCTTCGAGTGTCGAGGTGGTGGCAGCCATGGACGAGCTGAGAGCAACGTAGAACCATTGTTCCTTAGAACCGTTCCCGACACACCTGACAAGACAAATGTTTGGAATGATATTCTCTTTGCTCTGATTGCAAAGAGCAGATATTCTGGTAGAAAATACATTAAATATGACGTCTGACACACTCAGTATCAACAATTCTGCAAAAAAACATGCATGTAGAAGCATCTTAACTAGGAAGTATTCATGGTTTTTAGCATTTTTATTGCTGTAAGAATGTTTTTTTGAAGTTTGACAACCACAAAATCTAATCACAGCCTGCATGCTAGGACAGACTCCAGCTCCCCACTGTTCTGAAAACAACTAGTGGGATTAGAAAATCAATGAATGAATAAAAGAGGTTTACTGTTGCAAACAAGCAGGTGGGTGGATGTAGTTAGGAACTTTGACCTGATGAACAAGGCTGCAGTGACATGAATAAAGAACCAGACAGTGAGTCAAATAAGAGAGGAGGGGCTGTGCCAGGACTCCCCTCGTATGGCACATCCGTCATCCTCTTGTTAGCAATTTGGCACACACACACACAGACACACACACACACAGACCAGACAGCTTGCTGGGCCAGATGGCCTCTTGGTGAGGAGCAGTGAGAAGCCCCACAGAAGGGTTGGGTTGTTTCGTGAACCACGACCTCCACGCGTCCCTCCTCCTGACTCCGGACAGCACGTGCATAGAAGAGGGATGGACGGGGATAAGATCAGCGTGTGTGGTGTGGGGGTGGAGCGGTTATTGTGGAAATGTGGCGAGGGGATTACCCATAAACTGCAAAGACTGTGTGCAACGGGAGATTTACTTTCATGTATAATCAAGAGAGTGTGACAGGGAAGAAATGCATGATCACGAGGTGAACTGATCTGTAGATATTCTATATTGTTTAAAGATTAATTGGTTAATTAACTGTATTTCTTCATCATCACAGATTATCTGTGTTGAATTGTTGTTTTAATTTCATTCAGTTTGCACAGTTAGAGATAACAAATATTATACAGTGAACGGAGAGGCAGAAGACCCGGATGGGCTTATTTAAATCCTTAAAATTTCACAGTTATAGATAACACAACATTAACACAGAGAATAACATGACTACATGAAGTAAGTAAGTAAGAATAGTATTTTCTCCTCCCTGTTTTATAGAGATCATTTAAATTCTTTTAGTCCTACAGTTAAAACATGAGACAGAATTAGAATTAAATTAGAGTTAGTACATTATATCAGTTCCTGCTGCAGCCTAATATATAATTGATTTACTCCTTTGCTCCTTAACCATTCATTAATAATGACTCAGTGATGGCAGAATTATTATTATTAGTCATTTCTCATATATTTAACTGCACAATCTAAAGAATATTACGTGGCAAATACAACTATTTGTGATTTCTTTGAACAAAAAAAGGACGTCTCCCCACTTCTGGCTCTTTGTGTGTGTGTGTGTGGTGTGTGTGGTGTGTGCATTCAGAGAAAGAGGAGCAGGTGGAGACTTTGGGTGTGGCGACTGGAGGAGATTCATCATAGCTTGGCATGTGTGTAACAGTGTGCGTTTCCTTTGTCCTGTCTTTCCATATTTACCAGCGACTCATGCACACACACACACACACACACACACACACACACACACACACACATCAGCTGCTCTTCCTGTTTGCACTGTTCTGACTAAAGATTTGGACCAAAGTCTCCAGTGTTTACCGGAGCGGTTTAGACGATAATTTAAAGCACGTCCCCTGTTGGCGTTCCGGTCCCCCGTTGGTGGATTTGTATTGACTTCAAAGTCCACAGTTGGACAGTTACGCAAGTCCATTTCCACACATCATCATCTGCTCTTCTTGTTTGCACTTTGTTGGACCAAAGTCTTCATTGTGTCTTTGCATAGTCAGTCACTCTAGTATCTTAGTATCTCCGTAGAATCGTAGCTTAACTTCCTTTATAAAAACATACAGTAAGAAGTGTAGTCCAAGCACAGCTGTGTTATTTAATTTAGTTTCAGGACTTTTGTTTTGTGTTTGAAGTATGCTGTGGTTTAAATATGCAGAGAAGAAGCATGACTGCAGAGGTTAAACCTCTTAATTAACTTGTTTATGGTTGTGTGCAGCTACAGTGTTTTATCTGCGCTAGCAGCTGCAGGACCAAGATATAAAATATATAAGCCGCCTCTTCTTATTTTCTGTGCCGCTGCTCGTCTTTGAACATGCACATTAACCTCAAAACAATATAAAATGTTTGCTTTTTGAATTGTTTTATGCTTCTCAAGGGGTTAATGAAGGGGTCCGAAGCTTGTGTGAGATGCTCCATAGCTTGCCCACTGGTTAGATTTTATATCTGGAAATTAACTGGTGACCAATAAAATGAGATTATTCAGTCGACCTAATTAAACACCATTCATCAACGTCATTCTGGACAGGTTATTACTGCTCCCTGACTTCATTTTTACAAGCATGAAATCAGCAGCAGAAGGAAGATGCAAACAGCTGTTGATTGTGATACAGAGAATATTATTATATTATAATATAAGCTGGGCAGGCGCCCCACACACGCCCCATGGCTGTTTTATGGAAATTAAGTAGAAAATTGGGGGAAGTGCTCAATTTAGGGAAGAGTAAACAGAGACAATTTGGTGAGGATCAAAGAGTGTCAAACATATTAGTCTCAGTGCTCAGAGCCAAGCTCTTCCTCACAAACAGTTTTCCCAAAATTAAAGATGATAGACTGTATCTAGTTCATATCAATTTATTGGATGATTTGAACGATTAACATATTTGCATCTTTAGATAAATATCTTCATCTAAAGATGCCTTCGCCTCGTGTTCCTGTTGTTAAAAGAGTAACAAGTGAAAAGGATTTTCCAGACTCTAGATTATGAAGTTAATCCCTGTTACTAAGAGAATGCAGAGTCTCTGTCTTGCCCTGGGCAAGGATCTGACATAATCTGAGCATCCAGGGAGGATGGTCTGTTGGGTTAAATGATTACATAACCGGCATCTTAGGAAAAGCCTCAAAGCATCAAAGGAGAAGCTTGATTCAGCTTCATCTATACAGTGTTGCAGTAATATTATGTGCAGAGGTCACCAATAACCAACAACAAACGTCTTCATTTCAGTTGCTAGTTTCCTAGTAACTAGTAATTTCTATTTTTGAGGCACTGATGTCATATTAAAAGAAGATTCATGCAGATTTTATGATCAAGTTTTTCCTCTATGGATGAATGAAAGTGTTGAAAATGACCCAACATGCACCAAAAGCACCTCATCTGAGGCTTTCAGCGCTTTTGGGCCTCATGCTGGGGTCTATTAAGATTATCACTGTCTCAGATTAGGAAGATTATAGTCTTACCTGAATTCTTGGCATGTCACTGAGAGACACGACAGACCACAAGTTGCTCCCCAACCAATCATCACTTTGCACAAATGTGCACGAAGGAACGAAGGAGCACGTACCACCTAGTTGATCGTAGCAGATTTCATTATTTTTGGGCTTCTTGATGTGTTTTAATGAAGTTTCTTTTTCCTCCCACGCGTCTGTGCAGTGCCAGCTCTCCCAGGCTCTGAACGGTGTCTCCGACAAAGCTAAAGATGCCAAGGAGTTCCTGGTTCAACTCAAGAACATGCTTCAGCAGATACAGGTAACACTGTAACACCTGTACACTTGATTGGTTTCATAATCACATTTGTAGCTATCTAGCTGTAGCTATGATTATATATTTTATTATACTCTTAATAACCCAGTAAAGGCTGTTTTTTGAGTATATATGAGTGCAGTCCCACGTTTTATTCCACTTAATTAAAAACTCCATGGCTCTTCAGAAACCTCTGAATTAGCCTCTGCAGAAACAGTCTACGATAAAGGTCACATAGAACAGACTATATATAGTTAGCATGCTGATGTGTAGCAGGCGAAACTGGGACTCGCTTATTGATTTTCCTCCATGAAGTTCTGGCTTTGCAAGATTGTACCAGGACCAATATCCATATCTGATCAGTTTGCACCGTGTGCAGAGGTCTTTACATAATTTACATCCTTGCCAACGTCTAAACGCATTCTGCTTTGGAGAACCTGCTGCTAATGGGCAATAAGCTCCAAATAAATCAGTCATAGTGAAACATTTGGAGTCCTCGTAGGTAAATCCACCGAAAACAAACCGTATCAGCCAAACGTGTGTGAAGTGTGTGTGCTTTGCCTGTGGACAGCATTGATGTGCAGCTGCTCTCTCCCACAGCATCTGCCGGTCATGCACACATTTTCACACAAACACTGTCTGCACCGTCGTATCTACGAGCAGGCATTAAGAGTCTTATTGCAAAATGAAGAGGATTGCATTCAAGTAAAAAAAAACAAACAACTCTTTGCACTACTTTGTCTGTGAGATGGATGGATAAAGAGAAGGAAAACTGTTGGAGTGGGGAATAAAGATCTCCAGTACTCATATAGATCTGAACTGTGAAACTCAGCAGAGCGAACTTGATTGGAAATCACTACTATCTAAGTCCTCGTCTCCTCATTATTTGAGCTCTGCGCAGAGATACAATGCCCCTGTGGATGCATCATTAACTGCCAACTACTGTAGTCCTCCACACAGACCTGCAGTACCAACAAACCCTCCAGATTACTGGATAAAGTTGTTTGCCTGTGCCTTAATGAACGGCGCACAGTTTTCCGATCTGCAGGACATCGTTTATCAGTTCCTTCCAAAAATGTTGGAAAATAACTACGCTTGACAAACGACTGTGGTCAGTCTGTTGATGTTCAGGCACAAAATGACTCAGTTGAGTTTGGAGAAACATGAAGGTTTGAATTCAAATACATAATTAAGGTTAAGGAGACCATCATCGGCGTAGATGCAATAATAAACTCTTGGTTAAGATCAAGGAGCGCTGACCTCTTCATACGTTTGTTCCTAAAAACAGAAAAATCTTTAAAAATCTCATTCATGTACTCTGAATATACGTGGAAAGCTCTCCCAGAGGAGTGGAGGCTGCACGGCGAGTGTTTTGGAGCCATGCATACTATACTTTTATGGTGTGTAATATGGATGCGCGTCTTGAGGGAGAATGTTGGCGAGCGCTGCAAACAGACGCTAATCAGGACGCGTGATTCATGAAATAATTCTTGAAATAATGAATGTTTGTTACTGTTTGTGTGCAGGGAACAAAAATAGAAAGAGAACAGGGTGTTAAATGAACAAACATTAAGCAGCTCTGTGCTGCTAAATGAATTAAAATACACCAACAGATCTATTTTAATCACCGCGTTGATTTGATTGTTCCTGACTGACGCCCATAATGAGAATGAGGAGACATTTTGACCTTTTGCTTAAATAAAAGTACTAATACCAGACTGAAAAATGCTTCATTACAAGTCCTAAATTAAAAATGTGATCGTGAATCTGACCATGTGTGTGTTTGTGTTGCTTCAGGAGAACGGCGTGGAGTTCGAAGCTTGCCTCGTGGCACAGTGCGACTCTCTGATCGAGGCGCTCACCAGACAGAAAGCCAAACTGCTGACCAAAGTCACCAAGGAGAAGGAGTACAAGCTGAAGGTGAGGCTGATCGATGCGTAGCTTCTGACGATTAAATTCAATGTGAATCAGCTCTGGCTGCATCGAGAAGAAGATAAACATCAAAGATCATGTCAGTATATCAGCGAGTCTCATCGCTTATAGTAAGAGGCTGATTACAAAAATATGGTTTTTAATAAAAAGTCTCAGCTCCCAAACCGCTAATGTTTAACTTTCCTCTGTAAATCCACCGCTGGGCTTTTCCTAAGTCGTAGAGTACTACATGGACGCCTGCCCAGCTTCAACGTGCCCGCCGACCGACTGACCGTCTGGCTGATGGCGGGGGTTGTTTGGACGGAAGCCCCAAGGACAGCTGTTGTCATTATCTGCAGGCTGGGGACTGAGATGTAGCCAGAGGGCAAAGAGCTGGAGGCTGCTCGTAGATGTCTGATAAACGAAAAGACGTTTTTACATGCGTAAATATTCAGGACACTTTCACGTGAAGACAAAGAGGTCAATGCTCAAAATCAGAATTTGCAAGACATGAAGCAGCTGCTGCATCATCTGTCACTGATATTGATTTTACAGACTAATATAAGGAGGCACATTATAGGAAACACAATGTCTTTAATTGCTTTGCATGAGAAAAAAACAGAACAATAATAAAAAAAATAAAACAATTAAACAATTAAATTAAATCAAATTAAACTACAGAGAATGACGTGCTAAAAATAAGATAAAAACACAGTGAAGGTACAAAAATAAAGCTGAGTTTGTAAAACCAAAATGTTTAAGAAGTAAATTATAACAACACAACACCCCGTACTCTAACCCCACTAAAAACCTCTAACCTACATCACAGTTTGGCAAAATAATATCAGATTATATTTAAAAGGCTGAACGTGGATGTCATATTGTGCAAATATAATTTTAAGCATGAATCTTCACACATATTCGCTTCCACTTTTCACACCGCATCTAGACCTCAGAAAAAAATATATTTTTGGAGGGAACACAGCACAGTGTTCATTCTTGGACGACTTCAGTCACAAATGTGAGTTATGTAAGCGCATTTCATTTCAAGAAAATCAGTAGTGGAAGGTTCAAGCGTAAAAAGACGAATGTATCTGAGCGGATCTTCATATCTTCCTTTTGCCCTTTCCCTTTGTTTGTTGTTAAAAGCACTTAGAAACCTTTTAATCTGTTGGTGCAGATGCAGATGTGACCAGACACGAAGCCAAAACATAAAAATAAAATTTAAAGACTGCCTACACCAGAAGGACAGAGTTCAATCCATTAAAAGCAACATATTTTGAATCAGCCAGAAATACTCGCTGTCCATGCTGGCAGCGTCTGACAGTGATTTTGGGTTTTCTGTTACTAAAGTTGTGCCTCAGCTCTCCGTAAGTAAAGTGCTGCCGACTGTAGCTGCTGTTAGCTCCGTTTGTTAGCCGGGCTTTGTCAAAAACTGTCCAGAAAAGTTCGAGGAGTGCATATATTACTCCAGCCATGGAGAGACAGCAACATCATGTGCACAACACCAACCCTTACCTGCCTGAATCTAATTCAAAACCTCGTCTTAACACACTTTACCATAATCCAGCAGCTGACGGATTAATATTCACTTCCCTCTGACTCACACAGATGAGTGTTTGTCTGAGTCCTCCTGTGAATGAGATTAAGGTTGAAGTGTGAAGCCAAAACTGTCGTTTTATTTTGGATCAGACCTGCCAGTTTTCGGCTGTTCCTGAATCTGACTTCAAACTGACTCATTCCAGTGTCAGACTGTTAAAACTACCAAAGATTGGACCAAATTTTGCTCTGACCTGAGCTGAAATGTGATTCAGGGCGCAGAGAAGTGTGCCTCGTATCTCAAATCTGGGCTTGCATTAACATGTTTCAATATTCGCACCCCCCAAATTAATTTTACATGCATGTGGAACATATTGAAAAAGCCCTTCAGCCGGGGCTGCGGGAGCGCGTAGGAAGGGGCTGACGGCGCGTCTCAGCGGGACAGAAGGAAATTGAAATAAATCTGAGATTTGCTCAGGCGTCACGCTTCACACTTCATGTTGTTTACACAGGAGATAAGAGCGGTCGCTTTCGCCAACCTGGATTGAAAAGCATTTTCTCATGGTGCATGTGTGTGTGTGTGTGTGAGGTAAACTCCAGCTGCATGGTAGCATTAAGGCGACACATAAATGGTTTAATGACCTTTAATTGACATTTTATTCATTTCTTAATCCTTAATCCTTTAACAGAACCAAAGACGGGCGCTCTGTCGCCTCGCTGTGCTGAAATCGTGATTTTTTATCACCGACCCGATGCTTTGCTGCTTCCTGTCACTCTGCACGGCTCGTGTCTTGAAGAATTTCTTGTTTTCTTTCAGTTCCTGTCTCTCCGACACGTTGTTGTTTTCTTTATCACTTCACTGGTTGCCAAAGGACTGCAGTTGAAAATTAGCCAGCTGGAAAACATTTACAGAAATGTAGATTAATGTGTGTCGTCTCCATCAATAAATAATCCAAACATTTTTATACATAAACAACCAAAGTGTGTAAAATAAAAAAAACAGCTTGCCACGGCTGTGGCTTCATCGGCTCCTCCAGGTTGCATGTCGAAGTGTCTTTGGGCAACATACTGAACCCCAAATTGCTCCCGAAAGTTGCCCCATCGGTGTGTGAATGGCAGCCAATGTATATAATACATAGAAAAAGACAAGGCAAATAAAGGATACACACAAAGATGAGACATTAATAAAATGACTGAATGAATGTATTCATGAACACATAGTGTTTTTATTTAAAGCAGACAGGGTCAAAGAATAAAAACACATGCACACGATCACGCTCTCAGATTGCTTTAATCCTCTTTCAGCTGACTCTTCATGCTCTTCATATTTAAGTTCACGCGGCGTCTGACAGGTGAATAATTAACTGTGATCTCATTAACCGTCAAATAAACGAAGGCACTAATTCCAAAGACTCTGTCTAATTAACTCGATTAATCATTCAGGCAGCCGTTTGGTTAACGGTGTAATTAATTATCGTGGCTTCACCAACATCAACAACAAGCTCGTGCTTCACCTCCGAAAAGTTGATGTATGTGTACACGTATACACGCGTGTGCGGGACGTGTTCTATGTTCACGTATGTGCTGTACTCGGAGCTGATAGTTAGAGATGAAATGTGGTGCAGGTGTAAACAAAAGGCTAACAAGGCGGCGACAGTTCGCTGAGTTTCAATTAGACTTGAGCGACTGGTTGTGACACGCGTTCAAATCTCATTTCCATCCTGCACGGGATGTTTGTGTGAGTGTGTGTGTGTGTGTGTGTGTGTGTGTGAAGTCATTCTGTCAGCCACTTTTTAATTTTTGCACCTTTTTCCTGCCGGTCGGTAACTCACCTATTGTTCCAGCCAGCTCCAACCACCTGATCCACACCTCATCACACTCCTCTAGTAAATGTATGACAGCATGAGGAAGAGCGCCAAGCTCGCCCTGAGGTCGCACTCTGTCTGTGTTAGTTTGAGCTGAAGACAACAAGTTTGAGTTACCCAGACGTCTGCAGCCTGCTCCTCAGCTCTGCTGGAGGCCAGTCGCTCCAGGCTAAATCACTACGAGCACAACACACGTGAACTGTCAGCGATGATATCTCGGCATCGATTTTAATAACAATAATTATACTCCAGGTGTATATAACAAGATGAAGAGCGCCAAACTTAAAAAGTGCTGCCAGTCCTCAGTTGGGTTGCCAGCAAGTGTTGGGCAAGTATAAAGATCTGAGTGACTTCGAGTCGACTGGGTCAGAACGTCTCCTAAACTGCAGCTCTTCCTGTTTCCGGCCTGTCGAGCGATCCAAAGATGGAAAGGGGGTGAACCGGTGACCAGGGAACCGAAGGCTAGGCCATGGACACTGAACCGTCTCGATCGTGCTCGCCTTGGTCGTGCAGGTGTGCTGCTGTAGCGTCAGTGGAGGGTAATCCCGGTTAAAAGGAGTGCAGGTGGTGATGATGATGCATGATGTTGTGTATGATGTATGAACAGCAGAAGGCGGGAGAGACGCTGCTGTGATAACCTCATAATCTTTTCCCAGCAGAGGCTGTCTTCTTCTTTTTGGATTCAGCTGTGACGGCGTGTGTTTTAGTCTTTATTATTTATGATGCTGCTGACACGCGTGGCTTTTTGTTGCACAAAGCTGACTGGTCGGATTTTGGAGTGCAGTTATTTATTATCTGCTGCAGGTCGCTGCATCCTGCATCCTTTGATTACTGAGCTGTTAAGGGAAATTAATAAATTCTCTGAAGTCAATAAGAGGGATGCACTCTCCGTGCTTCGCTCTTTGTTTTGGGGGGGGGGGTCACAGAAGCTCTACGCTCTACAAAACATCTAACAACTGATTTCTCTGACCTGCGTCTTTGTCAGGTGGTGCGCGACCAGATCACCCACTGCACCATGAAGCTACGTCAGACCACCGGCATGATGGAGTTCTGCCTGGAAGTCCTCAAAGAGAACGACCCCAGTGGATTCCTCCAGGTAGCTAATCATAAAGCACAAACACAAACTACTCACGATAAATAAATCAGTCCTGGTAAAACATGCAGAACAGCTAATGAGAGACTCTGAAAAGGTTAAACCAGGTTTGTTTTATCTCTTTGTTATTAACAAGGTCCCCGAAGATACTAAAACCTACAGTGTCCTCTGTGCAAGTAAGAACCATGCAGCCACAGCCTCTGCAGCGCTGAACTATAAATTATCATGGAAAAATGATATAAAACAATAAGTGAATCTTAAGAGATTCACCCGTGTTCGGTTTCTGCAGGGAAGCTGCTGATCGCCGCAGAAAAAAAGCAAAACAAACACCAGATCGTCTCTTTTACTTCAATTAAGGCTCAAATTTCAGAGACCACGCACAGCACGGGGTCTCTTAGAACGTTAAAAATATCTATTTATTAACAACAATGTGGATGTGAACGTGAAAAGGCAGGAGGAAGCCTGAGAACTTCAGCTCCTTTGAACTAAAGAGAACGAATCAGGTTCGCAGGGATCCTGTGATATTTTAAGGAGGGAGACTTCACCGCAACACACACACACACACACACACACACACACACACAGGATGCATCCAGCTTTCTTTACTAATTCTGCAGCTGATCTATTTTTAATTGACCTGACATGTTTAGCTATCAGCAGGCTCAGTTGCTCGATAGATGATCAATAGTTATCGATCCGCGCTTGTTAGGTCAAACTGAGAAAGGTCAAATGTGTGTACCTGCTGCTGTATTCTGAATATCTTCAGCGCTTTACCTTGCTGTCTCTGCTGTTTCTTTGGCATAAACTAGAACTTCTGTATTTCTACCACAACAAACATGTCTCAGGTCATCTGTTTGGATTGGTTACAGCGACACGGCCAGAAAATTCAGTTTTATTTATATATCACCAAATAATAATAGAAGTAATCTCACAGCTCTTTCCATATAGAGTAGGTCTATTTCTGTTTCTATTTCTACCCATTCAGTGAGGGTCGAAGTAGCCGATATCAAATAAACATGAGGCTTAAATGGCAAAGAAGAAGAAATATTCCCTACGGACAGCAAAAACATAAAGAGCCCGTGGTGGTGTTGGTGTTTTAAACTCCTCCAACCTCTCGGCTACGTCGATGGCCGTTTCAAACAGACATAATTATATGAGACGAAGTTGTAGTAGCGTCTCTGCCTGCTGGTTATGAATCATTTCTCCTCCTGGAGAGAAATAAGAGTGAGGTGAAGGGGAGAGACGAAACTAAGATCAAAGACACTCCTGAGGGACACACACACACGCACACGCTTTCTATTTCATCTGAATATTTTATAATGTATTGATTATGAGGTTCTTTATGTTGCCAGCGCCTAAATCCAAACTAAAAGATGGATGTCAGAGCTAAGTTCAAGAACAGTCTGAAGTGGCAAAATGAAGATACATGAAGCAATTTATGTTGTAATGCATGAAGATTATTATATTTCCAAATCAGAAATTGGCTCATGTTTGGCCTTAAAAAAAAGATAGCAGAGCTGAGTGCAGTTTAACATAATGTATTCACTTGACTTTCTTTTTCCTGAGGCAGTGGAGCTCTTTCCAGCAGATGAGGGGTCTAATACCAGCCTTAAATATTTGAACTGCACTAATGCAAGCTTCATTTCACCTGTCAGGCAAAATGTAATGAAGCTAAGCTAATGGAACAGATCCCAGAACAGTGCAGGGAGGGAGGGTGTCGCCGCCTTACGGACATATCTTCACTGTGTGTACACGTGTGTGTTAATATTTTCTACGTGTGTATAGCCTGCACACTTTAACTTCTCCACATTTGTGTGTATGTGTGTAGATCTCAGATGCTCTGATAAAGCGGGTGACATCGTCTCAGGACCAGTGGGTGAAAGGCGCTCTGGAGCCAAAAGTGGGGCCTGAGTTTGACCTCACGCTCACCACCGACTCGCTGCTGCAAACCATCCTGCTGCTGGACTTCTGCCAGGGCAAAGGTGAATATAAAAGCACACACTTCCTCTCCTCTTCCATCTGCTGTTCAAATTAAAAGCATTTCTTGTTTTTAAAGTGCTGCACTAACATACATCCAGACATACAGTCCATGGATCAAGTTCCAAAAACACTTGATCCTACATTAATACAGGAAATACAGAACTTTTACTTTAAAAAATATTCTTGTATCCTCTGCTGGTTCCACTAGTTAATGAACAAATGATCAAATACGTAAGCAGCAAATTTAAGTTAATTAAATTATGCAGCGGATCTTCATCTGGCAGAAGGAATAACACCAAGTAACCACAGCAACAGCAGGTTTTTCTGATCTTGTGCTGAAACTACGTGTATGCACCATGCGTCTTTTGTAATACAAAGTTGCCGTTAAAAATTTTATTCTGTCAGACTTTAAAGAGCTTCCTCCTGAGCCACAGCACACTTTATAAAGCTGTTTTCAGAGGCTGTGTGGGACCCATGTGTAAAATCAGCAGATCTCCCCTTTAAACAGGCTCAATAAATAAATCAACTTGCACAAACAACACAAACACCTTCCCACCTGAGGCAAAAAAAATACTCCCATCATGATGCATTTGATAACGAATAAACAACATTTACTTTCTGCCCCTATACAACAACCTGCGCGGCTGATTAGCTATTCATTGGCTGTTGCTACCCAGCAACCAGTTGGCATGCATTAGTGAACACATCATCCTTTACATTCATACCGCTGCAGTCCCAGAGATTACCCAGATGTGTTGTTAATGTACATTAAATATGTAATCAGCACAATGCATATTTTATTTTGACGATGCTCCACGGAGAGATGAGGCGTTCCTGTGCAGATGTGGATTCAACCTCGCTAAATAAAAACATAAAAAACATTAAGACTTTTCATTACCTGCAATATTTTGTTTGAGTATTAATTGCAATACATTACAAATCATCTAAAAGCATATGCAGTATAATCATTACATAAAATTACATTCAGTGTAGTGCTGTGTAGTTAATAAATATTGCATAATAATGTGATACGCTCTCATAATCGGTATATAATATGCTTATAATGCCTTATGGGGCTACTACAAATAAACCGTTGAGCTTTACGAGAAAAAAAAGAATTTTTAAAAAATCTGTGACGCTTCATCACGATGATTCCTCAAAAATGAGACAAACTTAAGCCTGTAAATGAACCATGTGACCTGGTTCTGCAAGACACAGCGCTGATTAAGTCTGATTAAGTTTCTGTTGTTCCCTTTTATTTGCTTGCATGAGGTAAAACTGACAAAAACATTTATGCAAATTAAGTTGTGATACCATAACATACTTCAAAATACACACTTAGAGTTTCATTCATGATCATGCCTTTATGTTTGTACACTGTAGTCTCTGTATAATTTCAGTGTTTTCCAATCAAATATCAGGTTTTTGCATGAAAACTGCTATTGTGTCGTAATATGCAGATGATACTGTATTTTACACAAATGAAACTTTGTACATTGTTTACATCATCTTTCAGTGTAAGAGATTAAATGTTAATGAATTAATGTTAATAAGCCTACAAATAATATAAATTCATATACTCAGTATTAGATTTGCATATAATTTGCACAACTTTAGTGACTTTCTGGTCATTTTGGCGATACCGCAAATACGTTTCGCTGCTCCAGGGAATACAGATTTTGTGTCATATTTCTAATGCAATCACTCTAAATGTATGCTGGCCACACACTCAGTTCCAGCTGCTTTTATACGCCCTCTTCTGTCTATTAAAACTTCCAAACCAACGTCATATTTCCAGATGTGCAGGAGAAACCGTTATTGAAACAAATGCAGGCAGCAGAGAGTGGTGAGGCTGAGATGGAAACAGACAGCCCAGGAGGTATTTCAGAGGCTTTTCACAGTTAATCTCTGTTTTCCCTCCTTGAATTTATTTTGTCAGTCCTTCCTCATCCCTCAGCCCCACCTGATAGGCTTTCACGGCCATTCTGGTTGGAAACTCACTGGTGTTTTTGTCCCACAGCGTCTCTCTGGTCTCTTTCCTCTGCATGGTTATTGTTTTCCAGCTCCTCTCCAATGAATGGCACCTCTGCAGAATAGTGCTGCCTTCACTGGAACACAAAGTTCCCAAAAATCTACAGAAATTTGTTGCCTGAAGTACTTCTCTGTTTCCTATGGTAGTGTTTGGTATATCTTCCGTAAGATATGTGATGATAAAAGATCTAAAAATATGTTATACCACTTATCTCATGGTTGTGGATGAATCAAAGAGGTACTTTGGCAACAAATGCTGTAAAAAGTATTGAATTTAAGGACTGATATTGATACGCGTATCGATCCCACTATGTTGTTCCCTCTGTCGTGACTGCTGCCTTTCCTCTGTGTCTTCATCGGTCCAGACAGATCCGATAACAAACAAAAAAAAAAAAGAAAAAATATGAGATGTTCAGCTGTGTCTTATTTTTACCCTGTTTTTGTTATTTGGGTGTTTGTTTCAGCTCCTTTTACCACCACATGGGTTAGACGGATATGTCTTTTTTTTATATTTTTATCATTTGATGTGATGCTGGTTCCTCCTTTTCTTGACTTTAAATCATTTTAAACTATTTTACCAGACTGTCTTTCAATCATTTGAGAATTTTCTCATGTTGACAAGAACATAAAATACACTAAAGCCTGATTTTTGGTGACTTTGGGGAAGAAATAAATTTGAGTTGGACACCAGTCTACAAAGCTTATATCGGTCTAACCCTATGTACCATTCACACTACCTGAATATACTGTTTTCACATGGGCTACATAAAGCCTGCACTGACTCCAAGCAGTTGCCCTGTAAATGAACCCAGAGCTCTTCTTTATCTCCCCCTAGATCCACATTAAAGCTCCTCTTTCTCTCCCTTCAGTTTGTTTAAAGGCAACCAGCCAGCTGACGACGTCTCCCTGTTTGTCTTCCTTTCCTCGTCTTCTATCCACCCTTTCATCTCTCCCTCCTCTCAACCCCCAACAACATTTACAATCTATACGTCTCATCCATCTATACGTCTCCCCCACACAGTGGAGTCTGGACCCTCAGTGCCGGGGGCTCCACTCCTGCAGCTGGAGAAGTGCTGCACCAGGAACAACAGCGCCACGCTGGCCTGGAGGGTGATTGCGCCCCCTGGCAGCCCCATTGAGGGTTACATCCTGGAGCTGGATGACGGCAACGGAGGACAGTACAGGGTCGGTGCCTGACTCTAATCTAATCTGAAATGTAGCTAGTCTGAGTGTGTCTTATAGACATGTTTAGTTGAGTCCATGCAGCAGCAAACATACATGTGCATGTACTTTATCTGTATATGAAATGATGTGAATGTGTGTGCGCTCCCAGGAGGTGTATGTGGGGAAGGAGACGGTGTGCACGGTGGACGGCCTCCATTTTAACAGCTCCTACAATGCCAGGGTGAAAGCCTACAATGCCATCGGTGTGGGGCCTTACAGCAAGACTGTGGTGCTCAAGACCTCTGATGGTGGGTAACAGCAGGAGAACAAGAAGCAGCACGGTGTTTTATAACAGAGGACACATGTTGAAGAGAGACGAGGATGAAAAAGAAAGGACAGAAGAAGAGAAGACGGGGTGGGAGAGGAAAGGCAGACTAAAGGAAGGAAAGGAAGGAGAGGAGAGTAAAGAAAAGGAAGGAAGAGAACAGAGGAGGAGAGAGGAGAAAGAAAGAAAGGAAGAAAGAAAGAAAGAAAGAAAAGAAAAGAAAGGTAAAAATAGGAATGGAGAAGAAAATAAAGGAAGAGAAAGGAGTGTAAAAAGCAGAGCAAAACAGACAATGACGGTCTTTCATAATCGCCACAATGGGATGAGTTTTCCTAAAACACCACACACACACACACACACACACACACACACACACACACACACACACGATAACAATGGACATTCAGTCTGTTTTCTGACTGATAACCGTTCATCCCTCCTGCCCTCTTTTTTTCTTTCTCCCGCTGCTCATTGCCTCCTCCTCCTCTTCTTTTCCTCTTCCTTCTCTTGCACCACCTCCTCCTCCTTCTCCTCCTCCTTCCTCGAGGACTGTAGCTTCCTTTCAGGAAGGACATTATGTGATGTGACTCTTGTTGGCACGACAAGTGAAAGAGCAGGCGACAAAGGCTCTGGCTGTAAAACAAACGCTGATTTTAATGCACCAGAAAATATTTAAATTTGTTGTGTGTGTGTGTTTGTGTGTTTATAAAAAGTGGCTGTGTCACCACATTAATCAGTGATTTATTCAGCCATGCAGCATGTGATTGTAGCTGTCTGTCCTCAGGCCTGGATGGTGTGTGTCATTTTAATATTTAACATTTTAATACCCGTTAATCACTGGCTGAGATTCTTCACTGTCTAGCTCGTAAATAATGGATGTGTGCTTCGTGCATGAAGTAGTCAAAAAGTTTTTTACACTCCAGCAGTGTTGAGACTAGCAGGCGGCTGGGGCATCACGGCTGATGTCTGTTTTCTTCCTACAGTGGCTTGGTTCACCTTCGACCCAAGCACGGCTCATCGGGACATCGTTCTGTCCAACGAAAACCAGACAGTCAGCTGTAACAGCTACGACGACCGCGTGGTGCTGGGAACCGCTGCTTTCTCGAAGGTAAACACGCGTCATTGGTGTCACTTTTCATGCATGCGGAAGATTTCTGGGTGACCAAATCAAGTTTCCACGCCAAGATTATTAAAATTTATTCGACTTTTCATGAATCATTCATGAATCCCAGGGCACCCACTACTGGGAGGTCAGCATCGATCGCTATGACAACCACCCGGACCCCGCGTTTGGCGTGGCGAGGATCAACACCATGAAGGACATGATGCTGGGGAAAGATGACAAGGCGTGGGCCATGTACGTGGACAACAACCGCTCCTGGTTCATGCACAACAACTCCCACACCAACAGGTTGGTGATGCACCGCACTGTCACTGCAAGGAAGTTTGCATGATGCAGTTGAAAGCTTCAGAAAACTTTAAATTCAAGAGCAATGTCAAGGACACAACAGGCGCCCCAACCACGCCCACATTAGGAGTCTCCTCTTCTACATATTTTGGCAAACCGTTTGATTTGTTCTAGCTTCACATAGTACAGGATGTGTCTGGTCCACTCAGGATTAGATGGTGTGCAATCAGTGAACAGAACTCCTGGAGGTTATCCACAGAGCAGACATCAGAGGGGACTCCACAAAAAAGTTATAATAGAGCCGAGATCTATAGTTTCTTTGAGGATCACTGAGAGTGGCTTAAACACAGAGAAGAGAAGAGAGATGGGGTCGCTTTGCAACAAAAGGCTGCCACCAGCTCCACGAACACTTCTGGCGGTCAGTTTGCACTCAGCGCAAACTGATAAATTACCATATACCGTATTAAAAAGTGTGACTCATCCCTTGAACAGAACTTGTGTTTGGATAAGAAGAGCAGGAGACAGACTTTCATCATTATGTGCTCCACAAACACAAACACATCCAGGATAATGATACATACACAGGATAACAGAGAGACCCCCGGGATTCATACAATACCAACTAACAAACACACCAGGGAGCAGCAGAAAGCTGCAGGAGACATCAAGACGTCTCTCTACACCGACTCTCTCTGTGTCGCAATGAAACTATCAAACCCTCATTAAACATTTATTTAAAAGAAATGTGCAAAACCTCTGACTTCCTCCCTCTCTCGTCCATCCAGACTGCAGGTTTACTCCGCCGCTCCATCCGCTTTCACGTCATCAATCAGCTCGTGTCTGCGCTTCATGTTGTTATTTACCACATATTGATTTCTCCAGCTCTCGCTCAGTCCAGTCCCGAGGCAGGCATCGTGTTTTGGTGCAGAAACATGTGCAGCTACGTGCAGGCGTGTTTTACAGAGGCGGTTTCACACCGTGGCAAAAACAATTTCAGCAGCACATAAATAAAAAGAGCGTCCATTTTTGTCACAAACCACACAGACGAAGGACTTGTAAAAACTTTATGGACACAAATGATGAAAAGTCTGAATCACTGAATGTTTCATTTTTAATGAATGATGTTTTCACACAGATCCTCTCCGATCTATCTCACACATGGGTGGACCCATCAGCCTCATATTTTTGTGCACATTTATGACTCTTCAATCCTCTTTTTTTGGTTCATTTGGTTGGAAGGGTTAGAGTTAGCCAATCAGAGGCAGAGTAGGGGCGGGTCTTTGCTGAATACAGGTGGAAAATCTGTTTACTGTCAGTATCAGTTTATCGATTATCAAAGGAATTAATTAAAGCAGACTAACTCTTTTGTTGGTGTGTGTGTGTGTGTGTGTGTGTGTGTGTGTGTGTGTTTATAGGGCGGAGGGCGGCATCACTAAGGGCTCGACCGTGGGCATCCTGCTGGATCTGACCAAACACACACTGACCTTCTACATCAACAAGGAGCAGCATGGACCGACCGCCTTCGAGAGCCTGGACGGGGTCTTCGTACCCGCCGTGAGCCTCAACAGAAACGTGCAGGTCAGTGTGTGTGTGTGTGTGTGTGCTGAGCTACTTTATATACTGCTGGGGAGATCTACAGCAATGCATCATGGTCTAGAAAGCTCAGAAAAACAAATGTGAAAATGCATCTTCCAGTTTTTAAGTGTTTTATTTCGACTTAATTCATCAGTTAATCAGAAAAATTTGTAGATCGTGGTTTACTGGACGGGAACGACATGAAACTATGCACGGTACTTGAGTAAATTTACTTTCCACCGCTGTTTCCCAGATCCAGCTCGGCCGTCTGTCCGCTGTCTCCAGCCTCACTCTCCCTCAGCGATGATCTCATCGGTTGTTTGCTCTGTTTGTCCGTTTCAGGTGACCTTACTGACGGGCCTGGAGGTGCCAAAGAATACCAAACAGTAGGAGATCCTCCCTCCTCCCCCCCCGAGCGTGCGCTGGATGCAAACCAACGATGTCATACACAAGCCTCTGTCCGCTCTCTCACGGACCTTTTTCCAGTCACGTCAGATGGGATTAACCCCTCTCCTATCCTTCTCAAGGTGCCCTCTGTGTTTGGTACACTTCAGTGTGAAAGGAATAAATCCGGGTTATCACTGAGCTGCAAATAAATTAGATTGAGCTTGCGGACGTCAGTACAGAGAGGGCGGGAGCTGCCGGACTTTTTTCATATCCCTGTTTTTGCCCAGTGAACTTCAAGATACCGACAACAGTCATTATTTTAATTTTAAGAAGGAAAACGCAGCCTGAAGTCTCTCCACGAGGCCTGAGACTGAACCGATCGACCCTCTCACTCCAATCAACGATTCCCACACTGTGTTAGAAAATAGGTTTTGCTTTAAATTTGGGAACTTTGTCAGATTTCTGAGCCTTTTTAAATTTAAGGTCACCACCGGGATGAGGTGAGGAGCTGAGGGAGGAGACGATGCAGCGTCGCTCTGCTTCTCTCTCTCTCAGGTGTGTTCGCGCCTTTCAAAAACTAGATGAAAAGAGTGTTTTGCAGGAGTTCCAGTGGCACCACGAGACGCTTCACTCATGAAATATTTAAAAGTCTCAGTGCGCGCTTTTATCCCGGCTGTGGCTCCGGCAACAACTGCCTTCCCCGCCTCACGCAAAGTGGCATCAGGATTGTTCGGTGCTGTCGTCAAAGAGGTTTACACACCGCGCCGAGGTCGAACTGGGAACAGTTTGGCTTAGTTCCATTTCGTTTTTCAGTAATTTGACAGACCCGCAGAGCGCGGGAGGGGCCGCCCTGCAGGGGAAAGGCTTCCTAAGGTCATTATGGTGCATCTTCTGGGAGTCACTCCACACGTCTATCTACCTCAGGTAGAATAAAGGAGGGAGACTAGATTTATTTGGCCATCTGAAGTGACTGAAGGAATACTTTGACATTTTTGGAAGTACAGACTGTAAATAAGTGAAATGTCTTTGAGTTTTTCATGTAGATTAACTTGATAAAACATTGAATAGATTCATTCAGACACTGCGCTAAAAGCTCAACGACCTGCGCCATAGAAGCTGAGCCAGATCCAACTTGGAAAAAGACAATTAGATGCTCAAACCTCCACACTCAGCCTGAAATGTCACTGAAACTGAGGTTAACCATGAGGCTGCAGCACAGGATTCATACCCTATAGCATGCATTTCCCTTTGGTTATCAACATCTGTCATGTTTTGCTGATAGCAATGTGTATTATCACGCTATCAACTAAATTCTCCATCTTGTTACGTGATTCTGCAGATGAGATTTACCCCTCCACATCCATCTACATCTTCAAATGGAAATATTCATTTTTGATCTCCACTAGAATTTAAAGTTCTGCCCGCACTGACATGTCAGCGGGGTTAGAGGTTAAAACACGCCCGTAGCGTTTAATAAATTGTCGGGTCTGGTGCTAATTTGGTTGCCAAACAAACCAGTTTGCTCCTCATCCCGTTGAATTAATCAAAGAGTTGGTAACGAGGTCAAGTAACTCCCGGCAGGAGCGTTTCCAGCCTTGATGTTTCTCCCTGCAGCCTCTCTCTGCTTCTCTCTCATGAAGAAATATTTTGACCTTGAGGGATGCATGTCAGAAAATGCCGAAATGAAATGGAACTGAGCCAAACCTTACTTTTGTTTTACCAATAGGAACTGCTGTACGATGCATCAAGAAGCAGATGAGCAAAGTGCCCGTGCTGTTAATTAGAGATTAGAGAGATGCAGTCTCTCTGTAGAGTCTCTTGAAGAGTCACATCAGGTAACGCCAACGTTTGACGCTACATTTCTCTCAGCAGGGCTTCGGATACGGCGGCCTGGAGAGGACAGTAGCTTCGAAACTCAACCAAACCACTGTGACCGAGAACATATGAACATGTTTTAACACACATTACCCGTGTATATTTGATCCCAATGCAGCAGGGGATGGAGGAGTTTGTTTTTAGGTTAGCTTTTATTACAGTATCTGAAATCTTTCTATTCCCTGTGCTGTTGTGAGTGTGAGAGACGCGTTGTTAGAGGTGCAGATACGGAGATTTGGGGGTTTACGTGTGAATGGGAGTCCACAAACTGTAAATACTGCTATGTGAGTTATGATTATGACATGTGATATTAAGCATGGAACAAGTTTACATATAAATATCTGAAGCTGTATTGTAAATAGTGTACTGTACTACTGTCTTTGCAACAAGTGATGTTAAAGCCAACTGCTACCACAGCTCGCCCTCTGCTGGGCGGCGGCAACAACAACAACGACAGGATTAATGCATTTCCTGTTTATTCAATATTAGCCAACGACGTTTTCATACCACGACAAACAAAAACACGTCAGCAGACGTTTTGTCTGACGGGGTCAGCGATCTCACCGTCATCAGCTGTCCCGAGCGTTTTTAATCAGGGATTTAAAACAGCAGTCATTTCCATGTTTGAGTTTTTATATTTGAATCATTGCAGGCAGCACTTAGATTCAACACAGACTTTATTTCTTATTCCGTCCTATTCTCAGTGCAGAAGCAGAAACACGATCAAATGTGTCACGGCCTGTGATTACAAGAGATTTATTTAATTCTAGAGCAGTGGAACGGTACAATAAGCTAAATATTTCAACTTTGCTTTGTTTAACTTCGGGGATGCGATGTATTTTAGTGATTACCTAGAGTGTTATTTATTTATTTGTTTACATCCCAAAACTGCTAACATGAAGTACATTAGGACACCTGTTAGGTCTGCAAAAAGTCAATCTAGGCGTTCCGGATGCTGCATTCAAATGATGTGGGAAAGATTCTGTGTATTTCTATTAATGCATCAAATGACTGTGAGCTCTATGAAGCATTTTAGCATCTTTCAGCTTGTTGTTTTGGTTCATGGCTTTTTTAACTTTAACCTTTTGATTCACTCAGACTGTTGAAGAAGCTCTAAAAACCCACCGTACGCAACGTGTCAAGCATTAATGATCAGCCGGTGAACACAGTGGAGCATCTAGCAGCTAAAAAGGCTCCTCGGGAGTTGGTGGGGACTAAAAATGGAGCTAAAAGCAGAGTGAATGATGTGCTTACATCTGAATCTTTGCTCCGTGTCGGCTGGATGCGTAAATAAGCAGCTGTTTGCTAACAGGTTCACTGTATCATCAGTATAGGGTCTGATGTGGTTTTCCTACATGACATGAATGCAGCATCAGTGTAAAAATCGAGATTTGAACCCGATTCTCCCGACCCAGAAAGCAAACATCTAACTATTTGCCAAAGGGGATTTTGTTCCCCTGACATGCCCCCGACTGCCAGCCACCACCTTGAAGCTACATCCTGCAGCTCAGCCTTCCCCTCCGACCATCCTCCCACCTCCCACACTAAGGGGGAGAGGTGTAAAGTCAACCTGCCCCGAGGCTGACTGCTGTAACCAGGAATAGATTTTTTAAACCCGTGAGCAAAGTGAGGTGTTTAAAAACCAGAAAAAAACACAGGGGAATTTTTATTTTCTTCTTCAGGGAAGTCTGGATGATTTAGGGTTACATGTCTGCAGGCTGTGCTGGTGTCAAAATGTCACGACTGGTGGGAATAAAAGCTAACGGAGTTTGAGAAAGTCAGACATTAACAGGTAAAATGAGGTTTTTCTTTTCCGAATATTTTTTTATTTCTCTTAAAATGAATATAAAAATAACACTTCATGTGACAGAAATCACATTTAAAATGAGTCACGCTGTAGTCACTCCTGTCTAGATGTGGTATTGTAAGAGTTCTTGGATGGCATGTCCCTTTACCCGACACTTACCCACCCACGAATGTGAGATACTTTAACTTCAGGACGCGGTGCTGAGACAAAGCATGTCACTGCGCTTAGCATTTAAACAAATGTCATATTTATTTACTCTATAAAGTCTGTAAATATATTTAATTACATATTTATTTTCTTTTGTATATTGCCCTCTTGAGTTTGTTCAGTATAAGAGTTGAATGGCTTCTGATTATATAAATATATATATACCGTCTATGGTTGATTTCCGTGACGTGCTGCAGATAAGCTTCACATTTCCTCATCGTGCTCTTCATGTTTCGAACGTATAAATAAAAAATAAAAAACACAAAAAGCTGCTTTGGAGATAAACGGTGTGAGAATTTGTGACCTCACCCAAGACGCACACTGCCAGCTCGCGCCTCTCGTCTCGCCACCGTCCATTAAAGTTTTCTGCCGTCCCTCTGTAACGATCTGTGATGTTTACACTGAGAGCGCGGCTTCTTGTCGTGTTTATAAGGGTTTACAAAGAAAAACCACACTGGCAAGACCAGTCCTGCTTTCTCACGGCCCATTGAGTGTGTGTGTGTGTGTGTGTGTTCATGAAAACGTCTGCCAGGACTTGACTTGTGTGTACATTGTTTTTTATTTTGATAATTAACCCCCCGTCTGTCCTGTTATGAGCCCCTCCCTTCCTGCCGATGTGAATGTTTTGTACGACTACATGGTTTGTATATGAGAAATGCATTGTAACTGCATCATTTTAAAACCTTTACATTGTAAAACACGAGAAACGCAAATGTCTTTTTTTGTCATTTATAAAAACAAATAAATTAACTGTGATTGAAAATGATTCGATGGTCTCCACTTTCGTGCATTAACGTCCCCACTGTGGTTCTGGTTCCATTATTGAGATCGATAAATTGGATTTCTTGACTCAGCGGTCTGTCGGGGGCGACACTGTCTCATATTTTACTGCAGACCATCTGGAAATCAGCTCACGTCGCGCTCAGCTCTCCTCGCGCCACCGCAAACAAAGTCCTGCAGTGAGCTGAGTCAGCTGATAGATGCCACTTCTTCCTCTTCCTCTTGTATTTTCCCATCCTGGAAGGATTTCCCGGCTCACCTGCAGACACACAAACTTTAACCTTTAAACTTTTCCTGCTAGCTTGTAATTCACCTTCAGTTATTTTCGACAAGCACCACAACAACACACCTATTTGCCGCGCTTGTTGCCTTTGATTTTCTGGATCTCCTTGGAGCTGAGGATCAGCATGCCGTTCTTGAAGCGGCCCACCTGACCTGTGGGGGCCACGCCAGGACCAGAACCAGAGGACACCTTCTTCTTCCTGTCCCTGGCAGAGATGGAAGCACAGACAAACTTTCAACCACGGCCTGTGTAAATATCTGTTCACCATTTTTTATATTAAACCTCATCAAGATCTAGAGTCAAATTATTCAGATGGTCTGTCTCACCCACCTTGGATTACTCTGCTTCTTCTTTTTCTTCAGGTCCTACAGAGCAACGACACAAAGAGAGGCAGTGGAAGAATAAGAAATGAGCACGAGAGCATGAGATGTTCATTTCACGTACCAGCTTCTAAATCTGAGTCGGGTGAGGAAGCTTCCTTTGGTTTGTGTCGGCATCAAGCCGGGTTAATCAGTGAAATCAAAATATTTCACACACCACCGGACATCCTGATCCTGTCTGAATTACCCATAATGATTTAATTACATCCCCGGTAACAAAATGAATCTACGTGTATTATAAGTAAAGCTGGAGCAGGTCTGTTTGCATTACAGCTGAGACTGAAGGTGCAGGTCTTACCGGCTGAACCTCCTCCTTCGCTTTCTGCTTCTTATCTTTGATTTGCTGCTGCAGCACCTTGTAGTTGACGTAGTCCTTCTTAGGAGGCTGATTAAGAGAAAAGTCGTGGATTAGTCTCTCGCCTATTAAAAAAAACCCGCTGCGCTACAGAAGAACCTGAGTTTTCCTTACTCTCGCTCCGAGCATGACCGCTCTGTCCTGCTCAAAAACTCGCTGCTGCTCCTTCTTGTAACCCGTGATTCCAAAGCGATGGACCTCGAGACGAGCCTGATGCAAACACACACACATGAACACACACGCAAACTGAGCCGTGGGAAGCATCAGCTCACACATTTAAAGTTTAAACTTGTAATTAAAATGAGGGCTGGCGTTAAAAAGTGATTAAACTGTCACCTTTTCCAAACTGAGTTCTTCCAGCTCGTTGCTTTGCTTCTTCGCCGTTGTCGTCTGAGGGGCCTTGAAGTGACGACAGAAGCAGAAAGGTGAAGTGAATGGATGGTGACAGGAAGAGCAGGAGGAGGTCAGGACAAGTTTTAAACTGATGCTGACTTGTGTCCTGTAATATACTAGATTATCAAGACACCACACAGCCTTCATATCATCAGTCTGTGCTGAACTGTCGGCTCTGCTTTCATACATGTATACACAGTGGGCTTTAAGTAGCATACTGTAGACGTACAGGCACTTTGTCGAGGGTCGGCGTCTGCTTGGTTTTCAGTTTCTTTCGGGGGTCTTGAAATGTCACCACTTCCACCTGGCTCACCTGTCGAGAGCTTGGACCTGAGTGTGAGACAAGATAAAAGAAATGAGCTACAGGATGGAAGATGGAGCCTGGGATGCTAAAACGAGTCATTAATTATTGATTAGTTTAAGTGCAGCATCTGTAACATCAGTATGTCATGACATGAGATCTGACAGAGAGGCTTGGCTCAAGTCCTCCTACCTGTTTGTTCAATCTTAGGTTGTTTCTGCTGGAGTTCCTCTCTGTCTTCAGCGTCACTGTGGACGTCCTTCACTGCAGATGGCTCTTCCTCGTCCTCCTCCTCCTCGGGTCTTTTTCGCTTCTTCTTCTTCTGAGACTTGAGCTTCTTTTTGGATACCGGTCCTTTACCTGCACGATCAGGCAACAGCATGATTAACTTGTCTTCATTTAACTGTGATGTTGATTATTGAGGTTGTAGTTTGCAGTATTTTTAAACTATACTGCATTGCAATGACATGTTACTAATATTAGGGGTGGACAAAATATTGGAAACACCTCTCAATATAACAACAGTTAAGTTAATATCTCTCTGACAGCTTCGTAAAAGTTGAAGTTATGGCAGAGTTTGTGTCTAATGATAGTTTGTATTTAAAACAAAGACTTGTTTATTTTTATTAAAACATGTTTACTAGTTGTGGAACACACTTCTGTTCATTCACAGCTCACACAGGACTCATTCTCACCTGCAACATGTTTAAAAGACTCATTTAACTTCCCGTTATGAGCCTTAAACTACACTACATAAAACCACTAACAACACCCTAATGGAAGGTGTGCGCTGTCACCATGGTTACGAGCCAAAGTGAAGACAGCTAACTAAGTTAGCATTAGCAATGCGCTAACATTAGCCTGTTTTCGTTGTTTTGGCAGAGGCAGAGTGCCAAAGCGAACACAGTATTCTCGTTACATTTATGCTGACTCGTGGTTAAACAGACGAGAGAGGAGGAACAGCTTGTTTCAGACGACATTAGCCAGTAGGGTTAGCTTAGCTTAGCTAGCTGCACTCACCAAAGTCGTAGAGTTTATCCAGGACGTGTTCGAGAAACACGGAGTCTCCGTCTTCTTCTCCGTTTGTCTTCGGGTTCATTTTATCCTAAGTCAGTGAACAGAAGTCCAACACGAATGACAACAAACCGTTGAACACACACACACACACGTGGGATGTCACGGCACGGCACAGCCCGGTTTGTCCTTTCCCGGCTGCAGTAGTCGTGAGTGATGTGTCGTTCGTGAACGCACCGGCTCTTTGAACCGATTCTTTTAAATGAAGGATGGGAACCGGTCTTGTGGTCTGTCTGTCTGTACAATAAGTAACACCAACCATTTTCACTCTGCTGGCATGTTATGCTACTTGTTTATAAGTTATTTGTAACTAGTATTTACAGAAAGGAAAAAAGGAGGGGAGTCTTTTTCGGGTCACAGTTTACACCTGTCAAAATCTGACTCCCCTCTTATATTAAAAATGCAACATGTAACACCAACAATTTTCACTCTGCTGGCATACTTTGACCTCTGCTACTTATGTATAAAGTTATTTGTAACTAGTGTGAACAGAACTTAAAAAAGGAGGGGAGTCAGATTTTGACGGGTCACAGTTTACGCCTGTCAAAATCTGACTCCCCTCTTATATTAAAAATGCAACATGTAACACCAACAATTTTCACTCTGCTGGCATACTTTGACCTCTGCTACTTATGTATAAAGTTATTTGTAACTAGTGTGAACAGAACTTAAAAAAGGAGGGGAGTCAGATTTTGACGAGTCACAGTTTACGCCTGTCAAAATCTGACTCCCCTCTTATATTAAAAACGCATTTTCACTCAGCTGGCATGTTGTGACCTCTGCAACTTGTGTATAAAGTTATTTGTAACTAGTGTGAGTGTTGTAAGTAGTATCAACAGAGAGGAAAAAAGGAGGGGAGTCAGATTCTTCAGATTCAGCTCTTCTTGGTGATCTGGGTCAAATGATCCGACTCTCTAAAAAGAAACGAACTTCCCATCAGTAGTAAACCCGGAAGTTAGCACGGAAACGCCAGCTGCTCACACGCCCATGAGAAGTTCTGCTGGTGCTGGTATCAACTCACAAAGTGTCGTACCGAGAAGGAGAACCGTGCAGACAGGCGTGCACGTTACACCTCCTCTGCGCGCGCGCGCGCGTGTGTGTGTGTGTGTGTGAAGTTTGACACAGAATGGCGTCCGAGGCTGTTTACTCGGTATGTATGCTCTGCAGAGCTAACCTCTCTTAGCTGTGTGCTGCTGCACCTGTGTGACATTTCATTCAAACAGGTGAACGCTGAAGTCACGCTAATGTAAGCACGCGGCGTTAAAACGTGCCGTTCTGTGTTATTAGCACAGGTAAAGTCGACCTGAAGGCGCCGTGTGTGCAGACACTGTTGTGCAATCAGCACTTCACACTTCAGCATGCACCGGACATTTTGTTCCAGTGTAACCAAACAAATGATGGCGTTGTTGCATGTGTGCCTGTGTTTGCCAGACCTTTAGCTGTTGAGCTGCTCCTCCACATGTCACTAAAATATCTTACAGAGGTGCAAGAGACCAGAAACAAGACAGAGAGCAGAGTAAACTCACTCTGCTTCACACAAAAACACTCAAAACCCAGTCAGGAACTGTGCTTAACCTCAGTTTTAAGGTGCTTGGACTAGGTAGGTGTGTTTGCATAAGATTAGATTATTCTTTATTTATCCCACAGCCGGGAAATTCACCTGTAACAGCAGCCAAAAATGTTTAATATACAATACAGAAATAAAATAAAATGTCAAGTGTCCTTCAGCCTTTACAGTAAACAAAAAATCAAACAACAAACACGTGTACTAAAGGGCAAAGTGGCCATGATATAAATAATATTGCACATGGGAAGTAATTGGAATGAAAATATAAATACAGATTTATAAACGTGCCTATTTTTAATAATTTAATAAAAAAAGCTTTCTTCTTAAGAAGGTGTGCGATCATGTAACGTGTCGGGTCTGGAGCCAACAAATGTTGACACACTGCGTACGTCAATATTTGCTCTCACCCGCGAGGCTTTTGTTGTAGTAAAACGTGTAGTGTAAGCATCTGATTGAAAACCAGGGCACTGCACTACCTCTTGTCTGAGTCTAATATATATTGTGTGATGTTTCTCCAGCATAGAGACCCCATGCTGAAGAAGAGGGATGACTTTGAGGACATTCTGGAGGAGAGGAGGAACTCCAGCGACCTGAGATACGCCCTCAGATGTTACACGCCTGTTCTTTACAAAGGCCTGACGCCCTGCAAGGCCAGCACGCTGAAGAGCATGGTGCTGCAGTCCGATCAGCTGCGCTACGTCATCGGGCAGGTAAAGTAAAGGTCGACCGACGGCAGGTTGTCATTCCGGTTTTACCTGTTGGCAGTTAGATGAGATAAGACGTCGTGGTTTGTACTTTTTCTAGACTTTTTTGTGATGCAGAGATTTTCCAAAACATGAAGGTTTCTGCAGTAACCCTCATCCAGAACACAAAAATATGTACAGTGCAAACTCTGTCGTCTCCGTGGAGTTGGCTTGGCTACTAAACAGCCTGGTTAATGGCTTCTTACTTACATTCCCCGTGATAGCAGACATGGTTTGTGCCGTCTTTTCCGCTCCCGGCACTTAGATCCAGCTCTTCATCCTCCTCCTCACTTCAGCGGCGTTCTCTGGTCTTTCCACAGCGAGTACGCTAACGCCGCCTAAGCGCCAACAGCTGTTCTTGAGTGAAAACAAGAGAGCGGCGGCTTTTTCTGAACGGGGCCATGTTTGCACGCAAACAGACGGAGATCGGTGCAGTGAAATAAGTGTACTAGAAGAGTTCAGAGCGACTGAAACTGCCACCCACGTGGTGCCATAGCAAGTTTGACTTAAAGCTCGTGGTGTGACATCTCTTCTTCTGTGCCAAGGGATCTTCATTCAGGGCTTTTCATAAGCCTGCAGCACCTCGGGGCCCGGGTTCAAGGTCTTTTTTTATAAGCTCTCAGTGCCGTGGGACTTTGCTTCAAAGCTAGATGATGTTACTTTGACTCAGAGGATCTTTCTGAGGATATTCCCTCCTCTGACACCATTATTCCTTCCTTATAGAGTTTTCAGACTGCATGTATTGTTCCCAAGTTTGTTTTTTTTGGGCTTAATGTGCCTAAAAAACAGGTTACAGTAGAAAATGGATCATAAAGTAGAAAAGTAGTGTTAAATAAATAAATAGATTTACCAGAATCAAAAAATTCAGTCACTTTATTTTATTGTTTTGTGACGGATTATTTTGTGGTGAAGGTTTCCAAAGAGACGGGCAGGGCTGCCGATGACGTCCGCGAGGATGCGTCGGCCATCCTGGAGGAGATGGCTCACTCTCTGCAGCTCAGCACCGTTCGCTTCTTCGCCTTCACGCTCAGCAAGGTCTTTAAAACCTTGTTCAGGAGCATCTGTGTCAACGAAGAGGGCATCCAGAGGGTGAGAATACACGCTGGCTTCCACACTTTTAAAACGGTATCCAGACTCACGACTAATCAGATCTGTGCTTTTGTTGCTAGCTCCAACAGGCCATTCAGGAGCATCCAGTAGTCCTCTTACCGAGTCACCGGAGTTACATGGACTTCCTGCTGATGTCCTACCTCCTCTACACCTACGACCTGGCCCTGCCTGTCATCGCCGCCGGCATGGGTAAGAGTCAGAATATATGAAACTCTCAGCATCACTGTTTGCACATAGACCCACAGTTTGTGTGTCTCTGCAGACTTCATGGGGATGAAGTTTGTTGGGGAAATGCTGCGCATGTCTGGAGCTTTCTTCATCAGGAGGTCGTTTGGTGGAGACAAACTGTACTGGTCCGTCTTCTCAGAGTACGTCAAGACCATGCTGAAGGTGAGGACGCTGTTTATTGTGATATAACAGTCCTTTTTGTAGACAGAAGTAATATTGAAAGACATTATTTTTACACATCTTTGTGTTTCTCTTCAGAACGGGTTTGCACCAGTTGAATTTTTCCTAGAGGGGACTAGAAGCCGAACAGCCAAGTCTCTGACGCCAAAGTTGGGTAAGTCGCAATAAAAAGCAACTGAAAACTCTCGCCTGTCACACATCTGCAGTCAGATGTTTGAGGCTCAGACCACATCCTGTGTTTTGTTGCAGTTTATTAAAACAAGAAAATCAGGAATTAGCCGTGGTATTCTGGGTGTGTAACGGTCACTAATCATAATCAGGAGGAATAAAAAGAAAGACGCACTTCAGGTTAAGAGTCATAAATATATAAAATGCTGTAGTTAGAAGTTTATACAGTACAGGTGACACAAAGTGAAGATGTTGTACAACAATAATAATACTGTCATTGTCGTCTCTGCGTCCTCCTCCAGGTCTGTTGAACATCGTCATGGATCCATTCTTTAAAGGGGAGGTGTACGACGTCAGCGTGGTTCCGGTCAGTATCAGCTATGAGAGGATCTTGGAGGAGGCGCTTTACGCCAGAGAGATGCTGGGAGTCCCCAAACCGAAGGAGTCCACCTCAGTGAGTCAATCGAACGTCTCACTTTTCTTTCATCGTGACTGACGAACTGTGTGCAGAACCCGTAAAAACCTTGAAGTCATATTTTGCAGGAAGTCCGTGTACGTGCTGAGACGTGTTCTTGCTCATGTCTTCTTCGCAGGGTCTGTTTAAAGCCAGGAAGGTCCTCAGTGAAGATTACGGAAGCATCCACGTGTACTTTGGCCAACCTGTGTCTGTTAGGAGTTTAGCCCAGGGCCGAGTGAACCGCTGCCAGTTCAGCCTGGTACCAAGGTACAATATATCAACACTGTGTGTGTGTGTGTGTGTGTGTGTGTGTGTGTGTGTGTGTGTGTGTGTGTGTGTGTAGTGTAAAAGAACATACACCTCATTCTTTACCGATCCCATGTCTGTCTTGTTGACACGATTTGTAACTGTTAGTAGAAAACTTGATACACCGTGTAGCAGCACTAATAGGTTTTTCTGTAATCTTCTTTGGAAGAGGAAATCCAATAGACCTGTGAAGTGAAATATTTATTCCCACCTCTGCTCCTCATCCTCGATGTAGCTGGATGTCTAAAAAAATGTGTTACTACTTCACCTGTTTGTTCGTGAACCGTGGACTGACTGTAAGCTTTCTGTTTGCAGACACATCCCCGGAAAACCCAGCGAGGAGATCCACAACTTTGTGAATGACACCGCTTACAGGCTGGTGCGAGCCCAGGAGGAGAACATGGTCCTGAAGCCGTGGGTCCTTCTGGCTTCCCTGCTGCTCCAGAACCACCACCAGAACCAGACGGCCAGGCAGGAACGGGGAATAGCACTGGATGAGCTGACCGCACAGGCTGTGTGGCTCAGGGACGTTTCCCGGGAGTACGGCGCCTTCCTCCACTGGCCCGGTACGAGTCCGGGACTCATCCTTCAGTCGTGCTGCTGGACTTACAAGAAGGCTCTGAGGTTTCATCTCTTGCTCATCCAGTTCTGCCTATTGATTCTGTTTGTCTCCTTCAGGCCACGTGACTCCATCAGAGGTGGTTTCTTCCAGTCTTTCCCTGCATCGAGGTCTGGTGAGGATCCGTGAGGGACGAGTCCAGCTGGCAGTGGAACAAAGTTTGTATTTCTTGACTTGATTTGTGCAATCCCACAGAAATAAATACCCTGTAATCAGACTGTTTAAGTACAACGTGCTTGCAAACAGTTTAGCTGTGCTCGGAAAGTCTTTTAAAGTCTTTAAACTTTGTCCTGAAGCTGGCACAGGGGAGCCTCACAGCGCCGTCACTCCAGAAGAGCAGCTCTTGAGCCAGGCGGTCGTCGTCCTCTCCTGCGCCTCGTACAGGAACCAGGTGCTGCACGTCTTCGTCCGACCGGCCCTGCTGGCCTCGGCCATCCACGCTGCCTCGTCCAACCAGAAACGTGAGACTGACAGCTGTTTTAAACGCCCTGCTCTCTGCTTCTTGAAACTTTTATGTACTTTGTGCTACAACAACACAGTCAAGGATAAATTTAAATTGTATTTGTTTAACTTTGTGCACATCATTCTCTTTTGTGATTTCCAGAGGAAGTCTTCAACAGCTTCAGCTTCCTCAGAAACATGTTCTCCAATGAGTTCATCCTCTGTCCCGGAGCTACAGTTCAGGTGAGGAGCAACATTTATCATCTATTGTATGACCATTCAGACATGCAGTGTGGGTGTCATATTTAATGTGTGTGTCTTGTAGGACTTCGAGGAGGCCTGTTATCTGCTGGTGAAGACCAGAGTTCTGCAGGTGACCCAACAGGAGGTTCTGGTAACGGAAAGAGGACAAAGAACACTGGCCTTCCTCACCAGCATGCTCGATCCGTTCTTACAAGGATACCAGGTGACGCACAGAAGTAGTCAGCCCGCACCAACGTGATGCTTTACTTCACATTTACAGTCAAAAACTTGAATCCATCCATAAAACCACTGATCCCCACATATTAAAGCACATGCATGTCTTAAATTGCAACAGTTCCTTTATTTACATCTGTACAAGTACATGCAAACAGCTTGTTGTTTCAAAATTTGTCAGTATTAAACTGTAAGTGTCCTCTAGAGGGTGCTGCTAACACATGATTCATCTTAACAGCTGTGTGTGTGTGTGTGTGTGTGTGTGTGTGTGTGTGTGTGTGTTCAGGTGATTTGCAGGTTCCTGTGTGAGGAGGCCGCTGACACCCTGACAGAGAAACAGTTCATTCCTGCCGTCCGCAAGTTCATCGTCAAACATCTTCTCGCAGGTTTCCCTCGTTTGTTTTTCATCCGTTTGTTTCTGTCTTTACGTCGACGCTCTGCACAGTGTACTAACTGTGTGTGTGTGTGTGTGTGTGTGTTATCCAGGTAGACTAAGATACACTGAGGTGTTGTCGTCTGACCTCCAGAAGAACGCTCTGGCAGCTTTGCTGAGACTCGGAGCCATACGCAAAATCAAAGGGTATGTTTGTTTTGATCGTCCTCGTGTGCCCGGGTCGGACCGATTGACTGAAACATTATAAACAGACACAAGCTGCTTCGCTCCGCTCGTCAAACTCGTGTTAACTTGCACAGATTTGGTCGTTTTTCCTAGTTTACCTGCTTCTAAAAATGTAAATTTGTAGTTTTATTTTGAAAATTCGCTGTGCTGTTCGTGTTGCATTCGTGCCCAATGAAATTTAACCGTTATTAAGATAGTTTAGGTTTTATTTACTTGAGTTTTGAGACATCCATCCTTGTAATTTCTGCCTTCCTGTCTCGGCTGGAGCTAAAATAATTTTTTAAATGTTATTTTTTTTATATAAATTCTCTTTTCAGTAGTTCAAGTTCGAGTCATTTTAATTAATAATCCAGCGTTAAACTATCAGTCCAGCTTGTTTTTGTGCTGAAAATAACCTCCAGTGTTTTCTGTTCAGAGCGGAGCCGGGGACTTTAAAGGTCAACGCGGTGATGGTGAACTCACTGGAAGACACTCTCGGTAAGAATCAAGCTGTCAGTCGGGCCTGAAACACCCAGCAGGAATAAATAGTGTTTTTGTTTCTCTGCTGGCCTTTAAAAAATGTGTCTCTTTGTCCAGGAGGAAAACTTCCCACTCAGAAAGCCGTCTCCGCCCGCCTCTGATCCACCGACGTCATCAGGGGACCGAGTTGAATCTTTTTACCTGGATCGCCGTGACGCGATGACGCCTCAGCTCTTCGACTCCGGCTCCAACCAAACGGCTTTCTATGAGAGATGGAACAAAAGAGTTGCCATCCGGAGACGGCTCGACCCCCTGTTTTTTATTTTCCTCTTTAATTTCACTCTGTTCGCTTCACCTCTCTTTTCACTCGGCCTCTCCTCCCCTCTCTCAGACTCTGCTAAAACCCTTTTCCATAATACCAGTCGATGAGCTGAAGGTATATCGCTAAGCTTTTTTGGCTCATTCTTAATAACTGACCTTTTGCTACGGCAGCTTTTTGAAAGCTTCTGTCTCAGGTTAGAGGCCGTTCCCCGTTAATGCATTTGATACGTGTCCATTAACACTCCTGCTGCTTTTCTTTGTGTTATTTTCAGTCTGTTTTTTTCACACACGCTTCAGTCTGTTTGTCTCTTTTGTTTGAGCACTTTAATGAATGTATTCACTCCACATGGCTTCTATCTTTATTCTGTTTTTTTTTCCCCACAATTTTTGTGAAACAAAAGTTGCTAAAATTGTTGGAGAGAAAGATTTAGGTGGTTACATATTTTAGCTTTGGGGAAAATGTATTTTTTTGTTGCACTGGCTGAATGAAAGAGTTTGTATATTTGAGTTTAACTTGCCACAAAATGAAGGCCTCGTTCAAGGCAGGCGGCAGTCTACGCTAGTCGCAATCAGCCTAAACGCAAGAACAGCCGCGTTTAATCCAATGAAACCATAAAACCGGGGCGGTTGCATTCAGCCGTCCAGAGGTCAAGACGAGCAAGTTTACCTGCCCAAGTTTACCGAGCAAAGGGCGCAGTCCCATTCCTCCCCAACAAAACCGATTTTATTACAGCTTACACCAACCATCTTTCTCTAGAGCTCCTTGCTCGCACTGAGACTTGGATAAAACCAGCTGCACTCTTGCACTTTACCTGAAACTGTGCCACAGATGCGCTGGTTAAAGTTAACCCACCGTGGTTCAAGTTTGCCATCCGCCCTTGGGCCCTTTTTGCCAACACTTTGAGCTTCACGGACAAACGGTTCATTCATCTTTGTTTACACACCGAGACAATGCTAAAGGTCTGATGCCAGTGTCACACAGTTGCCAAACTAAACAGTTTAAAAACTACAGTTAATTATACCGAAGCAAGACCAGCTACACCAAAGGAAAAGTCTTTGTTTGCTGTTCGAGACGATTTACATGTTTTTTCTTGTTCTCAACTGTAGAATAGTTTGTGAAGTTGCTTTAAAGTTACTGAATTTTGATTATCTGATTATATTAAAGTTGTTTAGATTTTATTTATCGTCAGAAAGACACATACTTGATATCCGATACACAGGTTACGGAAGGAAAGGTCAAAATTACGGGAGATGGGAGCAGCAGCTGAGTGGGAACGGTCAAAAAGAGCTCCAGGCTAACGGGTGTTTTTTCTGTTTTTCCCCCCTTAAACTCAGGATTACCTTCTCAGCCAAACTGTCATTTTTACCAAAATTTCTAAATTATATTAGTTAAAAAAAATCCTCATTTGAAGTTATTTATTTGGTAGTTAGGTAGCAGTGTTACCGTGTTGACCTGGAAATCCCGGTCTCGTGTCGGCAGCAGATTTTACGGAAACGGGCAGAGCTGCTTTTGGAGGCAGATTTGTCGAGTGAAACAAACTTTCTCTGAAAGTTTTTGACATTGGTGACGATATTATATCTGAGTTTCGCTGGCTAAATTATTATTTTTTTGATACGTCCGTTGATTCATCGCTAACTTCCGGTACTCGAAACTTCCGGACGCAGTTTGATCGGTATTTGAAAACTGTTTACACGTGGTAGCTGCTATTTTGTGGCATCTAAAATCAACCTCAAGTTAGCCACGAATCTGCTGAAACAGTCTGTTGAAATGGACTTTTTTTTTTTTTTTAGTAATTTCACTTGTTTTATCAATGGACAGGTCACGTTTAAAATCTTAGCCCACCTTACAAGGGAAGGTAGCCATGATGACGCAAGTTCTTGCTACAATCAGCTGCAAAACTAAGTTATTTGGCTTATTTTCCATTTTGAAACTCGCCTCTAAAAATCTCACGTTTATCTAAAAATGCTTCGTCTTCTAACGCCAAATTTTCCACCAAGTTTAACTCGACAAAGCAGCTCTGCGTCTACGAAACAACAATCTGCATGTCAACACGTCATTCAAAGTGCAAGTCTACAGTGTGAGTGTATGTGGTTAAATGTTTTTCAGCATTAATAACAGCTTTTATACGGTTTAATGTTTAAATATTTGACTCCTTTGTGTGTGTGTGCGCATTCCTGCATATAATTAAGTTTAAGAGTTTTTGTGTTGGGTGAGGCCTTTTAGTACTGAACGTACAGGCTGATGAAATACAAAAGCATGTTAATAAAGTCTTTTGAAATACAAATGCCAGCCCAGATTGTGTCTCTGTTGTAGATAAACTTGCTCAGATTGATTAAAATTCACTCCATCTCTCTCTTTCTTTCAGTGTTTGTTTGATCGTCAAACCTCCCGACAGGCTGCCTAGAAAAACTATTTGTTCTTAGTTGATTAAAATGATGATGACGATCATATTTAATCATCTTACCGTGTTTACACAGAGAACAGAGAAAATGATTTGGGGGGGTTTATATTTTTTGAACTTGATTCTTCAGGTGCGAAGCGGCTCGTCCCACCCCATGTCAGCGATGAGCCGCCCGGCTATCGTTTCAGGCGGCTCTCGATGGTCATTGAATTTTTAAAAGGCTGCAAACAGACAGTTGTCTAGATTGGTGACCGACTGGGATTTAAGGTTCAGGATACCTCGGTGCTTACACAAGTAAATCTGACAGCCTGTTCAAATTTGAAAAGTTTAGATGCCTCAAACAGAAAATAACTATTTGAACCTGCATTCAGTTTTTGCCATCTGGAGACTGTGCAACAAGCTGTGAACACAATCACAGTATTGACATATTAGCACCTTACAAAGTTGTTATTTTGTTGTAATGTTGTATGTAAAGTTGTAATTTTTCCTGTATTACTTTATATATTGTAGATTAACACTAAACATCTAAACTATGAAATGTAAAGCTGTAATGATGGACTGCAAGGTTAAAAGGACAAGTTTGTTAGTTACCAACCTCAGATATCACCAGTAACGGCACCTTTAGTCCACTAAATTTACCTAAAATGTCTTCTGTCACAGAAGTCTGCCGCTTAAATAGCAATATGTGAATCCTCTGAATCAATGTTGCACTCAGGACCTTTCAGGAGAATTCTGACCTTTTTCCTTAAAATTCAGATTTTTTTCCTTAAAATTCTGACTTTTTTTTTTTTCAAAATTCTGACAATTTTTTCGTGAAAATTCAGACTTTTTTTAAAAATAAAATTCTGTTTTTTTTCCTTACAATTCTGATTTTTTTTTACCTTAAAATTCTCACTTTTTTCCTTAAAATTCTCACTTTTCTCAAAATTCTGAGCTTTTTCCCTCAAAATTCTGACGTTTTTTTTCTCAAAATTCTAACTTTTCTCAAAATTCTGACCTTTTTTTCTCAAAATTCTGACTTTTCTCCCTCAAAATTCTGACTTTTTCCTGAAAATTCTGACTTTTCCTGAAAATTCTGACTCTTTTTCTCAAAATTCTGACTTTTCTCCCTCAAAATTCTGTTTTTTTTTTTTGTGAAAATTCTGACATTTTTATCTTAAAATTCTGACTTTTTTTCCCTAAAAATTCTGACTTTTTCTGAAAATTCTGACGATTTTTTCTTAAAATTCTGACGTTTTTTCCTCAAAATTCTGACACTTTTTCCTCAAAATTCTGACTTTTTTTTCCTCAAAATTCTGACGTTTTTTCCCTCAAAATTCTGACTTTTTTCCTGAAAATTCTGACTTTTTTTCCCTAAAAATTCTGACTTTTTTTCCTGAAAATTCTGACCTTTTTATCTTAAAATTCTGTCTTTTTTCCTCAAAATTCTGACTTTTTTTCTCAAAATTCTGACTTTTTTTTCTCAAAATTCTGACTTTTTTTTCTCAAAATTCTGACTTTTTTTTCTCAAAATTCTGACTTTTTTTCTCAAAATTCTGACTTTTTTAAATCAAAATTCTGTTTTTTTTCCTCAAAATTCTGACTTTTTTTTTCTCAAAATTCTGTTTTTTTTCGTGAAAATTCTGACTTTTTTCCCTCAAAATTCTGACTTTTTTTCCTCAAAATTCTGACTTTTTTTCTCAAAATTCTGACTTTTTTTCCTGAAAATTCAGACTTTTTTTCTGAAAATTCTGACCTTTTTATCTTAAAATTCTGGCTTTTTTCTCAAAATTCTGACTCTTTTTCTCAAAATTCTGACTTTTCTCCCTCAAAATTCTGATTTTTTTTCCTGAAAATTCTTACTTTTTTTCTGAAAATTCTGACCTTTTTATCTTAAAATTCTGACTTTTTTTTTTCTAAAAATTCTGACTTTTTTCTGAAAATTCTGACAATTTTTTCTTAAAATTCTGACGTTTTTTCCTCAAAATTCTGACACTTTTTCCTAAAAATTCTGACTTTTTTTCTGAAAATTCTGGCTTTTTTCCTCAAAATTCTGACTTTTTTTAATCAAAATTCTGGTTTTTTTCCTCAAAATTCTGACTTTTTTTCTCAAAATTCTGTTTTTTTTCGTGAAAATTCTGACTTTTTTCCCTCAAAATTCTGACTTTTTTTCTCAAAATTCTGACTTTTTTCCCTCAAAATTCTGACTTTTTTTTCTCAAAATTCTGACTTTTCTCCCTCAAAATTCTGACTTTTTCCTGAAAATTCTGACTCTTTTTCTGAAATTTTTTTTCCTTTTTTCCCTTAAAATTCTGACTTTTTTGTCCTCAAAATTCAGATTTTTTTTTCCTGAAAATTCTGACTTTTTTTCTGAAAATTCTGACCGTTTTATCTTAAAATTCTGGCTTTTTTTTCTCAAAATTCTGACTTTTTTTTCTCAAAATTCTGACTTTTTTTTCTCAAAATTCTGACTTTTTTTTCTCAAAATTCTAACTTTTTTTCTCAAAATTCTAACTTTTTTCTCAAAATTCTGACCTTTTTTTCTCAAACTTCTGACTTTTCTCCCTCAAAATTCTGACTTTTTCCTGAAAATTCTGACTCTTTTTCTCAAAATTCTGACTTTTCTCCCTCAAAATTCTTTTTTTTTGTGAAAATTCTGATATTTTTATCTTAAAATTCTGACTTTTTTTTTCCTAAAAATTCTGACTTTTTATCTGAAAATTCTGACATTTTTTCCCCTCAAAATTCTGATTTTTTTTTCCTGAAAATTCTGACTTTTTTTTCTCAAAATTCTGACGTTTTTTCCCCTCAAAATTATGACTTTTTTTTTGTTTTCAAAATTCGGACTTTTTTACCTCAAAATTCTGACTTTTTTTAATCTTAAAATTCTGACCTTTTTTCCTCTAGGTCGATGTTGCACATCAGGAGCTTCCGATGCTTCTTTTTGGCTCTCATGACCCCTTAACGGTTCAGCCGAGGAGTAATTTTCCGTTCCTGGTCTTTCAACTTGAGGGAAGGGGTGAAAATATTTTACAAAAAAAGGGAAAATGTGAGAAAATATTAGTGAGTGTGTGTATAAAATGATTTTTGCTTTTAAAATTCTCTTTTTAACCCCTTAAAATTGACCCAGGAGATGTCGGAGGATGTGGAGCCGAGGTTTCTGATCAGATTCAGATTCTGCATCAAATATTTGCATTCATTCAAGCCCAGCTGAGCGAGATCACTACATATAACCAAGCTCTAGGTGTCAGGCTTGCCTCTCTGTGAGCTCTTTCTTCACGGCAGGTTGTTGAAGCACACACTCTCTCTCACACACACACACAGCAGCATTTTTCATCATGTTTTGTGGCTGTGCTGCTGAGTAAGAGACTGCTGCCAGCAAATCCACCACTTTCCATCCATATTGCCCTTTCTCTCGCACTCACTCAGTCTCTGACAAATTATGGGTTCATCTAAAGTTGCCATACCAAATTGCTTATACACACACACACACACACACTCCAGTTCATCCATCCATCCATCCACCTACCGATTTCCTCCTGCAGTTTCTCCTTCCCTCCATCTATATCCGTCTCCCTGACGGTGGTGGTGGTGGTGTATAATAGTGTCAGCCACAGCCATATCAGCACTTTATCTGCTACATTATGACAAGCTGTATTGAAGAGGCTGGCACATGCATACACCCATACAGGAGGACAACACAACCATAATAAACTACTTTCTGACCCGTGCCAGCCGCTGGGAGACAAAAGCAGCAGACGGCGACTGTTTTATGAGCAGAAGTGCTGCATGTTTAGTTTTGTTTCTTTATGTCTGGCCTTTGTTACTCCTTTACTTTGTGTTTGTGTGTGTAGGCGTCTTGTGTAGCAGCGATGACTGAGTGCACGCCGGCCCAGTGTTGAGCCCAGAGGGGCTTGTGGAGGTCTATATGTAGGGTAGTGATTGAGCGAAAAAGGGACCCCGGTGTATAATGTTTCAGCAGTTAACCTTAGGTAATGGTAAGTTGACGGATTCAGCTCATTTGCTCCGGCAGATCCTGTTTATCAGCTCTGTGCTGGAGGCTGAGACATTTACATACAGTATATGGAGTCTGGCAGGAATCCCTGAGGAGAGTCCAGGAGGTCCAAATTAGTGCATATTTAAAGCCTTGATTAAATCAGACATGGAAAGGCCAACGGGCTGAGCGACAGCATTTCAGGATTCTCATCATGAAAAATATCTCGCCTTTCAGTTTTTTCCCCTCAAACCACTCATCTCATTCTTTATTGACAACTTAGAGAGGAAAAGGTGCTCCGAGAGCTGATCTTCATAGGCAAAAACTTAACTCAAACCTCAGGAACTGGACGCAAATATATCATCCATAAATCACACAAATTTAACAGTGAGATCCAGCAGCAGTTTGAAGGAAATTATGAAGGAGGATTATTGAAGGAGCACAATCGAATAAAAAAGAAAAAAAAGTGACCTAAATTACTCGGCTGTTGTTTTGTTCTTGCTGTTTTCCTCAGGTGCACTGGTGCTTCAAGTTCTCACCGTTTTTAGGGCTTCCTGAGAAATGCTGAGAAATGCTCGGGCCAGGGGGACGATCTGATGCCTCAAAGTATCAAAATGTTTCCTTAGATGTCTTTTATTTCCTGTTATGGTTGTTTCAGAAATGATCAGCTCTGCATGTCATTCTCCTTGTAGGAATGAGAAAAATGAAAATACAATGTATTGTAAAAGATTAAGAAAGTTGTTAATATTAATAAAAATAAAATTTCTTCCTTGAAACATGAAATAGAATTCTGACTGAGTTTTTTTCCCCTGAATTTCTGACCTTTTTTCTTAAAATACTGACTTTTTCCCTCAAAATTCTGTTCTTTTTTCTGAAAGTTCCGTTTTTCTCAAAATTCTTTTGGACTTTTTTTCCTTAAAATTCTAACTTTTTTTCCCTCAAACTTCTCACTTTTTTTTTCTCAAAATTCTGATTTTTTTTCTTAAAAATGAGATTTTTTTTTCTTAAAAATCAGATTTTTTTTCCTCAAAATTCCAACTTTTTTCCCTCAAAATTCTGACTTTTTTTTCTCAAAAATACGATTTTTTTCTTAAAAATCCAATTTTATTTCCTCAAAATTCCAACTTTCTTCCCTCAAAATTCAGACTTTTTTTTCTTAAAAATCCGATTTTTTTCTTAAAAATTTGATTTTTTTCTTCAAAATTCCAACTTTTTTCCCTCAAAATTCTGACTTTTTTTTTCTCAAAAATCCGATTTTTTTCTTAAAAATCCAATTTTATTTCCTCAAAATTCCAACTTTCTTCCCTCAAAATTCAGACTTTTTTTTCTTAAAAATCCAATTTTATTTCCTCAAAATTCCAACTTTCTTCCCTCAAAATTCAGACTTTTTTTTCTTAAAAATCCGATTTTTTTCTTAAAAATTTGATTTTTTTCCTCAAAATTCCAACTTTTTTCCCTCAAAATTCTGACTTTTTTTCTCAAAAATCCGAATTTTTTCTTAAAAATTTGATTTTTTTCCTCAAAATTCCAACTTTTTTCCCTCAAAATTCTGACTTTTTTTTCTTAAAAATCCGACTTTTTTCTTAAAAATTTGATTTTTTTTTCCTGAAAAATCCGATTTTATTCTCAAAATTCTGACTTTTTATTCTCAAAATTCCGATTTTTTTCTTAAAATTCTGACTTTTTTTCTTGAAAATCCAACTTTTTTTTCTTAAAAATCAGATTTTTTTCCATAAAATCCGATTTTTTTTCTTGAAAATCCGACTTTTTTCCCAAAATTCTGATTTTTTTTCTTAAAATCTGACTTTTTTCTTAAAATTCAGACTTTTTTTTCTTAAAAATCCAACTTTTTTCTTAAAAATTTGATTTTTTTTTCTCAAAATTCCGTTTTTTTCTCAAAATTCAGACTTTTTTTTTCTTAAAAATACAATTTTTTTCCATAAAAATCCGATTTTTTTTTCTTGAAAATCCGACTTTTTTTCTTAGAAATCCGACTTTTTTCTTAAAAAATTGTTTTTTTTTTCCTCAAAATTCTGACTTTTTTTCCTGAAAAATCTGAGTTTTTTCTCAAAATTAAGACTTTTTTCCTTGAAATTCCGACTTTTTTCTCAAAATTCCGACTTTTTTTTCCTTAAAAATATGATTTTTTTTCTTAAAAATCCGTTTTTTTTTCTTGAAAATTACGACTTTTTTTTCTTAGAAATCCGACTTTTTTTCTTAGAAATCCAATTTTTTTTCCATAAAAATCAGATTTTTTTCCTTTAAAATCCAATTTTTTTCTTAAAAATCAGATTTTTTTCTTAAAAATTTGATTTTTTTCCTCAAAATTCAACTTTTTTCCCTCAAAATTCTGACTTTTTTTTCTCAAAAATCCGATTTTTTTTCTTAAAAATCCATTTTTGTTTTCCTCAAAATTCCAACTTTCTTCCCTCAAAATTCAGACTTTTTTTTCTTAAAAATCCAATTTTTTTCTTAAAAATTTGATTTTTTTCCTCAAAATTCCAACTTTTTTCGCTCAAAGTTCTGACTTTTTTTCTCAAAAATCCGAATTTTTTCTTAAAAATTGATTTTTTTCCTCAAAATTCCAACTTTTTTCCCTCAAAGTCTGACTTTTTTTTTTCAAAAATCCGATTTTTTTCTTAAAAATTTGATTTTTTTTCTTGAAAATCCAACTTTTTTTTCTTAAAAATCAGATTTTTTTCCATAAAAATCCGATTTTTTTTCTTGAAAATCCGACTTTTTTCCCAAAATTCTGATTTTTTTTCTTAAAAATCTGACTTTTTTCTTAAAATTCAGACTTTTTTTTCTTAAAAATCCAACTTTTTTCTTAAAAATTTGATTTTTTTTTCTCAAAATTCAGACTTTTTTTTTCTTAAAAATACAATTTTTTTTCCATAAAAATCCGATTTTTTTTTCTTGAAAATCCGACTTTCTTAGAAATTCGACTTTTTTCTTAAAAAATTGTTTTTTTTTCCCTCAAAATTCTGACTTTTTTTCCTGAAAAATCTGAGTTTTTTCTCAAAATTAAGACTTTTTTCCTTGAAATTCCGACTTTTTTCTCAAAATTCCGACTTTTTTTTCCTAAAAATATGATTTTTTTCTTAAAAATCCGTTTTTTTTTTCTTGAAAATACGACTTTTTTTTCTTAGAAATCCGACTTTTTTTCTTAGAAATCCAATTTTTTTCCATAAAAATCAGATTTTTTTCCTTTAAAATCAGATTTTTTTTCTTAAAAATTTGATTTTTTTCCTCAAAATTCCAACTTTTTTCGCTCAAAGTTCTGACTTTTTTTTTTTCAAAAATCCGATTTTTTTTCTTAAAAATCCAATTTTATTTCCTCAAAATTCCAACTTTCTTCCCTCAAAATTCAGACTTTTTTTTCTTAAAAATCCAATTTTTTTCTCAAAATTCTGACTTTTTTTTTCTTAAAAATCCGATTTTTTTCTTAAAAATTTGATTTTTTTTTTCTCAAAATTCTGACTTTTTTTTCTTAAAAATCAAATTTTTTTCCATAAAAATCAGATTTTTTTCCTTAAAAATCCGATTTTTTTCTTAAAAATTTGATTTTTTTCCCCTCAAAAATTCGTTTTTTTTCTCAAATTCTGACTTTTTTTTTCTCAAAATTCCGATTTTTTCTTAAAAATCCAATTTTTTTTCCATAAAAATCCGATTTTTTTCTCAAAATTCTGACTTTTTTTTCTTCAAAATCCGACTTTTTAACTTAGAAATCCGATTTTTTTCCATAAAAATCTGATTTTTTTCTTAAAAAATCCAATTTTTTTCTTAAAAATCAGATTTTTTTCTTAAAAATCAGATTTTTTTCTTAAAAATTTGATTTTTTTCCTCAAAATTCCAACTTTTTTCCCTCAAATTCTGACTTTTTTTTCTCAAAAATCCGATTTTTTTCTTAAAAATCCAATTTTTTTTCCTCAAAATTCCAACTTTCTTCCCTCAAAATTCAGACTTTTTTTTTCTTAAAAATCCAATTTTTTTCTTAAAAATTTGATTTTTTTTCCTCAAAATTCCAACTTTTTTCGCTCAAAGTTCTGACTTTTTTTTTTCAAAAATCCGATTTTTTTTCTTAAAAATCCAATTTTATTTCCTCAAAATTCCAACTTTCTTCCCTCAAAATTCTGACTTTTTTTCCTGAAAAATCTGATTTTTTTCCCAAAATTCTGACTTTTTTTTTCTTAAAAATCCGATTTTTTTCTTAAAAATTTCTTTTTTTTTCTCAAATTCCGATTTTTTTCCCAAAATTCTGACTTTTTTTTTCTTAAAAATCCGACTTTTTTCTTAAAAAATATTTTTTTTCTTAAAAATTTGACTTTTTTTCTCAAAATTCTGACTTTTTTTTTCTTAAAAATCCGATTTTTTTCTTAAAAGCTGTATTTATTTTTTCTCAAAATTACGATTTTTTTCCCAAAATTCAGACTTTTTCTTAAAAATCCGATTTTTTTTTCTTGAAAATACGACTTTTTTTTCTTAGAAATCCGACTTTTTTTCTTAGAAATCCAATTTTTAGAAATCCAATTTTTTTTCCTTAAAAATCCGATTTTTTTCTTAAAAATTAATTTTTTTTCTCAAAATTCCGATTTTTTTCCTAAAGTTCTGACTTTTTTTTTCTTCAAAATTCTGACTTTTTTTTCTTAAAAATCTGATTTTTTTCTTGAAAATCCGACTTTTTTCCCACAATTCTGACTTTTTTTTCCTTAAAAATCCATTTTTTTTTCTTAAAAATCTGATTTTTTTTCTCAAAAATTTGACTTTTTTTTCTCAAAATTACGATTTTTTTCCCAAAATTCAGACTTTTTTCTTAAAAATCCGATTTTTTTTTCTTAAAAATCTGATTTTTTTCTCAAAAATTTGACTTTTTTTTCTCAAAATTACGATTTTTTTCCCAAAATTCAGACTTTTTTCTTAAAAATCCGATTTTTTTTTCTTGAAAATACGACTTTTTTTTCTTAGAAATCCGACTTTTTTCTTAGAAATCCAATTTTTTTTCCTTAAAAATCCGATTTTTTTCTTAAAAATTAATTTTTTTTCTCAAAATTCCGATTTTTTTCCTAAAATTCTGACTTTTTTTTCTTCAAAATTCTGACTTTTTTTTCTTAAAAATCTGATTTTTTTCTTGAAAATCCGACTTTTTTCCCACAATTCTGACTTTTTTTTCCTTAAAAATCCATTTTTTTTCTTAAAAATCTGATTTTTTTCTCAAAAATTTGACTTTTTTTTTCTCAAAATTCCGATTTTTTTTCTCAAAATTCTGACTTTTTTCTTAAAAATCCGATTTTTTTTCCCATAAAAAATCAGATTTTTTTTCCCATAAAAATCAGATTTTTTTTCCTTAAAAATCCAATTTTTTTCTTAAAAATCCAATTTTTTCTTTAAAATTTATTTTTTTTGTCAAAATTCCGATTTTTTTCCCAAAATTCTGACTTTTTTTTTCTTGAAAATACGACTTTTTTCCATAAAAATCTGATTTTTTTTCTTAAAAATCAAATTTTTTTCTTAAAAATCCGATTTTTTTCTTAAAAAGTGATTTTTTTTCCCATAAAAATCCGATTTTTTTCCTCAAAATTCAGATTTTTTTCTCAAAATTCAGACTTTTTTTCCTTAAAAATCTGATTTTTTTCTTAAAAAATGGATTTATTTTTTCTCAAAATTACGATTTTTTTCCCAAAATTCCGATTTTTTCTTAAAAATCTGATTTTTTTTTTCTTGAAAATACAACTTTTTTTCTTAGAAATCCGACTTTTTTTCTTAGAAATCAAATTTTTTTTCATAAAAATCAGATTTTTTCCCTTAAAAATCCAATTTTTTTCTCAAAAATTTTATTTTTTTCCGTAAAAATCTGATTTTTTTTCCTTAAAAATCCAATTTTTTTCTTAAAAATTAAATTTTTTTTTCCTAAAAAATCCAATTTTTTTTTTCTTAAAAATCTGATTTTTTTTTCTTAAAAATCAGATTTTTTTCTTAAAAATTTGACTTTTTTTCCTCAAAATTCAGACTTTTTTTTTCTTAAAAATACGATTTTTTTCCATAAAAATCCGACTTTTTTTTCTTAAAAATCCGATTTTTTTCTTATAAATTTTATTTTTTTTTTCTCAAAATCCTGACTTTTTTTTCTTGAAAATCCGACTTTTTTTTGGTTAAAAATCCGATTTTTTGTTCCATAAAAAATTAGATTTTTTTTTTCCTTAAAAAATTCTGACTTTTTTTTTTCTTAAAAATCAAAATTCACTTTTTTTTCTCAAAATTCCATTTTTTTCTCAAAATTCTGACTTTTTTTTCTTAAAAATTCGATTTTTTTTCACAAATAAGACATGAACATGTTTCCATAATTTCTCTTAATATAATCCATCCTTCATTCTGTTCTATAAAACATCAAAGATCAGCGATTAGAGCTGAATGAAAACATTTGCATTTTTAACTATATTTGCATAATACAGATACACATGAATCTAATATGCTGTGCTAATGTCTGCAATTAGCCAGAATATGATTTCCCATTTCTTCACTTTAAACTTTGACACAAGAGAATTCACACACACACACACACACACACACACACAGCGTACATCTTCACACAGGAGTGCCTCTACAATATACACACACAGACACACTTTTCCTCTCAGTCTCCGTGGGATTCCACGAGCTGCCAGTTCTTGACAGCAAGATAAATAATAATCCTCTGATGGATGCTGCCGTGAAGTGAAAGCTAAAGGGAGATTTAATAAAATCCAATAGAATCTAATTGGAGTGGCACAAGCATGTGTGTGTTTATGTGTGTGTGTGTTTCTATAGTGGAAGTACCTTTGTAAATCAAGGTTTGTTATTTGAGTTTTGGAACATTAGATTTTTGTTGGTAGAAAGAAGAGCTTCAGTAAACACAGCTGACAGGCAGTCCTCCACAGGTACTGTCTGTTCTCGGTCTGTCCATGTTTTAATATATTCTGCCGCTCATTGAATACCCTGGTGATTTTTGTCACATTATTACACTGCGTAGTTTGGCAGAAGAAGCTGCACACACCCTAATATTCCTCTTTGTCACAGGCTACATCTCTATTAGTGGATGTTGTGTACTGAATGGAGAAAGGTTGATTTGTTTAATGAATGGTTCTTCATTTTCAACATCACATTCACTTTCTTGATTAGGATTAGGTGAGAAGATTGCTATGAAGCCAGGACCAGCAGTTAAATTAGCTTAGCTTAGCACAGAGACTGGATATCACTGCCAAGAAACGGTTACAGTTTTTTTTTTTTTGCAGGATTTGAGCCAGACTGGACTAATTGTTGCACCCAGCTTTCAGTCTTTATGCCAAGACAGTAGCTTCATGACAGCCTAGCTTTGAAAGTGTTGAAGTGGAGAAAAACAGCAACCTTTGTGCTCTGTCCAAACTAAAAAAAAAAACTATGACAACTCTGGAACTTACTAATTAACATCATATCTGATGTTGTTTTTACATATTTGTGTATGAATTTGTGTGCAAGTCTTTATGCTAAGCCAGTCTAAGGTAGAAAAATGATTATTATTTTTGGTGACTTCAGAGCATTTCCCGTTCCACCTGTGAAAAATGATTCCTTAAATTCTTATTAAAAAGTAACTTAATACCAGTTAACCCCATCGCCCAATTTAAAAAAGGTTTAAAAAATACAAATTACGGCCATTTCCAGCTCGTGGATTTGGGGGAAAGAACAGCAGCGGGGGATTTCTGATACGGATGATGAGGTTTTTATGTAATCTTTCTGTTTCAAGAATATTTTGTTTTTTTCAGAGTCAAAGAGAGGAAATTGCTTTCTTCCTTTCTCAGGAAATAATTCTGCTGACAGCTACAATACCTTGGCATTATTAACCCTTTTTATTCCCACTGCTCTCTGATTCTAAGATTAATGTTTAATTGGTCTGCAGTGCTCTCGATTGTACTAACATGAAGGCAGTCCGTTCATAAACTCGTGATGAATGATTGATCAGTTCTGCACTGTGCTATCCTCTTGAAGTCCTCATTATTAATTCAATTTGTGTGCCTCCTATGATTCTGACATCATAAAATTAATCTAACAAATGAATAGTACCAACGTTTCCCGCCTGCTGCGTATGAACACATCGTGTATTTAAATCCACAAAAGCACCTGCTAGCTTACAAGCGTAAAGTGCTAAAGTCAGTAAAACCTCTTGTGGAGCTGCGTTTGCTGTGACGGAGGCTCAGAAACAAAAACCCAAAGACAAATGAACTTCCGCCGTCCTCAGTGGGGCTTGAAGACGGTGAAAGGTAAATCTGGATGTAATTAAAATGACAGCATGGGTAAACTTCCTCTCACTCTCTCTCCCTGTGTTGTGAGCGCTCTCCGGGGCCAAAATAACTTTCATAATTACGAGTGAATTGATCGTTGACTTTGCCTCCATCAGGAGAGGCTGCGAGAGGAGAACAGCGCAGAGCAGCTTGTGAATGTAATGCACTGCTTTAAAGTCTTCATTATTTCAGCAGTGCTGTGAACGGAGGGCAGGAAGGCGACTCTAAAATCAGCAGGTGAGGGATCACAGGCGTTTTATTTTGTCATATTTGTCAATTTGGGGCTTTTAATTTGATACTAATTAATAAAATCAAGTTAAATTGAAGTATTTTGTTTCTCTTAGAGTGCTGTAACTTTCCCTTAACTTTTCCTCTCGAGCCGGCTCATACCTGCCAACCTTCGCATTGTGTATTTTTGCAGTAGAGTGTGTAACAGTAGCACAGACTGGCTGCACAGACAGCGTTCACACTTCAGTGCACCAAACAACAGGAGAGACTGCGCTCTAATTTCCACATTTCTCATGAAGTCTCATGTGAACGTGTGATAAACAACACGACGGAGATGGCACGTAACAGAGCGCACGTCATAGCGCCGCGCACCTGTCAACATACGCCGTCAAGTTATGCCACGACCACAGATTGGACTCAACCAGTTTTAATCATTTCTTTCTTTCCTCCCTCGATTACCAGCTTGTTTCACGACAGGAGGTTCACATTCTGTCATGACTGCAGCTGAAACAGGACGTGAGACCCGACACTTTTAATCATTTCAGCCAATCAGCACACATCTGTACCAATTAGCTCTGTGCATTTGTTGAATTAGCTCTATACAGAGCTTCCAGTCACGTGATCTTCTAAAACTGCACCAAGTTTAGGAAGAATAGCAGTTAATTTAAACCAGTAATGAGCTCTCCAATTACTCTGAATTGTTTGATTGGGCCAGAAATAGACAATTTACCTCTTTTCATGTCTGCCAGTGGCGATGGCTGACAGACACAGAGCTCGATAGCGTCATGTGAACTCCAATTTTTCACTGTTACAACACCTTTTGGTATAACATGTCGCCTTTTCCAAAAAGTTTGATGTGAAATGTGAAGCTGTCCTGCTAAATTTAGCAGAGAAATATTATGGGACGTTTAGAATACCTTCAACATGCGAACAAGACTTGTTTGTTGATTTCAGCTCAGCGTTCAACACGATCTCTCCCATGGAGCTAATTAGCAAACTTAACACTCTGGGCTTAAGTATCACACTCTATCGCAAACAGACCTCAGACAGTTCAGAGAAGCAGTCACACTTCCTGTTGAACATCAGAGGCCTTCAGGGCCATGAGCTCGGCACGCTCTTCTTCGCACCCTACACCCACAACACACTATCAGCCGGATTTCAGGGAACAATCAGGATTCACATCGACACTGATAACTACAGACGGCTCAACATCAGCAAAATCAAGAAAAACTGTTTACATCACTGGAGCTCAGGTGTAACAGCTCCACCGTGGTCAAGAAATCTCAGAAACACCTGAATCTTTTAAGGAAGAAGAAAAACCATCCGACATGTGCACGGCCTAGGACAGGAGGGCTCTGATGCCTGGCCTAGCGTAAAGACTGGACACTGGGGTAAAGCGCTCGGTTAAATGTTGAAAAATCTGCCACCAAGACCTCCAAAACACACTTAAGGCCTCTAATTTGTCCTCATTCTCAATCTGTGCTCAAACAGAAATGTAAAAATGATCATTTGGGATTTTAAGATGAGTCGTAGTTGGATGAAATAAACAACAAGACCCTGCGCCATGATGAGATTTCCTAAAATGCTAATGAATTAATTACATTTATTCTGTCCTCTTTTCTTGGATCACACAAGCGTTTTGAGAAGAGTCCGACACGTTACCTCATCAGTTGGACCGCACGCTCCCTCTGAGGGTTAGTGACTCTTAGTCACACCAGCTTTCATCTGGCTGCTGTCGGACTCCTGTAGGGATGTTACTGCCAGGACCAGAGAGCCGAGAGATGACGAGTTTGCTTTTGTTCCTGTGAACTTAATCGGCCGTTTTTTTCCCTCCATGAAAGGTCTGTAATGGAGAAAAAAGTTTTACACATACTGTATGTGCAACATTTAGAGTAATAATGCCGATTTTGCTGCCATATTTCCAAAGAGAGTCATTACTGTCCTGGAAAAGAAATCCTTTGATACTCAGACAGGATGGTGCCATGGGTCGGACAATCTACGACTGTGGTCCACAGTGAAACATCTCAACAACTAGAAGAACTTTAATAATATTTGGAGCAGGTGTTCATGGTCCCCAGAGGATGGATGCTAATTTGGTGATCGTCTAACTCGTCTAACTTACCAAAGCTTGAGGCTACTTAGCCACTTCTTAAAAATAAAGCTGCACCAGGTGTTTTTACACATTTGCATCATCATCAAGTTGTGAGGAAAAACTGCAACAAAGTGAACTGTTAAACAAAATGCTTATTTTTAATGGCGAGATTCATTTCTGCAGCTTTGTTCGCATTATATTATTTCCGTCCTTTCCAATTATTACTGCCGGAATTTAATTTTAGCACGGCGTAAGTGTGAAGTCAGACCAGAAATAACAAGGCACTGAAACTGAAGTCGAGCGTTTTTGCTGCAGCTGTGTTGGGTGATTTTAGGTTAATATGATCCCTGTTTAACTTCCTTACAACGTGCAAAGAGCTCCAACAATTAGCTGTAACATCTGGATGTGCATTTCACTCTCCTCTTTGCTCCTGCAGCCGGCCAGCAAGCCGATAAATCGCTACGATCGACAGCAAATATGATGTTGAAGCATGTTTCTGCTTCGTCGCCCTGGCATGAAGTATACAGGTAGTTTATATGAAGTATAAGGCTCAGGACATGACAGATGACTCGCACGCAGGACGCCCCGCACCTCAGCAGCCAGCCTGTCTGAACAGATTTGCTGTAATGTGGAGAAATGGGAACAGAGAAGTGGCCTGCGATGTGGAGGGAAGAGAAACAGAGACAGAGGAGGGAAAGGGGCATGACAGACAAGAGAAGTTGTTAATGCATTCCTGTGATCTGTGGCCTGAAAACAGACAAGTGGCACACACAGAAAGAAAGACAGTAACAGAGAAAAAGAGAGATGCTAATACACAGAAAGGATGAAAGCGATAGAAGACAATCAGTGTGAAAACGAAAGGGAAAGAGTGAAGGAGCGCGCCGGGCGAGGCTGACACTTTGTCAGAGGAGAGCTAGTTGTCAGATGGGCTAATGCCGCCGCGGTTCAAGTCCCTCTTAAAGACGTCAGATCACACAGGCAGATTGCCCGTGGAGGATTTGAGGCAGGCGCCCGCCAGGGGAGCTGGGGAAATTGCATTTGCTGCCTGCTACAAGATCCTGATAAGAGCAGATTTGTTCTAAGAACGCAATGACAGGGCAAGGTTATCGCAAAGCCGCCTGCCCTGCCTGCCGCAGAGGGGAGGAGAGGAGTGGAGAGGCTTCCTAACACTCCTGAAACCCTCAGAGAAGACGAGGAGGAGCTCCTATTATGGAGGAAACACGATGATGCTTGGCCATAATGTCTCCCAGCAGAACAGCAGAGCGAGCAACAGATCTTCTCCCACTAAGTCTCGTGTCCATCTGATCCGTACACGTCACGTGCTGCATAAACTTCCAGATCAATGACCGTGAAAAATATGAGTTCAAGTTCTTTGAAATGTTATGGTGTGTGTGTGTGTGTGTGTGTTGACTGTGGTCTGAGGCCACAAGTGTTCAGTGTGCCGTTGTTGAGTGATTGCGCTGCCGGAGTCAAGACAAGCCGATGATAGGCAAAGGTGACAGAGCGCTAGAGGAGGTGTGTGTGTTTGTGAGTGTGTTTGACTCCAGATGTGTGTGTCAGAGCTCTTTTAATCAAACAGTTGTGAGATCAGACTGAAACCAAACGTCGTGTTTCTAAAGATTTCAAAGACGGCGCACGATCACAGCACAGCTGGGCGTATGCGTGAAGATACAGACGTTCTGCACAGTAAAGCAGAGAAAATATTCTTAACATAAAGTACACCAAAAATGAAATATGTTTTTATGCTGGCTCCGTCCACGGCAGTGCACTTTGGTTCTCACGGATCACCGTCTACTGTAGATAACAAACACACGAGACTGTATAAAACGTGGACGAAGCCTTAATATAATGTGAACAGGTGTACAGTGAGCAGTTGTATAGACCAAAACTGTTTTTTGTACCAGGCTGTAAACAAGTTAATTTCTGCTGTCTAACATGGGGACTTATGGAGACTGACTCACTTCTGGAGCCAGCCTCAAGTGGACGTTTGAGGAACTGCAGTTTTATTCATAGAACCATGATTCTTACCAGGGTGCGGAGAGGCCGAATGCATACTCTTTAATAACAACTGTCCTATAAACCATCAGCGTTTAGGAAGCTTTGACAGACAGGAAGAGAAGAACCAACAGCATTTAAAAGACAATATAACAAGTTAAGTAACGTATAATGATAAATTACATAAAACAACAATAAAAATAGAAAGAAGAATGAAAAATAACTACGCCCGAACCATCCCTGTCTCCATACACTGTTCTGTAAGTGTAAATTTTACATATATTTAAGCTAAAAAATAAGATACATCAGTGTTTTATAGTCCTGCAGCTCTACTGAAAATCTTTTCTGTCCTGTTATGTCCCCTAAAAAAAAAATCAGCTTGATGTCTCACACCAGAATCATTTTATAGCTTCATGTGTGTGTCTGTGGGTGAAAAGAGAGACAGGCAGGCCAGGTTAGTTCAGAGAACGACGAGCTGTGTCTGTCTGGCAGTCTGTCATTCTTACGGAGAGAGAGAGAGCGTTGGTCAAGAGGAAGAGAGACGGAGAGAGACGGAGCGAGCGAGGAAAGTAAAAGTTCAAAGAAGAATGTGTCGAGGTGTGAGCTTTGAAGGTTTAAGGCTGTCAAAACCTTAATCTATCTGTCATGATGTGTGTGAACGCCGGGCTTAAAGTTGGACTGATGTCATTTGGACAGCCAGTGCCCATCACAAGGCGCTTCCAGCTGACACGTTACACGACTTTCTCCTCAGCCTCCTGCAGACAGTCAGTGTCAGGCGGAGGACGATGTGTCTGTAAATCTGTAAATAACGAGGCCGAGGTGTAAATACAACCAAACAAAATGAAACTTTAATAAGAATTAGAGACTGGAGGCCGGTGAAGCATGGGATGAGATACGAGTACAAATACACTAACAAACAAATTAAAATGTAATAACGCACAAATTATCAGACAAATCATTCCTATGAAAGCTACTCGACTTCTCTGAGAATTATAGATTCGTACTAATGAGTTTCTGCTTCTAAATACCAGAAAAAAACAAACAAGCAATAAATTAAAGTTTAAAAAAATCAAACCAGAGACGTTAAACTCATCAAATTTAGAGATTTGGGCTTTTTGTGTTTATCCTTTTTTATTATTTACACCCTTTCAGATAAAACAGGCATTAATCATATGTATTATTTATTATTATTATTATAATATATCATCAGTTAAAAGAGCTTAGTTCTTATTAAAGGAGCTTAGGTTGCTTATTTCTTTAGCTCCTGAGGTGTTTAACCCAGGAGCGACCTCGGTTGAGGTCCACGCGTTGTTCTTCAGTACATCGGTAATCGTTTATTTTCCATCCGCTCGAACAATAACGTGAACAGTGACCTCTGATTATCGCAAAGCGCCACCTACTGTGCACACAGGAAGCAACGATTTCATTCTGGCATCATTCTGAGGTAACAAAAACAAAACAGATCTTATTATCAGCTGATTTCACGTCATATTCTGCAAACAGAGCCAACTAAGTCTGACACTCTGGACCTTTAAGATTACACGTGGCAGATGTCTTCTCTCTTCCTCACGTGTGATAACATAATTAAAAAGCATTTAAGTGGATCTGATGTCACCTCACCATCTTGGCACATGATGCAGTGATTGATTCATGACTGCAGAACTTAAGAGGGTTGTAAGAAGCAACCACACCCTCAAAAGCTACTAATTCTGGACTTAAGTTGTGTGTCCACTAAATCTGAGTTTAATTGCAATCAATGACGACCTTTGGCATCAATATTCGTGTAGTTTTTAAGCCACGTCTGTCAGATATTTTAGTGCTTTCTAAGAAATCTGTCTTTATTACACCTTACATGTTGAAAACTGGCGGTTTCAGTAACTCCCGTACGACCTGAACCTGAGGATTTCTTCCCAGCTCTCTGCGATGATTCAAACCTCGCAGAGTAAGGTGGAAGGAAACTTCAGGATTTGGGAGATTTGCTGGGTACTTGAACAAATTTAGGGAGTGTGCCATCTCCTGAATCACGGGCTGCAGAAGTCGTGCTTGTGCGACGAGAGCGACTCGCTTGAGCTTTGTTCTGCATCTCTATTTTTAGACGATTACAACTGTTTGAAATCTGATGTGAGAGAGTCGTGACGGAGTGAGAGAAAGAGAGGTGTGAATTTTCCAAATCAGCAATACAGCGGTGTGGACAGGCTCATGGTTTGATGTACTGTTTTATCAATGTGTGTGTGTCAGGTGTTTTAGTCCATGCGTGTGTGTGTGTGTGTGAGGTAGATGTTCTTACTGGGTGTGATTTAGTGCCTGCGGAGGTAAATTAAATCATTTCTCAAGGCCTCTCCTGTCAAGTCTGTCACATAGAAAGATAACACTGTCGATGCAAACCTCATCTTCACACAAAACACTGTTGGAGCAGACCGCAGAGGAACTAACTGGCTCAAACCGAACAATTAAATATGATATGTAAATCATTCAGCGCGACCTTGATCAGGGTTAATAACTTAGATTAACGTAAGACTTCATTGATTTTAGGGGGGGTGTCAAATGCTACCTAGATTATGAAAGAATTAAAATCAGCATGATGCATCATTAGAGAGATTAACACAATAATGCATCAATAATTATAATTCAATAATGTAATAAACATGCCACGTTCTGCAATAAAGTAAATATTATGCTTAGTAACGGTTATAGAGGCTGCCGAGCTCCGGTTCTGGCACGACACTGGCTCCACTCCCATTCATCCAAACCTGGTGCCTTACACCTTATCTTTCTGATGGTCCAAAACACCTGTGGTACAGATACAGGCTGCATAAAATATGACAAAAGTCAGTGAAATAGTTGGTGGTGTGTGACTTAGTGCCGTAAAGCGTTACGTACTTCTCGTGGGTGATCGTACCCGGAGCCCAAAGTTACGTAGTACGAATGACAGAGACACCGTTCACCTGATTACAAGTCAGTGTAGCATCAAAATGATTTTAAACCACCTTTTGTGGTAGAAAAGTTACACGGTGTTGCTTTAAAGTTTGCAGGTTTTTGTGGCATCTAGAGGTGTAAGTGAAAAGCTCATTAGCTGCTGCTAATCTCGTACAGGGGACCACGCGTCAAAACGCAACAAGAAGCATTAGACAGACGCGTGTTTACCATCACACGTTGTCAGTGCAGAGATACGATAAGACACACCAGAGAATTCACACATCATTTGGTCGACTGACTTCATGACGAGCAAATAAACTCATTTGCGTTGTCATTCACTGTCTGAATCGTCGCGATCACGTTCCTATTAAAATTTCTAACAGTAGTCTACGAGGGCCTTTTTGTTTGAGATGCTGCTGAAGTATTTAGTACCGTTTAGTGGAGAGCAGCAAAGCTCAGTAGTGACACTAGCTGCGGTTAGATAGATGGAACCCTGTCGTGCTATAAATCATACTCTTATTAACTCGTGGGCAAGCGAATGTAAAGTCACATCGGCCTCAGGGGAGCCTGCAGCACAAGGCTGTTTTCACTCTGGGCGATTCTTTTAGCCTTCAGCCGGCGGTCACGGTCAGATTATGGCCTGGATTCACAGCTAAGTCATAGAAAAGACACACAGTGTATTAACAGTGCGCGTATGTTGGTGGGCATGCGTGATCGCTTCATTTCCAAAGAGCTGTATTAGACTGCGCAATGACGAAGGAAACAAGATTGGAGAGAAGTCAAAATGACAAACAGAATTTACTTTTTTGTTGTTTTATATCACAACAATCTTTTAATCTCTTGGATTTATCTCGGGGCTCCCGAAGGTCTTCAGACGACAGATCGTTCTTTATGTTTTAGGAAAACCCTTCCACCAAATTTTTGACTTGATCACCAGAAATATCTCAAATCCAAGAAGACTCGAGCGTTCCTCTTGCATTGTACTCATAAACATTACAGAGCACAACCACGCCCTTAAAGGGATAAATCCTAAATCCTTTTGCTGTTAATTGTCCTCTGATCTTGGACAAACAAGGAGGAAATCAAGGAGATGGTTTGAATAATAAATCACGACATGAAGCAAAGAGCATGACCCTCATGACGAAACAGATCTGCGATGAGGGGGCTGTAACCGTCCTCAAATTTCAGTGACCAGCAGGGTGGTCGCGGCCATTCCCGACGATTTTTGTGATTCCACCAGAAGAGCCGCTTCCAGTTTCAAAAGTGTCCCAGGAGCTCTGCGCTCCGGAGAGACTGTGCAGCTCTTCTATTTCTGTGGGATGTCACGACCGGCCGCTTTATGGACCAAAACAACGTGGCTAAGACTTCACAGAGCTGTGCCTGGTGTAATCTGGTTGTAATACATGAAACCGTCACAAATGTCAGATTTCCATCATGTTTTTTTAACATTTCAAGTTTGACTTGCGCTCATTTCTCACGTCTTACACTCGTTTAACAGCACCCGATTGGAAAAGTAGCACCACCAGCACGTGATGGTGAGGAAACCTGCAATTTTTTTTGCCAAATTTTCTCGAAATTCGGTTAAAATTTCCGAAACATTTCGTTTAGGCACGCCAGGTGTTTTCAGGTAGATACTGTACGCTCTATACTGTCACAAACTAACATTTAAACTAGCTGTTAAAAGCAGTTTGTCTACCTGAGGAATGAGTTTAGCTTACCTCTTTAATTCCTTTACACATATGAGCACACACACCCACACACACACAAACACACACTCCTTTCTACCTGCCAATATATCACAGCCCCTAGGTAGGAAGATTGATGGCATTAAATTGCTTCTATCCAGGTTTTTTTTTATCAGGATTTACAGGCGTCGCTGTACCTAGAGCCTTCCTGCACCACTCCCTTCCATAAATCATGCTTTTTCACCTTACCACCACTATACACACACACACGCACACACACAGGTGCCACACACATGCACAAACACCGCGGCACACAAATGTACACACACATAGACTTTGGGATATGGCTGTAACAAGATGGATGACCTCCTTGCCGTCTGCTGCCAAAACGAACCTTAAACCGCGCACACACACACACACACACAAACAACTCAGATGGAGCAACACATGTACATTTTGACTCTGTAATGGAAAATGTCAATCTCTGTCGATGGCAGGCCCTGGAAACGCAGTGATTCCTTCCCTTCCACCCATCGCTCTCATTATAGGAAAATGTCACCTCATTTCCAGAGTACACGTCGCCTGATTAATTTCTGAAAAGGGGAACGAGAGAGAGAGAGACAGAGATGGCGAGATGGAGAGCGGTGGCATCTGTCCCCGAGTACTGACGATGTCGAGCTGTTGTTTTGGGTGTCTGGATTTGTGTGGCAAAATGTGGCTGCGTGAGGCAACAAGGTGCTTGACCCTGCTCGGCCTGGCGGAATAACCCAAGTGGTGGCAGCAGGCTTAGCAGGCGAGCCCTGACATACGTCTTCCAGTTCCCAAGAGGCCTCTGGGTGCTTCATTGTTGGATGTGCCTGGAAACCTTCAACAGGGGAACTACCTCAACTGGTCGCTTTCAAGGTCTCCCTGGAACTCCTCACCCCGTCGCTAAACGGTTTCAAGAAATTCATGTCAGATGGTCAAACAACATCTGAACCCGCTGAACCACCAAACGACCTTCATAAAAGCAGGACTTGACGTACTTCCTTAAGTCCTCTTTTTTCCTTCTATACATATCATGAATGCCCTCCAGAAGTCTCGTCCTGACAGCGTGGGCCATTATCCTCATTTATAGGCAATTATCACGTCTTGGTTCTCTGTATGACAGCGGGCCTTTCACTCTGCCTTTAAGCGTGACCATTCGGAAAAGCCATAAACACATTTGTCTTCTGACATGACTGCATGACACTTTCTTTCAAAGCTCTTAGCAGCAAGGACATCCTCTGGATGGAAATCATTGCAGGCATATTTAACAGCTATCTCATCTTTTAATTGAAACCCTGAACTCATGACCACAGGTGGAACGGACTGGAAAACCAGAAGCCTGGGTTTTAGTTAGTGCGATACAATGCCTGCAGAACTGTGCTCAAACGCTGCACCAGTTTGATGGTCAATCACATGCTACATTTTACAGCTACCTATCAACAAGACTGCAGGACACTTCTGGAGTCATTTTCTGAAGGGGGCAATTAATCCACTGTTTTCTTGTGTAGAATTATGATGTAAAAAGAGCTCCATCATCAGCGAAGAGTGCAGGTGAAATTCAAATCACCAAACTAAACTTCTTTCTTCAAAAATCACCAAAAGATTAAAAAAATAACCAAGAATTCAGACCAAGAATCAACTTTCGTGGATGTGAAATAAAGCCAACATGAAAGTACCGCAGTTCCTCAAACGTCCACTTGAGGCTGGCTACAGACGCCCCCAAGCCTCCGTGTTAAAATGTCCACAGTCCATATCTTTGCCTATTTTTGGATTTTAGTGAGAAGCCGGCGGAGGCAGGACTGCCAGGATGGTGACTTCAGAGGCACCACACTCTGAGCTTCGGACAGATGTAGACAGTGAATGAGAGTGAGGGAGCACTGGTGTCGAGAAAGCATCATAAAAAGTTACTTGTTTCATAGCGTTTACGTTCAGCACAAATAAACACACCTCCAGCAACCCCCTACCTACATGCTGCACACACCCTAGAGTGCACTTCTACATCACTGTGGCATGTGGAGAAGTTAAACAACCGCACAGGTTTGCACCAGCTGGGTGTCAAGGTGAACTTAACCCGTCATGAAGCTGCCTCTCTGAGCACACACAGACAAAACTCCCGCTGATCTTCTCATCCAACTATTTGTGAGAAAAGTGTAACGATTTCCCGAAAGTCTTGGAGCGTCGCCTTAGACGACACTGCTAACAGCGGCTGCAGGCATGAGAAGCAGAGGAGGAAATAAGCCAGAAAAACAGACGATGGCAGACAAATGAGGTGAAGGCAAACAGGAGAGGAGAGGCAGCGAAGTGTTTTACAGCTGCTAAATAATTAGAATCAGATACAACAGTGGCATTCTCCCTCCCCGCCTGTCATAAACTGGATAATGCAAACAAATGACCCTCAAATTGAAAACTGCGGGACAACACTGGAGTGTACCCTGTCTCATCACAGTCACACACACATAAATAAACACACACACACACCTAGGGGCACCGAAAAGATACAGTTTACAATCCAAATTATAGTGTGATGACAGTCCAATTCTTTTTAATTTAAACACTAATTAAATCCCCCTGTTGCTTTTTGTTGTCACACACCATGTATTCTGTGTGTGTGTGTGGGCGTGTGTGTGTGTGTGTGCACTCGAAAATTGAATATTGAATTACTGTACCTTCAATCACAAAAAAGAAAGAAAAGTTCCCGCTGACTTGTTTTGAATACAAATATTTCATCAGCCTTTCCACACGGGAGTTCTTGTAAGCAAGACCGAACGTAACCTTCATAATCATTACCAGCCTAATGCCGCCTTACTGATGCTAATGAACATCATTTGGAGCTTCAATTGACCATATCGCCGAATAAAAGAACTTCACATCTTCCAGAAGTTAGTATGAATGTGTAAATACAGACCGGGATAATTGCTTGCCTCCTATCGTCTCGTGAAATCAGAGATTGTTTCGTATTCAGCTATTGTCCAGGGACGACAGATGAAATATTAAACTGAGGTAAAGTACAAATGAAAATAAATGAATAACGGGTGGTAAGAAAGGGAGTTCACTAAACCGTAACCACAGGCAAAGTATTTACCGTGATATCATTTACCAGGAAAACGTCTGAAGTTCTGGAGGAAAGTGTTGTTTTCCAAATGATTCACGACGAAGTAAAGTCGTTACGGCGGTACTGCTTTGTTGCTTTCTAGAGGTGAGAGTCAGTAAACTGCTGTTAGCTGATGTTAGCTCAGTTTGTTAGCCGGGCTGCCCAGACTGTGAGCTCAAAGCACCGGGGGAGTGTTACAGGCGTTTTGGACGACCGGGAGGAAGAAGAGGGGCTGGTGTCGTGCCAGAACGGGAGCTGTGCAAGCAGCCTTAATAGACATAATAACAGAGGCAAAAAGACCAAACACGGTAAGAAATGTCTGTAGATTTTACAGTGTAAAACTGCCAAACTGTGGCAGTAAAATACACCACGAAGTATGATTTCTGTACACAGTAAAACAGTCATTGTTCAAAACCTTTAATTGTAGGCCATTTTAAGGGAATTTATACAGAACAAAAGTACAATTTTAAATTATATACTGTGCAATATTACAGTTTTTGTTTGTAAAATCTACGTGGATTTTAAATGTGGACTAAAACGCTAACCTTAAACATGAAATAAATAGTACTAGTAACCTATTAGTGTAATATTACCAACCACAGCTGCCATTTTTCTACCGTAAAAACAGTTTTAAAACATCTCAATAGACTTCTCTTCATGCATGTGTCTTGTCCTTGTACTGAGTGTGTAAAGCAGTCGAGCTCTGGCCCTCTGACAGGAAAACTCTATCTTGGGATATTTCCTGCTAAGCAGAAGAAAATGCAGCTATCTACTGCAGGTAACACTCCCATCTGTCACACAGAGGAATAAGGAGGAGGAACAGGGCCGGCACACACACACATGCATGCAGGAAACTCATCTTAAATCTCTCTGTCTTTTGTCAGTGTTTCAATTTCACTGTACACTTCTTGCACCAGTGAGCTGATAGAGAAAGTGAGAAGGCTGCAGAGGAATGACAGAACAAAGAAAAGTGTCACTGTCAGCTCGACTGAAACTCACCAAAATGAATAAAGCTCTTCCAAATTTTCTTTTTTACTTCAAACGGGAGCGTCCTTTCATTCACGATCTGCCGGCTGAGCGGTCGGCCTGTAACTTATTCTTGAAAGAGTGAGTTGTTTTGAAGCTTTCACACATCTTACATCTCTGTGGACGGACACAACTTTTTTTTTTTTTCCTCCTTCATAATTGGTCCATCAGAGCCAAATATGAGCACATCACAGCCCTGACTCCACCGACACAAACTTCTGATGCAACAGCCTTTGAAATTACTTGTTGATATATGCAAATACATGAAAGATAAAATGCCGTTTTCTTCAAAAATCCAGCCCAGGAAAAATGGAAAAATCAACAGTTTCTATAAATAGAAAACCCAGAAGTTGTAAAAATCACCTCATGGAGGATTCCCCCGACAGAAAAGCAGCATCTTTAGATTAAAAGTTCCTTCGTGACAATGGGAACAGAGTCTCAACCTTTAAAGCAGCATTATGACTCCACCTACAGAAGAACATCGCGGCGCTAACAACACTGACAATGACTCTTTACATCTGCTCTTCTGCGAGACGTGACGCCTAAATATTTAATCCCAGAGGTGACAGTTCACCGTGTTTGCACGACCTGGGCACGTGCGCTATATTTTAGATTTGTTTGAAGCATTTACACACGAGACGAGAAGAAAGCGCTCATCTAAAATTTCATCTTATCCGCTCTGCGCTCTCTGCCTCACTCGTGAAAAGAGTCGCTCTGCTCTTCACAGGCATTCGAATTGGCACAAGTTCAGTGCTTAATGGAAACACTAACACTGTCAGAAGCTATTATGTACAGTGTGTGTGTGTGTGTGTGTGTGTGAGCGCCTATTGGAGAGTCGAGGGGCTCTTTGTAGGCCACAAAAAAGGTAAATGTCACCTTCCCTTTGGGGTTGCGGCTCTCATACTGTCATTCCAGTGAAGAGGGAGTGCTGACAGTGTAACTGTGTGTAAAGGCTGAAAAGGTAGAGCCTGTTCTCTTTGTCTCTCTTTATCTCTTCACCTCTGATTCTTTCTCTCGTGTCACAAACCCTCTTAGTCACTCTGACCTTGTTGGTGATTCACATGTAAAGAAGCAGCAGCCACCTGAAAGCGACATAAATTAGTAAACAGCCGAGCGAAGTATTTCCTCAGATGCGGATGAAACAGTCCGCCCACACCGACACGGCGGCTGCATTGTCTGATTATGTAATGTTTTTTTTTTTTAATTCCTGAAGTTTGAGCGTGCACGGAGATGAAAAATAAAAGCGGTTTAAACAGATTTTTGTGTTGTAACTTTGGATTGAGACAGAAACCTTTTTAAACGTAGCAGAGCAGCCAGAAAATGTTGAGAGTGACGGGGGAAGTTTTTCTATCTTCATTTTATGTTTTCTTGATTAAAACACATTTTCAACTTTTTTATGTGGCATGTGGCAAGAAAGTGTAACATGATTTTAAATTCTGCTGCTGTCACGTGATCAAAATATAACCTGCATTAACTTTAAGAGCTCATTTAACGCCTCGTACGTCAGTTGAATATTGATTAAACATTTTATGAATGATTAAAGAATCAAAATGTGCTTGGGTTTAAAGTAATATGTGGCATCAAGGAAATTCATATTTCTTCTATTACACAGCTGTCAGACTGTGAGAATTAACAGTTAGAATAAACTTAAAGAATAAAATAATCTGAATATCTCATTTGAGAATAATGTTTATCATATTATTGATGCATTAACATGCATCACTTTAATATTTCAGCAGATATTTTTCATATCATAATTTATTTGTTGTGCATTTTGTATTTTTTATTTAAATCTGTAAAGTAACTAAATTTTAAAAAGTACAGTCGAAGTGTCAAATATCTGCAAATGGAAATATTCCAGTGAAGCATGGAAACCTTAAATTATCCTTAATTTGAGCAAATATATTTATTATATAATAATACATTTTAACACTTTGAATCTCTTCTTTTGTTGATCGACCTGATACGCTGGGCAGTGGGATGAAACTATTTGCTTTAATGGAAACTCTCCCTGCTCCAGAGTTTATTTCTGCTTCTTCCAGCTGGTGGAAATATTCAGCATTCTGTCCAATATTTCCAAAACAATCACACTTCATTTTCAGGTGTCTCGCTGAATTTCCTTTGGTTTGTCGCTCTTTGTCTCTTTCTTTGTCCAATCCATCTCCCTCTGTCTCACTCATGAGAATGGCAACCCTGCTGGGTGGAAAGCAATTACAAAGTGCGCAGATCATTTTCATTTACACTTGTTCCACACACACACACACACAGGCCAGATTGTTCCAGTGGTGTTGATTTGTTTTTCTTATTTTAGAATTCAACTTCCTCCCCTCCTGATCCAGATCTCATTTCCTGACACTTAACCCACTGGGAACTCTGAGTACACATGTTCGTCTGTGTGTGTTTGTGAACATGGTGATGCGTGATGCGCGGAGCTTTCATTACGGACAGACAGATGAGATTTTATTCGACCTCGGCAGAGAAACACAAAACTCAAAGAAAGTTCATATTGTGGGTATCAGAGAAATCTGACCGTTTGCAGCCCGACCAAGGATGTTTTCAATGACACCTGACTGAAGGCTGATTTATACTGCTTTGACTTCACAGCACAGATACATCATAATGAATGTAGAGGCTAACGACACGACCTTTCATGGTATTTGTCTTTCTCTGTATTTAAATGCCACTGATGTACTGCACATACTGTACCGTGTACTGCAAATATGGATTTTATTTTTACTGCACTGCATTTATTAAATAACTTTAGGTACTTTGCAGATTTAGATTAATAACTAGAACAATCTAAATAATCAAATATTGTCAATAATTATCATAAATCCTGTATTTTATTATTATTATTATGTATTTTTATAGGTTAGGTAAGATCAGATGAGGCGGGGAATTCACAAGCTACAGCAGTACAACATACACATATAATAAATACTTTTAATTTTGGTGCTTTAATACTTTTGCAGGACTTGTCTGGGTCAGCTAACTTGCGTCACGTCACGTGACGGACACCGCTGCTGTCATTTAGCGGCAGCTGCTAAAATTATGACGGGACAGTATGTTTCCATTTTATGACAGGCAGTACACACAGAACTCATGTTTTAAGGAACTAACAAAAAAAAAATCACGACAAAATAAATAGGATGAGAAAAAGAAATCACGTGCTTTCCCATAAAAGTTGAACCAACAACCTCCCTTCAATAAAAGAAACAATACAACCCTAATTTGACCCCCCACCCTAATAAACTGATAATTTACATACAGTCAATATGGAATTTTACAAGAAAAACCGATATATCACAGAAGAAGCTGATGTAGTGCAAACCTATCTTTGGCAGACCTCATATCACAGTGAACTGCTAAGCATTCATTTCATTTCAACCCTTCATTTGACGTATAAGTTGTTGCCTGTGTGTGTTCGCAGATCTACAGGAAGTCTAACTCGGCCTTGTGCTTCACATTTTTCTGCTTTCCAAGATGAAGTGGTGCAGAAATGGCAGACGACGTCTCTCCGGAGGGATAATTCTCTTCTATACATCATCATTTTGTCCTGCTGGGACTCTTTGGGCTCTGCGTTCTGTTATAATTCAATTTCGATTCAATGTGCTTCACTGACATGAGAGTAAAAGCATCCACGTAAAATATTGTCACTGACAGCTCTTTATGAATATGTGTCTGTCGTTTTGGCTTTATCTGTCCATCATGTTGATACTTAAATATAAGCAACTATTAAAGTTTCTGAATTGATGCTACACTGAGGTATAATCGGGTAAATGGTGTCTCTTTTATGGCGCCATTTCTACTGTGTTACAGACATTTTGGACCACAGGGAAGAAGAGGTTTTCAGGCCTGGGGGCACGGGTGGCTGCTGAGGGGAAGCAGAGTCATTGTCGTGCCAGAACAGGAGCTCACCCTCAGTCCTGTTGTCACGAATGGGGAAATTAGCCATAGTGACTAAAAGTGTTTTTGTACCAGGCTGTAAACATGTTTATTTCTGCTGTGACATTTGAACATGGGGACTTATGGTGACTGACTCGTCTTCATTTCACAGCCGCGGCGGTCGCTTCTCGGGTCCGACACAGCGTAAAGTGAATTATGAAGATTACAAACGTATCCAACACTGCATAAACAAACAGTGCAAAGAGGAAATTACACAGAGAGCTAACATCTGTACAGATGGTGCCGTGTTTGTAGAAAATAACACAGACGGTCCAGCAGTTAAACTCACATGAATAATGCAAAAGGAAAAATTCTCTTTATGTCGCGTATCGTTGTAACAGCGTCACACCGCGTGGCCTTTGCTGCTGCGAGAGGGCATCCACGGGAAGTATTTAGTCAGAAAAACATAAACGCAGACCATTTTTAGCACTTGAACAAATAACCAATGCTCGTCTAGCTGACGAGAGAGTCTGTACATGTCCTGTAGCTCCATTTAAAATCCATCTTCCCTTTTCCCAACCCTCTTTGCCCACTTTTCACTTCCTTCATAATAGGATTCATAGATCCAGACACATGTCCTATTCAGTTCAGACAATGGGGGACTCTCAACACCCACCAGGAAGAAATAAGGACTCTGCAGCAAATCGGACTTTCTGACTCCCTGTCAGTGTGTGTGAGTATGTGAGTGTGTGTGTGTGCCCCAGTACCCTATGATATCATCACGGGTGACTGCCCAATATGACAAATGTGAGGAGACAGGCTATAATGAGAAACATTGTTGGAAGAGAGTGAAAGATGGACGACTGAATGTGTGTTTGTGAGTGTGAAAAGAGGAAAAAGAGAGAGAGGTAAAGTCTCTTCCAAACACGAGCAACAGGCTCCTCTTAATGACTTTCTCTTTCCCTCATCGTCTCCCCATGTGCTCATATAAACCCCCTAACTCACCAGAACTAATATCTAGACGACTCAGAAAGAAGGTGAGGAGTATTTCTGGGCCTCCTGACTTCCAATTATAAGTCCATTTGGTCACGCATATTTGAGGAGCGAGAGCAGAGGGGGAGAAAGAGAGAGTGGGAGGGAGAGATTTGAATATTTGTGTGTATATATACATATACTGCGAGTTCGCTCCTCTCTCCATCATCGCTCGACGCCAATCAATTCCCCATTCCATAACCTTGGAAACTCTTCAGGGTCACGCTGAATCAATGAGCGCTCTCTCATGAAAAACGGAATAATTATCCAAACTCTATGAATCAGAGAGATTGGGGTTGGATATGATTTATTCATGCCTCTTTTTTTATTTTTTTATTTTTTATTGAGGCAGCGCTTCATAATAGAGCCGTAACGAATGAGATGGATGCTGACGGCTTACAAGAAAAAATAAAAAATAAAGGAGAAAGAGAGATGAAAGGGAAAGAAAAGGCCGGCTGTCAGGATTGATTGAGTCGAACGGACTGATGGAAAGACGAGATGGATGTAAGGATGTTGCAGTTTCCGTCTGCAGACATGTATGATGGAGCTGCCACGAGTCGCCCAAAACACTCATTTATTATCTCTTTTTTTTCCCCACATCTAAAAGCAACACGGTGTAACTTTTATACACTAAAAACACAGATTTTAAATGATGGTGATGCTGCACTGATGTATAATCAGGCATGTCTGTTCCTGCACCAGGCCCAGGTACGATCACCTGCAAGAAGTATGGATCATATTTTGTGGTGAGAATGTTTTCTGGTTGCTCCTCTTAACTCTCTGTGATTTACAGAGTTTCCTGATGGACAGTGAAGTAAACTGTAGCCGCTGTTAGCTAACGCTAGCTCAGTTTTTCAGCCAGGTTGCCCAGACTGTGAGCTCAGAGCCCCGGGAGAGTGTTTGTACGACAGGGTGCAGAGTGTTGTGCCAGAACCGGAGCTGGGCAAGTGGGCAGTGTAACCAGGCTTGGTAGCTTCTATGGACATAATGGCAGAGGTTAAAAGACTGAAGAGGACGTCGATGGAGGAAGCTAAGAAAAAGAGTGAACGAGCAAGCAAGAAGTCACCAGACAAAAGTAAATCTAGGACAGTTTTTGTCGTAAGTTGCCACGTTAGTTGATGCAGCGATATCTCAAACTGAGCATCGATAAAGAAATTCTGCAGTAACCCATCACAAAAAAAAACAAACAAACTGTACTTAATTGTCTTTTATTTTGAAGTTAGCACTGAGAATGTCTTGTTGCTTTTAAACCAGCGCTGCTATTACTGCCCTGACTACCTGAATTTCTCACAGTGCCTGCACTGAAAAACAGAACAGCAGATAATTAATCACAAAGCGGTCTTCATCTTCATTTTTGTTGTCAGTTCTTAAGTTCTGTATTTGTTAGATTATAAAATAATTAGGCTTTTGCAGCCTGTAAATGTTTTGACATTACAACTAAACTAATAATAAAGTTTCTAACACTAAATTATACATATACAGCTATACTTTAGCTGTATACAGCTAATTTCCAATAGTACATTATTTTTTGCTCAAAATGAGCTTGTGATTGGCTGAACCTGTGTTATTGCTGAAGGCTAAAACATAAAAAAGATATTCAGCAGATGTTTTTGGATTCTTGATTCTTCAAAGATAATTTCTTTAAATTAAAGTCGCTCGTTTGGAAAAAGGCCTTGAGAATACCCCTTTAAATATCCTCCAACATGGTTAACCAAGAGTGACGCAAAACTAGTAATCATTATGTGGGAGACGTCTTCATGGATCTTCGGGGATATTCGATCTCACTGTTGAACGTCGCTTAAAATCCTTCTGTGCCTTTTACTCTCCGGCTGTCAGATTTATTTTCTTCATGTTTTTTTGTGCCGCCTGACTTCCTCTGACATCAGCAGTAACAGGGATGTTCACTGTCCAATAAGTACAAACGAGGAGGGGGGAGTGAAGCGGTATAGTTTCCTCCTGAGGGAACCCATGGATGATCACATCCAATGACTAACACTGACCTGTATTGATCACAGTGGAGACAAGGCCCTTTAACATGCTCTTACAGAGAGGAGGGCTTAGTGTTTGTGTCGCCCTGAAAAGATAAAAAAGTATCTGCTGCAGACTGCAAGATATTATTCTGGTCTGGACTCCCTGTTGGCAGCTCTTTACGGACATGAAGCCTTCTCTCTGTGCTTCGCTGACTCACATCGTATTCAGATTGGAACAGAGGCAGACAAAGGAGGAATAATGGAATGAATATGCAGGAGTCACAGCTATTTGTGCCTGACGCGCGCACCTTTATTGGTTCATTATCTCCACTGTGTGCTGCTCTTCAAGCCTCTGGAAGTGTGGCTTGAAATTGTAAAAATACACCTGAAACTAAATATTCATAACTATTAGAAATCTGGACTCTGGACCAAAACTCGAGACTTTGTAGGCATGGCAGATCATGTTTTGATTGATGTCTACCTCATGAGGAAGCCAAATAATGACCTGCTGTGTGTGGGCGAGCAACAAAATGTATTTTAGCCACCTTAAAGATCCGCATCAGTTGAACGGCATGCTATATTTTTGGAATAGTTTTGCTTTCTGATGGTACTAAAACGTCTAATATATCAATCCTTCTTAAACTAGAGGTTGGACGATACTCTCTCAGTAATGACTTCGACAAAACAGAGATGAGCAAAAACTAACACCACGAGGCAAACAGCTTTAGCTTTGAACTGCTGTCAAACCTCAAAAATATTAACGTTGACTGGACTAACACGTAGATTCACAGATCAAAGCTAGCAAGCTGGTATTCAGGACAATGCCGTCCTAGTACAGTTCCTAGTACGATTTGTGTTGGTGGAGCCAAATAAATTATTGAATAAACGAACGGTTTATGATTACTGTAAGAATAATAAAAGAGGCTGTCTAAAAGAAATATCACACTCGAGTCTGTGAAGTTATATTTAATATCAGCATGGCTGTAATTATCTTCAAAAGACAGGTGCGCTGCAGTACAACAGCAATCCGTCTAAGGCTACTTTTTAGATGTTAACAGACCCAGTTCTATCTATTATATATTATTATTGGATCTAAAACAGACATTTAGATTGACTGTGAAGGTGCCATTATTTCAATATATCTAATTTAATCCGTTTTTCTGTCTCTCAGCAAATCAGTGGTCTTCTCCTGATGGATTTTATATTTTCTATCACAGTAATCCCGGTCTCAGCCGAGTGTCCTGGGGGCAGGTTGCGACTCTAAAAGGACTTTTAAAGAGCTGTGATGAGACTGAGACCGATGACACAGCTCAAGCACGCTGTTTCCAAGCAAAAGCCACACTAAGAACATCAGAACCAGCCCGCACAGTCCCTGCATCATGTTTTAGATGCATTTTATTACCTTAACTGCAAGCATGGAAACAGACTAACTATAAAAGCTTATTTAATATTCGTACTAAACTTGTTTTCCTCAGCTACGAGCTACAGTAGGCCGTGGTGCTGCTACCGGTCTCAAGAGTGCTCTTAGCTCTTAAACAGCATTGTTATACATATGATAATATGTACATTATGATCTCGCTCTCTCTCTCTCACACACACACAAAAGCACACACACAATGTTTTACAGGCTGCAGGGACCATAATAATGCATCATAAGAGCAAAAGGGAGAATTCCCTAAAGCAAACTGAAATGAAAGCCATTGTAGCTCACACTAAATCATCTGCCGGCTCTGGTAGTTTGCCAGAGAAAAAGAGAGTGCACAGTGAGAAAGGAGAGAACATATTGGGGGGAAATAGTTTAGTCTTAATGGAAAATGGTTCAATTCTGGTCTCACACGCTGACAAATGTGACTGAAATCCAGCGTTAGTACAAATGATGTCACTTTATGTTGACAGGCCTCTGTTTATTCTCAGTAATGTACGAGTGTTCGAATAGTTTGAGCAGATTTTCAGTTGGTTATCAGACAGAAATTTAAACCGTGTCTAGATTTTTAGGTTGGCAGACAGAAATACTCTGAAGGTTGAGATCAAGGTCAGATGAATATGGAAAAAACTTCAAGGCTAGAATACAGTCACAACCAGGCATGAGCGAACGCGCTGATTTAGATTTACGATGCAGACAGAGTGCGGGAAAAGTGATAGACAGACCAAAGATGATAACATTTATCGAGCGGTATTCGACATTATGGCTGCAGCTGATGCTTATTTTCATTATAGATTAAACTGTTGGCCGTTTCTCTCCCCCACACAGTTATTCCCTTATTTATGAAATGTAACAAAATAGTGAAAAATCCCCATCACAGTTTTCCAAGGTGACTCTTTCGCAGTTTCTTCTATTTAAAGCAGCAAATTCTCACATTTAGAAACCAGATTGGCGTCCCTGCTTGAGATTATCTGTCCGTCCGCAGTGCAAATATGAGACGATGATAAGAAATTAATGTGTATTCAATGCTGCCACAACCTGTGGTGGTTTATGGAGGCGTGTGAGAAGCTGAACTGCCTAAATTAAGAGAAATACTAGTAGTAAAAATGCCCTTTTACTGTAATGTGCCTGTGTAACTCGTCTAGTTTTGACTTCATTAGTAGGTCAAGGTGTTACTTTTTGTTAAAGCTTGTAGTTATTTCTGGCTCAGGTGAGTCCTGAATCATCACTTATATATCCAAACCCCACCGGGCACGTCTCCGTCATGCTACGACCCTGTTTTGGTCCGCTCTCCACGCGACTTCAAAACCCACCTGGAGCAGACTTTGATACTTTGTTCAGATTTGTTCACTTTTCCTTGGTTGCTTCTAAATATGTAAATATGCTGCGTGTTAAACCGTTTTTCTTTTGGTGTTTTATTTTGAAAGTTGGCTGGCTTCTCTGCAGACGCCTTTTCTGTGTCTGACTTCCGTCCAGCTCGAGCTGCTCTGTGTAAATCGACGTGGGCTGCTTGTGACGTCCATCAAAAGTAGAACAGACGCGTTTCCTCAGCGGAGCCGAGCCAAAACCCGCTTCTGAAAGAGACTGCGATGCTTCCAGCGGGGTTTGAATGACGGTGATTAGCTCCGGCAGCTGCGGCGCACACAGAAGGCAACGCATCCGTGCCCGGTGGAATTTGGCCTGAAGTTAGGCTGCTATAGGCCTAAACTACAGGGACTTTCCATCTGTACACAGTCGTGTCCTATTAATGCATGTGACTAACTTCGTCCACTACAAATACAATTACTGTACATCTCCATTATCGTAAATATTATTGCACCTGTGTATCTTTGTCTCCGTCTCTGACTCAGATTTCTGCCCATCATGATCAGGGTTCTGCTCGAAGTTTTTCCTCAGCACCGTCACCTGATGTTCGCTCTCGGGAGGCGTTGTTGGGCCTCTGTGAGTAATATTATAAAAAGTACAGCCTAGATGAGACACGTCTGTTATAATTTGGTACTACATCGGTTAAATGACGTAAAGATGTTTCATGAAAGGAACGAAGGCCTTCATGACTCTGCTGAGAGAGTTTGGAGGCACGTATCATTTCAAAAACTGTGATCACCGTCAGATGATAAAGTGATCTCGGTTATTATTTCTGAGAGAGGACGCCAGGGAGAGAAGAAAAGATGGGGTTAGATGAAGGTGGTGTAAACTGGAAAGTAAGATCAGATGATTATAATTATTGTCTCTGAGAGGAGGGAGGAGAAGGAAGGTGAGAGGAAAGAAAATCAATGAAAGATAGATGAAGGGAAAGACAAATGAAGACTGACAGAGGGGATGAGGGAGCTCCGAGGAAAGACGGTTGATTGGCTCCTTTATGGTCATGGGAACAACCAATCATACTGTACATGAAAGAGCTGTGGCTGTATGTGCGCAGAATATATTGTATTATTTATAGCATCAACTCATTGTTGATGTATTGTGACTATATATATAGATTAAATATGGTATTTATGATGCGTTTGACACAGATACATCGGAGTAGTAGCATGAGTTTGTTAAATGTCAGGCTCGCAACAGTAAAAAGATTTTTTCCATCTGTGAATGTCACAAAGTTTTATCACTACAAGATGTAGAAAATAAACCAGACAAGAGAAGGTCATCAACTCTTCTGCTCGCTCTCGGAAAATCCCAACGTGAAGCACTACGGCGCGGCTCTTCTTCTAGGCATTCATGCCGTGACTAAAACCGAAGTTCAAATCGAACATCTGGTGGTGCAAACACAACAAAAGACTCACCTATCATCGCAGAGGCGTTCTCTGCAGCAGAGCTTCATCTCCGGCTGGTGGTGCTTCTGAGTGGGAAGCCAGTGAGGGATCGTGACCTTTTCCTCTGCACTGCTGCATCCCACTGGTTGGATATTGGCACAAAACATCGGTGAACAGCAGGTTAAACTCCTGTCGGTTTGAAAAACATCCACACTGATGTAATCCTGCATGATAAGACTGTTTGCACTACAACAATATACAGTGTCAGTGTTTTGCCAGAGGCAGTCGGTTTCAGTTGAATATTCTGTTATGCGTCGATATAGCAGAGTTGAAGCAACTTTGTGGAACTTTTCCACCATAACTCATTTTAAATTATGATCGTGCTGCATGGACGCAGATCAACAAACCGTGAAAAGTAGTCAAACTCTTACCAAAGTCAGTTGGAAGAAGGGTGCAAACATCTTTTCCCGCTCTTCTTCGCTCTGAAGTTGTGATATAACCGATGGGCGCAGCATTTACGCTCTTCAGCAGCCGCCGTTGTTGATTTCGGGCAGTCGCTCCTCACACATCTCCAGATAAACCATGCACAGAGCTTTTGGTAGTTCCTCATAGGATACCGATTGGCCAGAACCACTATGGCTTGGACACAAACGCAACTTGAAGGCTTGAAAAAACAGATTCTCTACCACTGATACTCAACTTAAGGCCTGATTGTTCATACTTCAATTAGTGACTGTTCCATAAGGTTCCTGGGCTGTTAATTGGGAATTGGGTTGGATGTGTTTAGCTGCATGGTGTGCAATTATTACATCTTAAAACAACAAAACAGACAAAAAAATACAACTTAAATCAGACAAAGAGGACCACGGCAAAGAAATGATTCAAAGGACAAGAGAAATAAGGACACCAAACGAAGGAAGGAAGCAAGGATTGCTGCTGAGACGTGGCCGCTTGTCATATAACATAACATCTCTTTATTTCATTTTTTATTTTCTTCATACAGACAGGAACTGCTGCTGAAAATTTACAGTAGTATACAAGAGGCATATTGCCATTGTCTCTGGGTGTTTCGGGGGGTAGCAGCTGTCACATGATTGACCCAGAATCTACAGTTTGTCCCTTTTTTTGTCCACAATAAGTCTTTACTGTACACACACAAGCTCAGAAAGTGTCCTTTGACTTTATGAACCTATAACTCATAAATCTCTTCAGCCTGTTGTCCAACATTATACGGTTTACTCCTCGACAGTCCAGCTTCCTCAATAAATATAGCTCTTAATATTTTTTTTTTTAATTCAAACACATTATGTTTTTCATGTCCTTGTACAGTTCAAACCATGCAACACATACTGTATGTCTATGGTCAGGACTGTCTTCAATGTGTCCGGGTCTTTGCTGCATGTGGATCCATGCATTCATATTTATTTATGTGTATTGTCACAGATGGTGGATACGCACAGCTACTCGCTGTTATCAGCCACGCATACAGAATCAGTGTGTTTTTTTTTCTTCCATACAAATACACAGTTAAATGCCTACCTCAGTGTTTTATCGTTTTTATGTCCGGTGCATGTGTGTGAGCGTCTTTTACAGCCTCGCAAACCTTCACATTCAGAGTGTGTATTCTCGTCACAGCCTCTCGAACAGGAAACACAAGAACACACACACAGATACGCAGACACTGGCCCAGCCTCTCTTACTCTCTCCCTGTCGATGATTTGGTGTGTTTCCTTGTGCATTCACAGCTTCTCAATGTCCCTGTATTTCTTCCTCAGGATTGAAACCTGGTCCCTGAACAATACGGGGTCCAACCTCATCTGGGAGTGCACCAGGGGCATGAAACCCAGCCAATGACTGAAGGCGTTCATGCAGGTCTGTCGCTGGGCGAAGTGGTCTGGGTCGGCCCACCGAGACGCCTTGGAGCCCTTGATTTAGAGAAACAGCGAGATAGAGAGAGGGAGGGGGGGATAGAATGAATGCATTAGAGCAGCAACGGGACCAATCAACAGCTCTGTAGCTGCAGATAATATAATAACAACAAGTGAATGCTGATAATAATCCAGGCTGTGCAAGAAATCACTGCAAAAGCAGAAACATTATGATGTTATTTCACTGACCGTGTCACTATATATTACAGGAAACTTGCAGTTTAAAGTTAAAGACAGTGCAGCTCTAAAAAAATGAACTTTTGTGTAAGAAACTAAATCACATAAACACAGAAAAGGGTCTAGAAAGTGGCTCCACGTGTGAAGTATTTGGCCCTTATAGTCTGGTGGTGTTGTGCAGTGTTGGTGTGAATGCACCCTGAAACCTCGGTCCATGCTAGGCCACGGACACCGGTCCGGAGAGCTCGGGCCCCCGTCGTCTCCAACAGATTCTAGAAAAGGGTCCCAGAGGTGAAAAACTGAAATGGTTTGTCTTTAAGCCAGAAGCTTCGAGCTTCGAGGGGGAGAAGAGGGAGCAGTCTTTGTTAGAGCTGGTTAATCTGACAGAGGAAGTTAAATAAAAGTGGATAAAGTGGCACAAAAAGCTACAACAGTTCTGCACTCTAGACATGCTAGAAGAGGCTCTCTCTCTGTATTGGGCTGCTAACTCACCTTTGACCTTTTGTTCTCTGCACTGCACACCTCTGACAAGTGTGCTAACTGCGAGCCAGCTGTCCTCCTGTCTCACACCAACCGGTTCTCTTTGCTGGAGCAAGTGATCTGACAGAGGAAGCTAAATGAAAGCGGACACAGCAACACAACGAGCTACAATAGTTTCATTTTGCAGCAGGCGGCACGCTAGCAGAGGTTCTTTCTCTGTTATCCTCCTCTGGCCTTTTGTTCTCTGTATTGTACATCATTTGATTCAATAAAGAGTTTCTGAAGAGGGGAAAAAAAGCTGCTTGCAAACTGTCAGTCATCACGGTCGCTGATGGAGGAGCGTCGACGCAGCATATTCAAAAGATTTATTTGTATCGCGTCTCATAACCCAAACAAGTCGGCCTTTTTTGAGACTATTTGAGGAAATTAATTAAAGAACTGATGATTTAAGTCTCCTTGAGGACGACACTGAACCCTAAACTGCTTTTCATAGCAGGCCCCTGGCCATCAGCGTTCGAGTGCGTGTGGGCGAATGAGAAACTTTGCAAAGTGCTTCGTGCTATCCAGGTCAAACAGTACTTTATTAATGCAGTCCATTTATCATTCCAAGATTCACAATGAGCTCAAAAAGAACAAGTAGAGCTATATGTGTGTTACCGAGACGAGGTGGATTTTGTGCATTTGCTGCAAGACTCGATGTTCTCCGTGCTCGGTTACTCCGAGACGTCTGTTTTTGTGGATGATTTCTGCTTCTGTTATTAAATAAAAGGTTGTTGGTGGCGACTTTATGGATTTAGACATCACGCTGTTATACATCACAAAGCAGGAGGGGGGTTGACATCAAGCAGTGCTGTGATGCATCTGAACTCGGCTTTCATTTTGCTTCTTTGTGGTTGGTTTTTAGAGCTGTTTGTCTCCTTGGCTCCAAGGTTAGACGTCTACATAGACAACAATGAACGCTTTGACTGTAGAAACAAACTTAAAACAGCTGTTTCATATGAACATGAGAAGCATGCTGGCTTATTAGCGTGAACTGACGGTGTCTCTCGCAGACGAGCAAAGACGTGGAATTTTTAACATCCCGTATGACCGCTGTTATGACGGTTCGGGGGTCGTAGGAGCGCCTCCATGCTGGTGAAGATGCTCCTTATCGTGGACAGCTTGTCGTAACGTGGCAGGAGGTGCAGCTCATAGTCGAACACGCCGCATCTCCCACTATTTGTTTTCACCACCCGCTCCTCCAGAGAATCCAGGTTCATCATCCTGACAGAGCTGGTCGACCTGACCAGCTGGTTCTCTCCGTGAGAATCTCCTGAGGAGTTGCTGACACTCCAGCAAACAGCAGCACGGAAAGTCAGACTGGTAGAAAACTTTAAAATTAAGCGTCTTTCATGTGTTGTGTGGAAGTACAGCCTGCTTTGGGACTTCTTGGCTCCAGCGAGCAACTAAGCAGATGATTTGTTTTACTGACATTTGGCTTTAATTTGACACAAGAAACCACAGTTATCACCCTGATACCTCCAGTAGGATGCTGGAAAACTGGACTGGTGCAGCTAATACACCCACCAACGAGCGTAGTTCATCATCTGGATGATCCATCTGCACCTTCATCCGTCTGGAAGGGCCTGATGGTGTTAAAGTTTGGGTGGCATGGTGGTGCAGTGGTGAAGGAGAAGCGAGAAGGTTCCTCCGGGTACTCGGAGGAGGTTGCAGGACATGCAGGTTAATTGGTGACTCTAAATGGGCCGTAGGTGTGACAGCTCCGCGATGAACTGGAAATCTTTCCAGGGTGTATCCCGCCTTTCGCCCAAAGCCCCCCTCGAGACCCTGATAAGGATAAGCAGTTATGGAAAATGGATGCACGGAGGTTGCAATCCTTCAATGAGATATCAGATCATTCGCTACAGCTACAGTTGAAGGTGTGTGGTATGTGCGTCGTTCTCCAAAGCAGCTGGACCACGATGCTATCGTTCTCTTGTTGCACCGTGTCCTCACCTGGTTATCTGAGATAGATTGCAGAGGGGGTTAGGGGCAGTCCTCAGGTGGATTCTGGTAGATGAGTTTGGAGAGAGGGCGGCTAAGAGCAAGGTGGAGGGCAGCAGCCCTCTTTGATAAACTGTGGCACGGGGGCATGGAGTTGGAGGAAATTCATCCCGTACGCTGCAGGAGGTGCTGAGGGTCGGGTGGAGTAATGAAACTACAAAAAAAGAAGCTTTGACACTTTGAATGAAACATCTCTGCTCTTAAAATACAAAATGAATGAGCGAATGATAAAAATCCGCCGTAAATTATCAGTCACGACTTCTGTTGCTTCGTGGAATAAAAATGGTTTCTGCTGGTCAAAGTTGCCTCCTCCACCCTTCTCCATGTTAAATGCCTGTCTGCTGCTGCTGCTCGAAGCAAAGCAACAAATCAGGGGTGGGAGAGGGGGGAGGCGAGAACAGAGAGGCACTCAAAAAGAGGAAAGAAAGAAAAGAAAGAAAGAGCGAGGGAAGGAGAGAGTAAATCTAGGTTTGCCGTGCTGCCTTCACAATTAAGACATTAATCACTGAGTCCATACTGCCGAGTCATCGTCCTGCCTGTGGTCAGGTCATCAATCAGATCCTGACACAGGGCTGGCCACATGAAGCGCACACACACACACATTGACACACACACACACAGGGATGGAGGAAGGTCAGTGCTGTATTCAGCCTGAAGCTTCTTCGCTGTCGCTCATTCAACACGAGGAGGTGAATCTCTTTTCATCTGCTTTTCTATTTTTAAAGAGGCAGTCAGGGAACTGTTCCCTCTAAAGCGTACGGCCTTTAAACTACTTGTCAAGCACTCTTAAAGGTACCGAGTGGACTTTCTGACCACTAGCTGAGCTGTGGAGCAGCACTTCTGTGCTCTACTGGCACTCGCAACAGGACGCGGGAGACATGACACACATTCCTGCCAGTCAAAAGCACGGGCAGCGTGTCCGGCTCTGGACGCCACCATGCTGGATGTACTGGCTTGGATCATCGCTGGACCTGAGCCGAACGATGCCATCTGTAACGGCAGCTACCTGTCAATCAAAGCAGCAGCGCTGTCAATCCTGCAGGATTTTAAGCCTCGATATAATTCACACAGACGAGTTGTATAGAAATTCACCCTCAGTAAATTAGCTACAGAGACCAGGCTTCTTCACCACCTCATGTTGGGCACAGACGTCACTTCACAGCCTCCCGTTTTCATGCACATTTTCAATTTTAGTGTGAAAAACCTGAATGGAAGTACGAATTAACGACATACACGAGGCATGAAGACCAAACAAACCTCAGCAGGATGAACCGTAGAGACTTAACACTCATATTTCTATCGTGTTTGACTGCTGCTCTCTTCTACAATGGTTAGAAAGGAACAAACAGTAGCTGAATGTGCTGATTCTCAGTTAAGTTTTCCTCATCATGACGTGTGTGCTTGTCAGTGTAAAGCTGAAGCTAAAGCTCCACCTGGGTCATCATGGTTTCCTTGTACTGCTTCTTCTGTGTGACCTTGATTGGCGGCTGCTTGGTGACGGCCGAAACCAAGAAGTTCATCAGGATGTCTTCGCAGTTCGCCATGCGGTCCACCGTGGTCAGCAGGTTGGCCGGTACGTAGTGTGTGAACAGGTAGTGGTAGTATCTGACACGCGTAGGAAGGAGAAAAGACAGATGAGGTTAATTGCGTATTTATTTCTTTCTTCTTTCTAAAAGCTGCACTTTTATTCTCTGCTCTTCTGTATGGTCGCTGTGTTGCACTCTCAGCAGCATGGGAGCACTAGATCACTGTCAGCTCTGTTACCTCCCTGCCAAGGTCTGCTGTCCCTCCCTCCCTCACACACACATATATCCCACCTTTCCTTCTCACTTGCTGACTCATATTTTCCGCCTTGCGTTGGCATTTGAGTTTTTAAATAACAAAAGGACTAAAGAGTCGCATTGAGCGTCCTAACAATAGAACAATGAGAGAGCTGTTTATCTGCGTGACAAGATGCTTCAAATCCCATCGGAGAGCAACACTCTTCCCCGTTCAATTTACCGCTCTGCTTAATGCTTCAATTTAGCTATTTTTTTCTCTTTCAGTCCTATAGCTTTGTGTTCCTGACAATCATTTCACAAGACAACAGAGAGGTGGAGAAAGACTGAATTATCCCATTTCCTTTTCTATTACTCCGCCGTTAAAAATAAAAAAGTGACTGGTGAGAGATGACTTTTAATGTGCTTTGTATCTCGTGGAAAAGAAATAAATATTTCTGCGAAGCCGGGATAAATCAATGTGGCAGGTGATGCAGAACCACTGCACCACGAGGCGAGGTGGCGACGGTGCTGGAGGAAGGAGGAAGTTCGACTACAGTTGGAACACGCAGGATGGATTATTAATCCAGATTTAAAAAATGTATTTTTATATTATATCATCATCGTGCAATAACAAACAGAGCTGATGACGTTCAAAATCAAAACAGACTAAAGAGATTCTTAATAATAAGACCTTGTGCATCAGTTACAATATCATTGTTTCTATATTAATAATCATAAATTTCAGCTTGAAATTCATCCCCTGGATTCCTGCATGAACTCATGTATTCCAATCAAGTTCAAGTCGATTGCATGCTGCAGTAATTGAAGGCACGCCAATCAGTCAGTGTGTGTCTGTGTGTGTGTTTGTGTAACTCTAAGTCATGATTAATATGCGATATACACAACCTAAAGCGCACACCTTCGCAGGTCAACTGTGTGGGACGGTGCACATAACTTATCTTAACTTCTCCTGGTTCGTCTTCTCTGCCGCATTATTTCTTACAGCAAAATGTGATGGACGACAAACCGGCAATAAGAGATGCAGAAAAGGCTGAAGGATCAACCACTTTAAAAATGTTTACGTTAGGTTAGGAAGGGGAAGGGATCATGGGTAATTACGGTACAGTATATACAACATATATGGCATCAAAATGCTTGAGGCATTGCTCGTGGGCGATTGCATACTGTAAAACATGTCCATTAAACTGCTTGATTCTGCCTCAGACCGACTCAAATTATTGTTGGTGTGAAGGTTGTTGGTGTTCCTTTGGGTGCTCTGACCCTTCGCCTACTGGGGAACAAGTCTTTGAGCAAGACGATTGTGATTATCCGCAGAGTCCTTTTCATAATGTTGCCACAAACTTTGCATAGATGGTGCGCCATCGCCCGCAAATAACCTGTTCTACAGCTGAAGTCCTGTTACCCTTTCATAACCTGATGTTTATTGTTAATCATTAGTGATCTGTTTGTACCTGTGGTAGAAAGCTGCCCCCGTAAGGACCATGGAGTAGTCATTGGTCCATTTAGAGGTGTAGCCCCAGCGGGATCTGGAACTATCCCAGTAATGGCTCCTCGCTGGGTAACCAACGATGCGCTCCGGAAAGCTTTGCCATACAATGAAGGCAAAATCCACCTGTGGGAGCAGAAAGTAAAGAAAGAGGCCGGAGGAGAGCAAAGAAGAGGAAGCCAATGGAGTAGAGAGAAGATGTGATAGGACGAAGTTGTAGAGGAGGTTAACGGGTATAAGCAACTCATTCAGATATCAAATGATGAAAACAACAGCTTCTCTGCGTCACAAACAACATTTCAACTGGATTCTCTCTCTGAATCTCAATGGACCTGACCTTGAATTTTCAGATTTCCTCGGGCTTGATCAAGTCATCTTAAAACCAGAGCGTGAACCGTAACTCAGAGTGAGACTGCGAAAGACTGAGCAGGAGCTATACTTGTTTTTGTCACTGTGATTATCAGTTTTACTCAAACTCTTTATTTGCACATCTCTTTTCATTTAAGAACACATTTTATTTTCCATTCCTGAGTCTTGACTTGCAGTACTTCTCTCTCAGGGGCCTGCATTTTTCCAGGCTATAGCGTATTTTTTAAAATGCCAAGCGATGGGTACGAGGCACTGAGAGCGTTTTCTATTTTCTGGTCGCTGAGAGTTGAAGAACATTCAGATTTGCATAAAACGCTCTCGCTTTTCACCCAGCCGTCCAATCACAGTGGGAGGACAAACAGATTATAAGACCTGCTGGTCTCTCCTTATTGTACGTGCTTCAGCCTTCCCTTCCAAAGCCAGTCCTCCACCCTGTGCTGACATTTTTATGCTCAGAAATTGTTGATAGCAAAAAAACTATCTGCAGAATTAGGCACTTGCAACATGAAAAACGGTTATGGTAGTTGGGTATGTGTACACATAGAAGGACTTTCGTTGCTCTTGATGTGCATACACAGATATACAAAAACAAGGACAGATATGTACAGTTATGAATATATGAATATATGAACAGAAATACAATTTATAGACAGACAATAGTGTAATTCAGTTTGTTTGCACCACCTAGAGCGGATCCGCGTCTGTTTGCTTCCACGCACCTGCAATTCCCTTCCCGTTTAGTCTAAACGCACCTTCAGATTAAGTCTTTCGTGCACGCACAGAACAACTCGAAAGCCATCAAGTGTGTGATTCACGAGCGCTGAAGTGGCTTCTAGAGCTGCACGCCCTTTGTATCTCTCTCAGATTCCCGACTTCCCCCCAATAAAGGAGAAATTTCACGATCCGTCTGGAGCACCTGGCGTCCTTGGCTACCTGAGAAAATGCCTCTTTTGAATTCGAAAACACCGCTGAGACATTCAGGCAGAGACACACCAGAGAATAAGGGGGGGATCAGCACATAATGAAATACTTGGCAATACACACACACACACCACCTCAGGAGCCGGGGGAGAAAATTAATTACTAGAATAGTAGAGGAAGAGAGATGGAGTCAGGGAGGGGAGCACCGAAAGTGGATGTTCTTTAGCGATACCTCGCGGCTTCTGTCATGAATCGCGTGAGCAATTACTGTAAAGCGCCGGCGCTAAGCTGGGAGAAAGGTTGGTGCTGCCATTCTCGGCGTAGCCCCTGATGAACGGACGCGTTGGCCGCGTGCGCGTGCGGTGTGTGTGTGCACGCGGGTTTGTATGCGAGCCGTGTCAGATGTCTCCGCAGCTGTGCTGAAAGGATTAATGATATCATGCAAATATAATTTCGCCTTCAGAGATTAAAAGGCTCTTTATAATGCGAAATGGCATGTGTGTGTGTGTGTGATTTAGAGAGAGTGACAGAACCCAGATCCTTTGCACTCGTAATCTGTCTGTCTTTATTAAGGTTTAAAACAGAGGCTCGATATGGCCGAGGACTGAAAGCTGAATACATACTAATAGATTCTCCAAGGCCAGACCTGATCCCAGGAGCTGAGGGTCAGTCCAGAAACAGATCTGTCACAAATCTCTCCCGTCATTTGGGTTTTAACGTGTCCAAATGTTATCAGATGAAGAGAGTTGCACCACATGTTCTCCCTCCGTGTGTGGTCCTCTCTGAGTTGTGTTTTTTTCTCATTTTGCTCCCTTTGAAGCGACGCCGCCGTGGGTGCTCTCGCTGTCGACTTCCATCTGCTTTCAGCGCGATGAAAGTGAGGAAAATGTGTCTTAAATCTGAGCCTGTACACAGCAGTTTTGGTTCTGATGAAGTTTTACCGACAGTCTCAGTGTGATCCGAGACAGCCAGCTGGGTTGTAAGGTCCACGCCGCGGCCACAGGCGGCTACTGCAGGCCTGCGGTTTGAAGCATCTTTTGAATTACAGCTCTTCTCTCCAGGCGCTCTCTGTAGTGGGTGGTTACGTCTGCTCTTAAAGTGCTTTCTAACATTTATCCAGAAAAATCTTCCCCTGTCAAGCTTTCACGAAATTGCCGTCAACTTTTCTTCCATTGATTTTTTTTTATGGCTCCTTTTACGACAGTGTTGGCTTTCAGCGCCGCACCGAAAGACCATGAAGGTCTACTATTACATCCCATAGCACCAGACATACTAAGTGTTAATGACAAGTGTGTCACGATATCGTTTTTTATATCAAAACTACATTTGATAATTGAATTTTGAGTATTAAAATCAAAAGCACGGCTGATGACTCTCCCAGTACTCGACTAGTTTTTGTCAAGTTATCGTCTGATTGCTTCACAGCGGCACATTTAGCACAAATCAACACACCTCGGGCACCATCTCCTACTAACCTCTCAGTATTATTATTTAACACTGCAGCTAAGATGAATTATTCCTCAAAAAAGTTGAGTCAAGAAAGGTCAGCAACTTGTGTTTGTGCAACTCAAGATATGAATCCAAGTTCATGTAGTAGTTTGGTTAGGTTTGTACTAGAACCCTGCACTCCCGCGGGACCCGTCACGGGCGGGAGAGGTGATAAGCTTCAGTCCCGCAAACTACTCAAACTCAAACTGATATATAAGTTGTGCTGGATATTTTATTTGGCATTAATAAAAACATTTTAAGATGCCTAAATTTGCGGATGTGGTTCAGACAATCCGTTTCCGCTCTTCCGTGTCTGAGATCTCCGATCACGGCAGAAACGCCCGGCACCGTGCAGCCTCGATACGTAAGGATTGGTCCGTGGAGAGCTCAGGTAAGCTCAGCGTGTTTAATTTCCCATTTCCCAAGCCAATGAAAAGAACTTCCGTGAGAAATAACGTCCGCGTCTTACGGGATTTGCGGGCTAGTTTGTACCACTTAAAATATCTTGTTGGTTACACTACAAAAACTCAAAAAATAAAGATGATGGGACTAATTTTCACCCCAACTATTTAATTTACGTGTCAGGAACTCAAACATATATCCAAACAGTTTCTTAGTTGTCACCCTCAACAATTTCAGGCCATTTTTTACAGGGTACTTCCACATCCGCCATATTGAAATGTCTTTGTAACACAGCGGTATGCTCGGCTGCCCAATGAGAGACAAAAGCTTTGTCAGGTTTTTTCCAGTCGTATTCGCTTCTCTAATCTCTCTTCATGGAATAATCATACATTTATTGAGCTGAAACAATGTAATTATGAAACTGGCACAGCCTTTTCTTACGCCGAGGTATTATCATATGAGCAGTCCTATTAAAAGTGTAATGTTCTCTCTTGCACATTTTCACTCACTTGACATATTTCATCTCCTTTCAATAAATCCCCTCGCCATGTTAAAAGGGCAATTAGAGCATCGGGTTAGTGAGCACAGCGAAGACTCAGTCCGCTTCCTCTTTATGACGCCTCCCTCTCCCTGACATCTTCTTCTTCTCGCTCTCGTTTCATAAAACAAGCCGTTTGCCCGTAAAGCTTTAGTTGTACAAACCGGCTCGTATCGCTCCGTCACAAATTGTAGTGCCATAAAGTGTAATTGTGATCCCATCAGCGTAGGAAAAGGTGAACATTGACTCGCTCCCATCAATAAAACATCTTAGAGTTTAAAGATATATTGGCTCTCTTGGGCTCATTGGGCCTCGCGATCTATTATGGATCGCAGCCTTTAACTCGCTGAAGAGAAACGAGGTTGCTACATGTAATGACTCTCAATGCAGGAGCGCTCATTTAGCATCACATATGAGCTGCTCCTGATCATTTCACCACCTCAGTCTGTGGGTTTAGGTACCATTTAAATACTATGATGAGGCTTAATTCAGATACTTCTGTGTAGTACATTGGGGGTAGGGTTGTAGTAGTAGCTGACTTGTTTTTCCATTTTTAAATGTGGAAATTAGTCCAATAAAATACAGCAAATAGAGAGAAATGGAGGTTCAATCACTGATGGTTCTGTCATCGACGTCAACTATATTCATATGAAAAGATTTCAGCTGTTTTACTGCTTCCGGTTCACATTGACAGTGATAAACTGGCGAATCGTGGGGGAGCTTTTATTGTGAAGCGGTCACAGGAAATGTAAAGTGTAACTGTTATTTGGATTTGGAGCTTTTCGATCAGTTTCAGTGGAGTTATGGAGCTAAACGTGTTTCTAAGAGAGAGGTGTCTAATCAAACAGATGCCTTTGGTTTAATACATTTAATTACAGAACACAGCAGAAGTGGGTATATATATATATTTTTTTGATGTAGTTTTGACACCTCGATCATAAAACTAATCCCACAAAGTAAAACCGGAGTCATACTGAGTTTAAATAATCTAAAATAAAAAGGCGTGCATGTGTGTGCAGAGTAGAAACATTATTTCCCCTCTTGACAACTCTCTGGTTTCTAATTTCGTCTGAAAACACGTGTCAGTGCAACAAACTGCTCAAGTGTTTCCTATGCTCTCTTTTAAGTAACAAGTGCGGCTTTAATCAAAGAGGTGCTCTGTGTTTTGACAGTGTAATGATACAGACACAGAGGTAATGGCTCTCGTAAAACTCCTGACTCCGTGAAGGCACTTTGTTTTTCATTATTCCCTCTTCAGTGCTCTTTTTTATTCTCCTTTCCTTATTTCCTCTCGCCGTGCTCTCTGCGCTTTTGTCTGCTTCCCTTTCACTCTCCTTATATTTACTTTACTTCCTTCCTTCTTCGTCTCCTCCTTTTTCTCTTTCCTCAATGTTAAGTTAAATTAAAAGAACACAATCATAGTCGCATCTATCTCAACACCACTCACTGCTCGGTAATTTAATTAAGGCTCGATCCTGAGCACCCTGGCGACGCGGTAAATCACCAAGTCTCCACAATATTGATGTGTGTAATCACAACTCTCTGTTTTCTATTTTAAACCTGTCGTCCAACTTTGTTGCTCCGTTAAACTTCCTCCTCATCCTACTTAATTCATCCGATGCATTCAGAATCATCCTTTAAAAGGCGAAGCTAATTCAGCGGCCATTGAAATGTTTGGCAGAGTGTGGCAATTCATTTGTAATGAATGGTATTCATGACCGTGCGTGGACTGACTGCCTCATTTCAGCGAGGATCGATACCGTGTTAAAACCATCACCACCTTTTTGCCACTGGCTGACATAAAACCATGCAGATCAGAGCTGGTTATAAAAACATTCCCAGCGGCGCAAGAGTCGAGATCCCTCGGCGTGTTTTCAAAAAAAATTAATCTTTTAGTTAATGCCAGAGTTACTTCAATGTGTCTTCATGAGATGTTAGATGTTTACATTCATGCAACACCAGGAAACATTACAACTCATTGAGCTAACATTAGCCTAATTGGCAAAAATCTGACAGTGACAGCTGACTATCAAAATCGACGTTTGCTAGGCTAATAAACCTGAAAGTTCTTCCTTAAATGTGTAATGAGTGAAATATGTAAGCTAATCAACCAAACGAGGTTATGTTAGTGGAAAATTAGGCTAATAAGCTAACTAACTTTTTGCCCTGTAGCTTTAGCTTCAATCTTTTAGCGTGTCATTGTGCATGTAGCCAATAAAACACGTTTTTATAGGGTTCCCATTGTAAAAAGTAGCAGGACACAGAGCTATTATTAGCTTAATTAGCAAGCTGGCTCCAGCTAATAAAACCTGATGGTGACAGTTCAATCAATGTTTGCTCAACCTAAAAGCTTTTTTTATGCAAGATCAGCTAAATTTCTGGTGTATTTCTACCTGACATCTGACATAGTTTCAGTTTCAGGCAGCGAGTCACAGTGAGTTGGTTCTTTACTTAAGCCGTTGGGTGATTAATTCAGTCATTGAGATTCTAATCCAGATGTCTGATAATCTTGTTTTGGCGACCTTGTGTCTTGGGAATGTGGCCGTCTCGCCTCATTTTGTTGATAAAACATCTGTCTCAGTTCACCGGTTTATGAAAAAAGTTGCTGTTAATTGCTTTGATAGTCATCAGCGGCTCACCTCATTTGTCGAGAGAACCGAGTCTTCATCCAGGCTGAGGACACCGTCAGTGAGGATGACGTCGTGAGGGAAAAAACGACTGCTCATCGTCTGGGGAAAGAGACAGAAAGAGACAGCTGACATTAATTGACACTATTTTATCAATACACTGTGAATATCCCATCAACGTGATGGAAATGAGCATTAAAGTTGCTGACTGCAACCCTCTCGATGGTTCGGCGGACACCTTTGCAGCCCGCACCGCCACAACCAAACTTTGCAATAAACTTGATTCTAGCTACTCCTGAGGGATCAGGTGTTCCCAGGCTAGATGGCCTATGTAGTCCCCTCCGGCATGTTCTGGGTCTGCCCCGGGGTCTCCTTCCCGTTGGACTTCCAAAGGAAGGCGCCCAGAAGGCATACCGATCAGACGCCCAAACCACCTCGGCTGCGAAGGAGCAGCGGCTCTACTCCGAGCTCCCTCGGGATGTCCAGCCTCCCTAAAGAGGAAACTAATTTTGGCTGCTTGTATCTGCGATCTCATTCACTCACTGCCCAAATCTCACGGCCGCAGATAGACCAGAAATGTAGTTGTACGTATTGTATTTCATTTCTGCCACATTCTGTAAAAAGAGCCCCCGTATATCTCACGCACGAGACCTTTAAAGCTTCAGTTTCAATATACACAAGGCAGATATATAACTGAAATAAATCTCCATGTTAACTGCTGTCACAGCAGTGACGTCTAACATGGATCCGCTGTCTGAAATAAAGTAGATTGAATTCCCACCCCCGGGGGGTAATATTAAGAGGCTTATTTTTGCAAAGTAAGACCACAAATATCTGCAAGGTTAATGTCTCAGCTTAATGAGTCAGTGCAAATTCATCAAGAAAATTAAGCGGAACATCAAACGAATTCGAACACAAATCCCCCTAAATTCCTCCAATTATTTGAAAGTGCCACAGAGGGAAGAAAAAAAATACATTAAATCATCGCTTAAAGTGAGAAAATGTATTTTCTTTGGATGGATGCCCTATAATCACCGGGCAGGTAATTAGTTCAGTCATGATGGGTGTTCACAGGAGTGGAACAGTCCCTCAGTTTTCTTACGAGAACCACCATCGCAGTGTAATTGGCTGGAATAAATTAGCCTTATAATCAACTGCATTCATCCTGGACTAATGTTGTGAATGTAATGAATTCATAATATCAAAGATTTGCATGAGTAAGAAGAAACATATGCACAATGAGCACACATTGTCACGGGCCTGTCTTGCAGCCTTTGGAGTCTTTACATTACGACTTTGACGCATTTCCCAAAAGTCCCTCAGGTCATCTTGTCAGATATTTATTTCAAACAGTCTCTGGTTGATTGCTTGTGTTTGTTTCATTGCTTTTCTTTGGATTGTGCATTTGCTAGCTTATTAATAACAGTTGTTCTCAATCTGGGGGTTGGGAACACCAACCTGATTACTTTGATGCAACTCAGCTCTACAAAGTTGAGCACCATTCACCACTATTAGATCAATGTTAGATCCTGTTTATCCTGCAATGTAGGTCTACAGTGAACTTCAAACCAGGATTAATGTGGCCATTCAGATCTCCTCATCCAAGTCGAGCTTGACGGATCATTCTTGACGAAACAAACTTCAAGACCCTGTGATACAGTTTAAAGAATGACCTGTACAGTAAGTCAGTCTATCCACAACATTGGTTCAGACTCTGTAGCAGTTCCTCAAACGTCCACTTGAGGCTGGCTGCAGAAGTGAGTCAGTCTCCATAAGTCTCCATATTTGCTCTCTATAGCTAATTTCCCCATTCATGACAACTGTAAACATTCCCATATGAGCATGTTAGCATGCCGACATTAGCTGTTAGCCCAAAGTAAGTACAGCATGGTCGTAGGGTCTAATTTATTATGATTTGTCAAAATGAATTCATTTCACATCTTTTAAGCCAACAGAAGCCTTCAGAACCTAATAATGGCTGAACCCACCTGTGCCGCATGTCTGTACCCCCTGCCTCCCTCTGGCTGGTGTCTATGCCTTTCTGCCTCTGGACAGAGATTAAATCCCACTGAGATCCCGGCAGTTCAATGGTCTGAACCTTATCTTAGTCGCCCTCCTTCCACCCATTTCCTCTCTTTATATTTGCTATGACTCCTGCTACTTCAAGGGGAGTCTTTGGAGATATCCGGTCTGTCTTTATGCCGCCGATATATCAAGATGTCTGTGAATTACAGTTAAAAGTCAAAGCTATCACAAAGCCATCTGCAACCCCCGTCACAATGGAGAGCCGCTTTCCTCATGATGAACACTTCACTTGTCATTATTGGCTTGACAAACGATGGCACTTGTACAAAAAATGATCTTTACGGTTTGACTCTTTATAAGAGAGACTGGAAATAAATCTGCTCTCACCTATATTTTTAGCTTTAGATTTATTTAGATTAAACGACGTCACATAATGTAGTCATGGGGCCACAGAGAATCAGAGAATCAACTGACCTCTTTTGATTTTACAGCCGTAACTTTAATATTTTGGTTCACTTTCATCGCCCTCATCAAACCCAGCAGCAGCTGTTAAAGGGCAGCGTGCTAACTGCCGAACATAAAGCGTCAAAGCTGGTGAAGAACGAAGAGTTGGTGGAGAACAAAACAGAGATTAAAAAACACTGCAAATGTGGCTCCAAACAGAAAAGATTAGGACGAGAAGTGTAGTCACCTTTTCCACCAGGCTATAGCTCTGTTTGCTGAACTGTATTATAACGTTTGACATCTTCAACTTCACTGGTAATATTTTCTGAGGCGGTGTACAAAGTTGGAGAAATAAAGCAATAAAACTGTATGTCACGTATAAAAGACGAGAAAATAACCGAGTCCTTGACTGTGTTGTTCATTCCTTTCATTGAAATACAAATCAGTTCCACCGGTCTTCACGTTTCCACCAATGACTGAATACAGCCTAAAACCAACATTAAATAATGAACCTAAGGATATACTTTAGGTCGACACAAGACCATCAATTCCACTCTAGGTCTGCTGTCCTGACCTTCTGTCTAATCAGGTTTCAACATTAGGTCCCACTTGACCTTTGAACTCTTCACTTTTATGCTCCTTTGCTATAATTCATATGCATACGCAAGAAGTCAGGATCAATGCTGGAGATTAACTTATCAATATAAAATGCACGGGGCGGGAGCAAAGTGATGGATGAAGGGAAGATATAGTCGACATATTAACAGTGATATCGGGTCCATAGGTCACGTGTTGGTCATAAATGCTGACCAAGCAGGATCTCACTTACAGCAGGGCTGAGCTACGAGGAGCCTGATCCTGATCAACCCCCTCGACCTCCCCCCGTGTCTCTGATGGGTTGGTAAATGATTTAAATTTGTACGATCCTCAATCATTAAAGGGGCTCTGACCTGACCTGAATCCCAAAGTACGTCCAAGTCAATCATCCAACAATCAAGGTTCAAGGTCCAATGTGGAATATTTAAGGGTCCCCCAGGGGACTGGTCCTGTATATCTACAGAGAAAGTCAGTCTTTGCTCCTACTCTAGTACACCTGAGAGACAAATGTTGTCATTTTCCTTTGTGATCAAACCAGATCAGGTTACTTGGAGTATTTGGAGACAATGTGACTCCAAAGTCTGTCTTTTGTTCAAACATTTATCACGTTTCAATTGATTACATGAGTCAGTGTGTCTCCACTGCATCATTTTTAACCTTTACTGGTTAACAAGACAAGACTTTTAGAGTTCTATCATGATTAGTTGTTGTTTATGGATCGGTTAGTTTTTTTTTTCACTTTTTCCCATTTTAGTTTTATTTTTCTCCCTTTTTTGTTATTCTTTTCTTTCTCTCCTTAAGGGTGAAGAGGTCCGCTGTACAAGCCTGTGGCTTCTTGATCTCTGCTGACCTACCAGCTTATTTTCCTCATTATTTGGATTTTATGCAGTTTTGAGCAAATAAAATAGATGAATAAAAAAATATTGGCCTGGAAGCTGGAGTCAGATTTCATATTTGGACAATAAAGGTGACACAATATTCCAAACACAAACAAACAGCGAGCCTGCCCTCGATATTTTGAGAGTTTTTGTCAGAACAACCACATCAGTCATTTGTTCAAATGCATTCTGACGAGAGTGACTTATTGTAGCCGTGGAAGTAATGACGGTCCTCTCTCGACCGGAGACTGCGGTTCACTTAGTTCAACAACGTTAACAGAAGTATGAAGACTTGTGGATATCAATAACACAAATTAAAGATTAGACATGATATTCTCGTCTGTTTTTCAGAAGATTGGACCTAAAAAAGCAAACGCAGACGTCTTACTGATGGAGTGTATCCACTCAGTGTTACAAACACTCATAACAAACAGCAAATGACTCTGCTGCTGCGCTCTGCTGACGCACATCCCAAACTTTCCGTGTGTGTAGTTAATATAGTGGGAGCAAACACAGCGAGCACTTGGAAGGAAATAGGCTGAAGAGCATCTGCCCGGGCTGCACGACAATATACCACATGACTAATTATAGGACCATTGACACTGCTGGATACCGCCACGCATGCACACACACACACACGCGCGCGCGCGCATGCATATTGCCTCTGAGACGTGCTTCACTGTCACCAGTGGTAACATTGTTCTTGTATTTCAAGGGGGACACATTTACATGAAAACAAACAGAAGCAATTAGACCACAAAGCATCAGGATTAGAGAGAGGCTGGAGCGTGTGTGTGTGTGTGTGTGTGTGTGTGTGTGTGTGATGTTTGTGTGTATTTCTAGCAAGACGTTCAATTGTTTAGATTAGTGTGAAAATGAGGAGAATAAAAAAAGAGACAATTTTAACCTCTTTATAAAATACCACATAAGAGCTGTGAGTTCATGTGTGTGTAGGTGTGTGTGTGTGTGTGTGTGTGTGTGTGTGTGTGTGTGTGAAGACAGAATATTACTGCAAATGAGAACAATCCTGACAAAGTCACACTCTCGGTTTGACTCCAATAGCTGACAATCAAAACTCACGTTGCTTCGATCTCTCCATCGAGAGTCTATTTAAAGCTGGAATAGCGCTGCATTACAATTAAATTAACACAGGGAGGAACATTTATCACCATTATTATTAATAATAAAAACATGATTACAATAACCTGCACAACACTTCTACTTCCCTGGGTGTTAACACCGAGAGGCAAGTTTGAATTATTTACACTGTATTCCATTAATGAGCAGTAACGCTGGGGTAAATATGGACTGCTGTACACGTGTGTTGGTCATGATTTTATTGCTTTCGATCATAACTTTGCCAACAGCCAAACTTCAAGCAAGGTCAACAACACAAGACGCAGCAGCCAGCTCATGTCATTTACAAGCCCAGCTCGCCGTCTGTCTTTATTGTTATTAGCATCACCAAGCTCTCACCAACGGCTCGAAGTCTTTCCCAGATTTACTCTCGTCGAGCAGCCCCGTTTTCTCATTTTCTCTTCTTAGCTTCCTCGATCATCGTCCTCTTCAGTATTTTGGCCTCTGTCATTATGTCAATGGAGGCTGCGGGGCCCGGTTAAATTGCCCGCTCACTAACCCAAATTTATGCATGCAATTTACTAAAAAGCACAGGAGTTTCACTTTCATGTACAAAAGATCTCTAATAATGCCCCTGTGACATCGTAAATCACACCTTCTCCGCACCATGTGACGCCCTGTGACTGTGAAAAGAGCAGAGTTAAGAAATGTATTTTAGTCATCATGATAACTTCACTTACACTCATGAAAAATCACTTTTTAAGCGTCACTTTTGGCTGGATTTGAACTATATTTTGCTCATGCTAGATAGGCTGTCTGAATCCGGTCCAAATCTGCCACAGCAGATCAAGGACATTACACAAAATATTATAAGAAACCATCTGGAAAGATGGCGTGTGCTGCTCGCAGTAATTAAAACAAAAGATATTGCGAGTGACAGGAAGGAAAGGGAGAGGTGCTGTGCAATGTGACAAATATACCTCAGGCACATGAGCCTGGAGGGTTGCTGCAGCATCCTCAGCAGCCTTTATGCCTGCGGTTACCTGAGGGCAACGTGCCTCCATGTAGAGGACCAGCTCAAGCTCGTGGTGTATCAATCAGCAGTGATACTTATAAAGGCTTTTCACACATTGCATTGTTAATCAGTCAGTATTTCTATATGAAAATTAATTTTGGGGAGCTGGATCGGTGAATCATGGAGGGTCACCTGACACTACGCCCGATGGCACTGCTTGGCGACAGGCCTGAACCAGATGGTGGCAACAACACCCACAAATGAAATGCTGTTAATATTAATATGAAGTTTCACAAGTCAAAATGTCCACTGTGAGAACGGCTCGTTGGACGGTTTTCAGGGGGAGGCAGCCAATAAAGACACAGCTGTGTTTTCATTTTGAATGTTTCAACCTCTTCTTTGATTAATTTGGGGAAAAGGTGTGATATTTTCCACACTGACAGGTGTGACAAAAGTAACCAAAGACATTCAGGGACATGCACACACACAGAGAGAGGGGGAGTCCTGTGGAGATGTTAAATTAGCTAAAATAATTGAAAACACCTGTGAGGCCAATCAGGGCCTTTAAAATTCACCTGATTACACCGGTTAAAAAGCTGGTGTACAGTATCCCCAATTTCTTTCAGGGAATTTAGTCTAGGCTGAATTCCAGAACTTTCTGACACACACATTTGGGACTGTTGGTTACTATAAACGTTTTGGTTGTACATATGATTGTATAAGGCCTCAATAGTTAACTGTGTTGTCATGTTCTTTTCAGTGATGACCTTTGACTTTGACTGACACTCCTCTCATGTAAGACCTGACACTGAAATGAAACTGTAAGACTGTTACTGTGAAATTTACATGAATTAACAGGCAACCATTGACAAGTGATTTACTGTACAAAAAAGTCACAGTAATAAACTGACAGCCATTGACAAGTAACTTACTGTAAAAAACAGTTATGACATGGCAGCCATTGACAAGTAACTTACTCTAGAAAAAAATCACAGCAATGAAAAGGCAGCCATTGACTTACTTAAAAAAAGTAACAGTAATGACATGGCAGCCATTGACAAGCAACTTTGTCTAGAAAAAAAATCATAGTAATGAAATGGCAGCCATTGACAAGTAACTTACTGAAAAAAAGTCACAGTAATGACATGGCAGCCATTGACAAGCAACTTTGTCTAGAAAAAAATCATAGTAATGAAATGGCAGCCATTGACAAGCAACTTACTCTAAGAAAAACCTCACAGTAATAAACTGGCAGCCATTGGCAAGTAACTTACTGAAACACAGATGGCTGATACCACACACTGAGGTAAACCCACTGCAGAAGCAACACATAGATTGTTTGAAGATTTCCTTGTTGCTGATTGCAGACTGCGTAGAGTTTGGGAAGAATAACTTCCAAAATGTTTTCTTTATATCAGCAAAGTATCTCATTGTAATTTCCACAATATTAACCTCCAAAAAGTAAGACCAGGACAATTGCAAGCAGACAACAGAATCAGAGACCATGTTTTTCTAAGTGCCACTTGGTGCGGAAATGTCTGCATCAAACATACTCAATGAGCCGAGCTACAAAAAGGCCAATAAAAGAGAGTCTGAGGCAAACAAGTTTAAACTGACTGATACATTTCAGCCTGAATCAGTCTTAATCAGGGTCCACTCTTGTTTTTCTTTGGGTTTTAATATAATAACAGCCCACAAGGATGTGAACATCTGGCATTCTCATGGGTATTTGCTTAATTTCCTGAATCATTTATCATGAAGCGAAAGTCTGAACGGTGCAGAATTCCTCCCGAGGTTACAGCAAAACTCTAAACGCATTTTAGCTCCAATTTAGGTTTCTACACTGGTGACGTTGAGATTTTAATGTAATATTTTGCTGACGGATACAGGAGATATTTTGACTATTTTAACCTTAACGCTGAAGGCTCAAGGTGATCAGACTCATGCTGTCTTTTATCCTCTCAGGCAGTAAATGTGTTGAGGGTTTAAAATCTGATGATACGTTTACTCTTAAAAAATAAGAGTTTTCCATCGCAGTGGACTCGTATGGGAGCTGTTTCTTTGCAGCTGGATAGACTGGTACGAAATGACAAAGACGTCTCTGTCTTTGCATGCTTTTATACTCACTTCCTGTCATCTCTTAAAGTTTAGGGCCAAAAGAGTTGCTGGTGTAGACCACCAACAAACTTTAGCCAAAATACATTTGAGCAAATCTGATGAGATAAGCGCCTTCACTGCTAAACAGCTAAGTGTTTTTTTTTTAATACATAATGGATGCAAACAGCCAGCAGCTGTTACCTTGGTCTGTCCTTCAATGACAGTGAGAGGCACGCTGGTGGAGGGCCACTTGTTCCTAGGAGGTAAAGGCTTGTCACAGTTCCATAAAACCACAATCTGTAGAGGAAAAGCACATGGATTCAGTTAATGTCATGTAGCCATCAATATACAGTAGATACAGTAGTTTTTAAAACAGAAACAGAGTAGTATAAAGTATAAATAAGAGTGTAAAGATGTAGAATCTTAAGTGCAATTCTCTTTCTGATAGATAAAATACAAATTAAATAAAAATGTTAGACAGCAGAGTACAAGTTCCACTGTAATATAATATAATATATAATACAATATTGAACCTCCTGTATCTTTTGTTTTATCTGTTTAATATCTATGATCACATCTTTGATTTTCATATATATTAACATGACCACAGGTGATGTACTGTGTATATATAAATAATCAATAAAATCAATAAAAATATTTGAAAACAAAGTATTAAAACCTAAAAACCTTTGTACTATTGTGATTTTATTCTCCAAATATTTCGACTACATTCTTGAAATCACAGCCTGTTTTTGTTCAAGAAAAAGAAAAGTTAAATTAACAGAAGTAGTTGAAGATGAAGTAGAACAGCTAAAGCATCAGGAGAAGAAAGATTTTAATAAAATCATGAATTATGTTAGAAGTGATAAAATATTGCCTCCTCTTGATATCTTTGTGTTTGACCGGCTACATTTATTTATTTATTTATTTGTCACTTCTCTTTGTTGCACCAACGCCAAAGTCACAGCGAGACGTACAAACACTTCCCACCTGTGCACAGAACTTGGACTTGGCTACAGCGATGATGAGCTTCACCACGGGGGAGATCTGGGACTGCAGAGGAGTAACCGTATGGATCACAGCTGTGAACTGCTGCGAGGGGCTCTTACCTGCACACACACACACACACACAGTTCAGAAACAGTTGTCACGGCTAAACTGTATTTAGGTTTTTAACACCGATTTGTGCAGATGCAGCTCCCCATAAAGCCCCATAACGGTTAAGTGGACACAGGCTGCTCTGTGCTGCACTCGTCATCAATCTTTCTGACAGGATATCTACCCCCCGCTCCCCCTGACTGAGCATGAGTAAACACGTCTAATCCAGGAGTGAACAGTTTGCTTTGAGTGTCTCGTTTAGTGAATTGTGAATCACGCTGATTTGTTCCTATAAAAAAGGAGTAATTGTACTTTCTACAACCTCCCAGTAAAAACTGCTCGTTAGTTACTTTTTTTTTTTTTTTGCATTTTATTGGAGGAAAACAAATGAACCAAACGGGACAAAAAGAAAAATTATGAAGCGGAACCAAACTTTAAATTACTAACTCCAATAAATGATCCAAAGCATACGGTACAATGGGTAAATGGGTTTGAGGAAATTGATTCCCCCTGTGGCAGCTTGTGCCAAAGAAATGTATCAATATTATAAACCATTAGCTTCTACGACTGGATTTTATTTTCAGGATATGTTTTCTAGAATCAGTCACTCCTTTTGAATCACTTCTTAAAATACATATTTATATACTTTTTTTAAAAAAATGCCTTAAATCTTAGTTTTGTCTTGCTTTCTTGCCACCATGAGCACACAAAGCTAAGTTAAAGCCATGATGTTTGTAACCATTCGGCGTGTTTACGTGCACGCTAACAGTCTGACAGTCCACCATAAAAGAGGACAGGGATGTATAACTCCTCTCTGCAAACAGCAAGTGGTCAGACGTTTGGGAAATGCAGACCTCATTTTTGACAGATTTAGTATCATTGATGCACCTGGTGGAGACAGATTTTTCAAGTCATCTTACTCATTATAAATATCTTTGAATTTAATTTCAGGTTAGGGAGCAAAGACCGCAGCTCAAACTCACCTCGAGTACCTCAGCACTCCTTATCCATTTATTCATCTTTGACTCAATTTTCATATCCCTCCCCCTCAAGCTCCTTTTCCCTTCTCTCTCTTTCATTCAAATACATGGACCACTGGAGCTCTAATCCAATAAAGCGATGAAGAGACGGTTCCCCTGCTCAGTGTTTCAACTCCCTCCTGGTTTCCTCCTGCCTTCCCGCCTCCAGCCAATACCGGCCCATCTCCGTTCTCCATCCATCTATGACTTCCGATTTCCCCTTCCTCTCATCCCCTGACCCTCATCTGTTACCCTCCATCCACCTACCCTTCATCCCTTGACCCTCATCCCTTCATCCCACCAACAGTACATCACGTTGGTTCACTATAAAGCAGTCGCCTATTTACACATCCAGGAGACGCAGAGCAATTATACCGCTTAAAACTGCTGCTGCTTGTTGCCCAAAACAGTACCCTGTACGACCAAAACAAAAAGCTAAAAGGCGCTAAAACACTGCAAAGTCAGGCGATACTTCCCTGTGAGGTGGTCACTCCAAACAAACCTTTTCACATCGCACAATCTGCTCGGAAAAATTTAGATCACCAAACGTGAGACGCTCAGTGAACAAGGGCAGATATTGGAACATTCACATCAAACACAGAGGGCCAGGATTGGAGGCACGCGGCACGCCGAGTGTTGGGGCGGGTACGGGAATAAGGGAATAGACATCCTCATGGATAAGTGGAGCCAGAGTGCTCTTTAGTGTTGCTCTATCCATCTCTCTGACACCGGGCCCCCTGACCAACCATCTCAGGTGGACTTTGCGGTATTTATGGAAGCACGAGGTCTACCCTTGTGGGCGGCGGGGGGTCACAGAAATAGACTCAGTCCTTCTGTTTTATGTGCTTCTCCCAGTGCGAGCTATGCCACCTTGATTTTGTATCAAATTACATAATTTGTTTATTAATGCAGTGTTTGCAGACACATTGTTCTCCCAATTAGAACAAGGTGATTTTGATATGAAGCATGAAAAATGGATAAAAATAGATGACGCTCGTGCTTTACCCTTATTAAAAAGGAGTACTTTGGAAATGGTGGCGTCTTATGATTTAAATCTGCATCTCGTGACGTCCAAACTGCATATGACGAAGCGCTAAATCGAAGGTAGAGTCATCTGAACGACTTCCTCGGTGGGGAAATTGATCTGTATTTAACCTCTTTGCTCACACCTTGAAAGTGGTTGAGGTCACATGTGCATCATAAGTCCACCTGGATGTCATGGGAGAGCTGTTAAGAGTCACATGAATCAATGTGGGAAAGCCACATTGTAAGAGGCTGATAAGTGGTGTTTCTTTCCAGTTAGAGGTGGCGTCTGATGAGTGGAGAGCGTCCTGCATTTCTGACATTGTCTACACACAAGTGCCAATATCTTCTTACCCATTACTCCACTGCATTGGCGTCATTAAACCGGTATTGTATCGTCCCGTGCTGGCCTGCCGACCTTTATAATAAGTAGCAGACACATTGTGGCCAAGTACTGAAGACGTATTCTGAAAGCGAAAATAGTCCAAGCGAGTGAAAATCTAATGAAACTTAAAGCATTCACAGCGATCCTTTCATATCATTCTGTTTGGGATGGAAGTTTTATTGTGGATTTCACAAAAACTATATATGAGAACCCTGCCAAATGCCACTGCACGGTTGACCTCAATATGAATGTGGCACCAATATTGTGGGAGGTGTAGCCCAGTGCAAAAGGTTGCAGGAGAAGAGAGACCCGCTTCACCACACGAGCTTTATTGATTGATAACTAAGAACAGTTTGTGGTTTGTAGACAGTAGTGTAGCAGTTTTCTTAGTGAGAACAAAAATATGCAGGTTTGGCCTTGATGTGTTGAATATGAAATCATTAACACGCAGCTAAAATGAATGAATTGATTTAGACGGAGAACGGTGGAGAAAAGAAAGGGTGGGCTGGAATGTTTCAGATGCTTCCATGAATCATCAAAAGTATTTCAGACTAACAGGATTTCATTCCTGTTAGTCTGAAATGAAGTTTTTCCACCCACGATTGCTCTTAAAATTACTTACAAGGTGGTGAATACCAATGGTAGACTTTGGAACTTTCTGCAAAATGTAAACACACGCTAGGAGCCTTGATACTTTACTCTAACACAACGATTTAGCTCCAGAAAGACTTATTTGTTTCCTACAGAGAAACAGCTCGTAGCAATGTGTAATGAGTTTGTTATTCATTATCTTAAAAGAGAAACAATTATTTTATCTTACACCGGCACTATTTTTCCTGTCTCATTCTTTATACTCCTCTGTAAAGGTTTGTCCTTGCGGCTCCTGTTCAGCTTTAAACCCAATTGAAAGAGGATTGTGGAGTTATTGGCTGGCAGGTGCTGCTCACATGTGTCTGTAAGTGAGTGTGAGTGTGCCGAACCAGCCAGACTCTCAACAGGAAAACACAGTGGAAAGCTAACACGCACTCACACAGAGCTGAAAGTAGCTCCACAGCCCACGTAGCGGCACAACTTTTCCACAAACTAAAATAAAGATGTAACTCCGGCCATCAAAATCATCCTCACAGCTCCTGAGGCCACAGCGTCTGAGCAGTAAGTCAAACTTTTTCAAACTATCGGGCAGAAGCTGCAACTGCTTCGCCATCAAAAGTTATGGGAAGGTAGCAGAGTGAGACCGTCGCACAGACACGGCATTGACGACAAGTTATTCCCTGAGCAGCAGCACCGGAGATGGCAGCAGCTAAAATAGTGATTTACTGCAGCGGCATAAACCAAACTGCCCCCATCTTTCCTCCTATCCTTCGACCCCTCCCTTCTTTCTTCCCTCTAACCCTTGTGTCCACAATTCCTCAGAGAAAGACAAACATCGATCTGAGTTACAGCCTCAATCTGTTGAGAATCACTCCAGTCTGCATGCATATATATATATATATATATATACACACATATATATACACACACACACATATACAAACATAAACTAGGCCACTTTCTCTTTGCTCTTTGCCTGCAGGTTTAAGTTTCTGCTTCAGCAGCAGTCTTACAACATATACGGTATATTAGACATATTATTGCACATTTTTCTTATTTTAATGACCCTTTCATTTGAGCAGCAGTGCAACACAAACCGATCAGTCATAACATTATGATAACCTGCCTAATATTGTGTAGGTCCCTCCATTTGCAGCAAAAACAGCCCTGACCCATGGAGGAATGGACTCCACCGCACCTCTGAAGGTGTGTTGTGGTATCTGGCACCAAGGTGTTAGCAACAGATCTCTCAAGTCCTGTAAGCTGCAAGGTGGGGCCTCCATGGATTGGACTTGTTGGTCCAGATGGATTGAGATCTTGGGAATGTGGAGGCCAAGTGAACACCTTGAGCTTGCTGTGTTCCTCAAACCATTCCTGAACCATCTCTGCTTTGTGGCAGGCCACAATATAGTGCTGAAAGAGGTCACTGCCATCAATACTTAGGTAGGTTGGTACTGTCACATCAAGTAACATCCATGTGAATGGCAGGACCCAAGTATCACACTGCCTCTCCTGGCTTGCCCAGGTAAATGATGCACAAACCAGGCCATTCACATGATTTTCCATTGCTCACGTGCCAATTGTTGGTGCTTTCAGCCTTGGACAGGGGTCAGCATGGTCACCCTGATTTGCCCGTGGCTATGCTTGCCCCATATGCATCAAACTGCGATGAATGTCCTGACACCTTTCTATCAAAACCAGTGTTAGCTTTTTCAGCAATTTGAGCTACAGTGGCTTGGATCGGACTCAACGGTGTGTGCATCAGTGAGCCTTGGCCACCCTTGACTCTGTCACTGGTTCACTGCTTTTCCTTCCTTGGACCACTTTTGAACCGATCTTGTCAAAGTCGTTGAAATCCTTACGCCTGCTCATTTTTCCTGCTTCTAGCATCAACTTTGAGGACAAAATGTTCACTTCCTGCCTAATATATTCCACCCACTGACAGGTGCCATGGTAAAAAGATAATCAGTGTTATTCACTTCACCTGTCAGTGGTCATAATGTTATGGCTGATTGGTGTATATCAGGGGGTGAACTTGTATATTTTCTACTTTCACGTTTGTTCCTCTAAACAACCAGCAAGCATCTCCTGGACTCTGATATGTTTTCCATGTCCTGAGATATGTCCTGTCAGTGCGAACAGCTTCCAGGCAAGCTCCTCGCGGCAGCAGCAACAGCTTACTTACAGGAAAACCTGGAACTTGCACAACTGTGGAGAATTTCAGCTACAAATCAAACTAACATAAAATCCAAAAGGAGGAAGACATCACATGCTGATTGACAAGTGATTTCTGCCAAGAAGAAGTAGAAACGCTACCGTACTTTCTCAGTGCCAGAAAATACGGATATTTGGTGGACTGACACTTCAAGAAACATTTTTTTTTCCGCCGCTCTCCTCGCCATACCTGTGAATTACCCTTATCTGTGCTCATCACGCTTTGGCTTTTTGGAACGTAGTTTGGTGGATAATTAGCTGCAAGCTTGACTTTTATTTTTGTGAATTTGTTTTTTTTGAAAATTGGCACTAAAAATGTATACCACTGTTTGCCACATACCCATGAGTGTTCAGGCAACTGTCACCAAATGATACACTGATACCAATGGGTTTATAATTATAAATATACAGTATGTTATTATGATTTCTGAAGGAATTATGTACATTTATCCGCAATGTAATCAGAGATAATGATATCCTGTGGTAGTGATGAATTTAAAAATAGGTGTCATGTCTGTGTGTTCAGATTTGACTGAGTTATGAATCTGAGGGGTAAATTGCAGCAGCACGGCGCCAAGAGTATTAACGTACTTTAATTGCCGTCATGAGCTGTGCATAATTTTTTGATCCTGCTGGTAAAAAAGGGCCAAACTACTCTGACTAACCCACTATGGAAACTGGAGCCGATCTTTGGGGAGCAAACAAACCAAATATGTTTAATAAAGTCAAGTTTAATTGACCAGTTTTCAAATATGTGTCATATATTTTCGTGAATTGGTCACACAAAGGTTGTAATGGCATCAGGCCAAACTCCTGATTTGACACTTACCCAGTACGGCATAGTAAAAAGGGAACTGGGCAGGGTCGGTTGAGTACTGGGGGAGTGCATAAAGACCACCAGGGAGGGAATTCCACAAGAGCTGGTTTCTGGACACATGGGAGTCCACGCGATCCTGGATGATCTGCACGGAGGAGAAACAAAACGAGGAGGCGGAGAAGAAAGCACGTGAGGAGGATGATGGAAAAATATGAAAATACAAAGGTAAATATAAAAAAAGAAGACACATACTGTATAATAACATTATATAATATCATGTCCAAAGAAAAATGTGCATCTACAAATTAGGGAATTGTGAATATTCAAGTTTTCCTTCATGGTTTGGGAGAATTTGTTGTTGTGGATTGAAAAATGGTGACAAAAATACACACACTGATTATTTGTAGCTATTCTAGTAATAAGCAGTGTCAGAAAATGATCTATTACTATCGTATATTTCTATTTTCCACTATTATGTGATCCAGAAACACTCATTTGTCCATATGAGCACCATCATATGGCCCATTCAAGCCAACACTTTCTCTCGACATGTGCTAATATTTGGCAATAAAAATAGCCGGCTGTTTAGTGGCAGCTGGCGCTTTGGGAACTCCCGAGAAGAGGAATGACTCCGTGGAGCGGACTTGAGATCGGGTTCACCTGGGGGCGTCAACTTGCTCCCAACATGAGGAGTCCATTAGTTATTTAGCTAATATTATCCATCTGGCTTGTTATCAAAGGTCAGGTTAGTTGTTTGAGTGTTGCGAGTCCTCGGAGGGAGACCAGTGACACAACTTCAACCTGCTTCTGGGCCTCTGAATATACAGACGTCTACAGTTCAGCAATGGGGATGTCATTTGTTCACTGTAGTTATACTCAAATATTAGTATTTTTAAATGATATAGCAGGGGAGTGTTAATTGGACAAGAAGGACTTTGGACCACTGGAAGAAGAGGAGGCTTTCAGGATGAGGGAATGCTAACAGGGAGCAATGTCGTGTCAGAACAGGAGCTGGGCTTAGCAACCAATATGGACATAATGACAAGGGAGAAAACACTGGAGAGAACATTAACGGAGGAAGCTAAGAAGAGATATCTCAGTTATCTCAAGCCACCATGTTGCTTAATACATAACAAATTATCTAATAAGCTCTTAAGATGTTTTTTATGTAAAATCTTAATTTGCAAAAAAACTATAGTAGCTGAACCTAGCACACACACACACACACACACACACAGTGTTTATCTTAGCACAGGGATGATCATGTAGCCGGCTGCCTCACCAGATGCTGAATGACAAGCTTCTGTAGGATTGAGCAAAAAAAAAAAAAAAAAGTCTTTCTCATGAGGAAATCTGTTTTCCTCCTTTCTTCTTCTTTCATTTAATTATTTTTTTCTCCACTTCTCACCAATTCAAGCAATAAATGCTTGTCCCCAGCTGACAAACCCCAGCAGACTTTCTCAAGGTGTGATGGCTTTATTTACTCTGTGCTAAAGAAGTGTTTTTTACACCACAGAAACATCCTTTGTCGAGTCAGACAAGCATTATGCAGGAGTGTGAGCATTTGAACTCCAGTTTAAGGCTCATCTTACAGCCAGTAAAGTGACTAGAATTACTGATGGGACATAATGAGACATAATGTGTGATAATGGAAACATACGTACAGTACTCTCCTATACATCTATCAGAAGGCAACCTGAGATATGAGCAACTTTACTGTTTACCTTGTCTATATTTGGTATTGTTATTAAATTATTATATATTGTTATTATAAAATATCTCATTTAAATAAATAGATAAAGTAGTGCATTTAGAACAAAGTATGGAAGAACGCAATCTGGTTTTCTTTTTTTCTGTCTGACTCCAGAGCTACTGATCTGTGGAGAATTGGTTTGGCACTTACAGCCAGCTCTTAATACACACACACAGACACACACACAAACACACACACACCTCTTGATACCAACTGTCAGGCTCGCAGTATGTGGGACACTACAGTTATCAACAACGCCTCATTTCACCCATTTAGCCCGGTGGCATGCTGGCTCTGAGTTTTTAGCACATCTGGCCAGCGGTATACGGCTGTCAGTGAGCTGCTGTCTAATTTCATACCCTGCTAGCACTGGGCATTTGGTGGCGTCACCGAGGTCTTGTTTTCTCTGTGATTTTAAGGATTCTGCAATTTGAAGAATGCTTGTGTTACAGAGGCCTCGATATACAGAAGGCTTCATGCAGACACTTAAACATTATATAAAGCGGTACTTTAAATAGCCTCCTTAGAGTGACGCATGTTCTATATTCCCTTCACTTTGATCCACTTAAACAGTTCAGTGTATGACAGCTTCAGGCAAGTGTTCAAATCCTTATCTTAATTTCACATGTCAGTTATAATTCCACTTTATCACTGCATCTTGTATTTCTATGCTGATGATCTGAAACTGTCAAACTCAAAAAGGAAAATTAGAAACTTGGAATTATTCTAATTTTACTCTGTAATTCTTGTTGTTTTTGGATGTTTTTATTTATTTATTATATATAAAAAAAGAAAACTAATAAATAAATCCACCCAACACAGCTGCTGTTAGCTGATCTCAGCTCAGTTTGTTAGCCGGGCTGCCCAGATTGTGAGCTCATCTACAAATATCTACTGTACGACAGTGAGCTCAAATGTATGTTGTGAAAAAAAGACAGCACCTTTCCACATTTCCACTGAAGATGAGTTGTGACTCTTCTGACAGAAAGCGACGGTAATAATGATTTTAATATTTGCGGTCGATGTGGTGATGATTGTAAACAATAATGTGCGCTACAAGAGAGATTATAGTGATTGTACTGATGTTTATGTGCCGCTGCTGCTGCTGATGGTGGTAATAAAAGAGGATTATTATGATCTTTGTCTGTATTCAAACAAACTAGAGAGAGCAAACAGTCCCCGAGGACTGAATCAAGGCTGTGAGGAAGTGAACTAACAACAGCGGAGGATAAAATGCACCAATGAGACAAAGTTTATCTTCTACACTTGAGCTGGCGAGGTCATTTAATGAGCCAGCCTCTAGCTTTCTAGTCTGGAGAGGAGGCATACACACCCACACACGCAGCATAGTCTCTCTAACCTAAAGGCTGCGAGGCAGTACAGACCTCCTTCACATTTGACGCTCGCCTCTTCTGCTCACAGTGTCTCAATTTACAGCATCGAGATGCTTGTTTTCAGTCTGTGTACATCTACAAACGCCGCGCCGCACATTCCTTTCCTCCTTCCTGATACTTACTGAGGATGATTTCAGAAAATATTCTTAAAAGAAGATTAAATAAATTTACTCTAGTTGTAGAGGTGTTTAAATATTTCTGTCTTTTCATACTGCATTAAAATTAGATGGACAAATTCTGTGTGTTCATTCATTACCCATAAACCTTATTTATTAGGAAACGAGAGCCCACAGAGGCAGGACCACCAAATGTTCGTGGCTTTAACACTTCTTTGGCAGCAGTATCCACCATCCAGCGGAGATGACCGGACCTAGGACAGAACACGACTGATGGCCAGTTTAGTAAAGCGCTTCATTGGGTGCAAAATTCGCTGTTTTACAAAGACGTTACAGTACCTCTGCTTCAGTCACGGACATGAAGTGAAGTGTATTTGCATGTTATGACTGATATTTGCTGCACGATACAGTTTAAACACCCCAAGGCATTTTTTTAATGTCGACTGAGCTCAAACTGATCAATACATGAGACTTGGTGATATTATAGATGGTTTTGCATGAGGCAGTGCCATGTTATGTTATGTTATGATTCATTTAACAAAATCCTGCTTGCAACATGTGAAACCATGGCTTCCCGTCAATCGTTTTTTAGGCTTTGTTTTTGTTCGAGGTGGCTTAAACTTGTCAATCTAAGCCCCAGCGTTTACAGCATCCCCACCCGGAAAAATATCTCCAACATCCCCGCTCACCTCCAGAGTAGTTAAGACGATTTTGGCTACAGAAGAAAAGTAGGCGTCCCAGAGGAACTGAGTCTGCTGGCGGAGAGCCAAGATCCTGTCATGGCCCACAGACCGGGTAATGGAGGGAACCTGGAGGAAGAGGAGAGGAAGAAAATCAAGGAGACAAAAATGACAGTGAGATAGATTAAGTTAGATTTTAAACAATGTTGAGTGAGAGGAAGAGAATCGGTATCCGGACAGACAGGTGGAGGAAGCAGAAGTAATTTTGAGGACATTGCAGAAAAGATTAGAGGAAATTCTTCCTTCCCCACATCTTCTACTCCCACATCGTGCACTGTCCATCAACTCGCTCATCCCCAGGATAGCATGGTGACTAAACCACCTGCTGTCCATGTCTAATGCTGTATTCACACCTTATGGCAGATACGATGGTGTGTCTGATAGAAAGAGCCATTAAAAACAGGTTCAAATCAATGGACGCTTCAGAGGAAAGTACACCGTCACAGACACCACCTGTCATGTTCCAAATGTGTCTTTTAAATCTTATTTTAGTTTCACAAAGTGGATATCGTTCCTTGATCTTGGATATGGAGGGACAGAAGCAGCTGCACATTTCAAACATGTATTTATAACTTCAGCTATTTTATGTCATCGTCCTTGCTTGCTTAAATTGCTTTTCACACACTCTTGTGTTCAGGTGTTACAGCTGACTCAGGCTGAGGGTCCTTTGCTGTCAGCCTGTCGTAGTTTGCTGGTTGCAGATCAGAGTCATGCCATAACTGTCTTTATCTGACCAATCACCAAAGCAAAGCATCTTGAATCTGCATATTTTAGAATATGGAACACACACGTTGGCTTTGGAAACCACTTAAAAGGTCCAGTGTGTGGGATTTAGTGGCATCTAGCCTGTTAAGTTAATTTTGAACAAGGTCTAATAACAAGATTAGAGCTGGTATTTATTTTGTCTGTTCATGGCTACTGTAGGAAGTTTGCGGTTCAACACGGTACATTCGAACGTCGAGGAGGCAGAGCCGGAGTTTCTCGTGCTGCTTCTCGGATGGAGCTCATTTATTACTCATCAAACTGGGATTGAAGCTCAGTGTGTCCACTTTTTTGTCTCTGTGGTGTTAAAGCTCCATGCCATGAAGGTATTAACGCTTCATTTATTTTCTTTGGGTGTGTAGCAAGTGACAACAAATCATCTAGTTGTGTTTTTGCGCTTCAACCTGTTCGTCTGCTGAGGCAATGTAGCCACAAACTCAAAGCCTGAATATCCTGGTGCACCAGAGGCAGACTGAGGTCCCAGCTCACATTGTCATGGAAGACATGAGCAGCTGGCTTGTGGCTTGCAGCAGTGACACCCCTCAGGGAGAAGCAGTGGAGGGATGAAATCAAGGAAGGAACGAGGATGCTGCCAACCTGACCAGGGAGCTAAACATCCCAATGTGCCAGGAAGATGGAGCTCGCTCTCTCGATTCTCAGTTTGGAGAAAAACAAAGTACCTTCCTTGATGAGGTTGGACGTGACCTTAGCTGCTCCGCTCAGACAGACAATGAAGCTGAAAAGGGAAGCCAACATTCCTGAAGAGCCTCATCAGCCTTAAAGAGGTGGCGGACTTGGAGCCCAGGACCCTTCTGGAGTTCTGGCTACAAACCCCAACGTCTCTTCACTGAAAGTTAACGTGCCAACCTGTCAAACATGGCCAGCGGAGAGTCCAGTGTGGTCTAACGGAGACGTAGTGACTGATGAGATGAAACAACTGGTCACGATCCAGGAGAAGGTTGAGAGTTGAGCTCTTCTCCTCATGTTGTAGAGTTTCATGGAGCCTAATGAGGCGGCTGCATGTAACAATGAGCCTGTCTTGGATGATTTCTTACTGATTTTCCACTAAGAAATACTCAGTCTGAAGTTTAAACAAACAATAAACCCTTGTAGTCTACAGATTTCTTCTTTTTACAGATTTCTTATTTATTTCTACGAGGAACGGGGCGTTTCCTTGTTGGCTTTGTATCGCGGTAACATCTTCAAATTGCTTGTTATGCCGGGCGAAAAATACAAATATATTTAATCTACAATGATATAAAAACAAGAAAACCTGGTTTTTGAAATGGGAGTTTTTTTCTAGTTCGTCATGTGAAGGCTGTTTGTCTCCCTTCTCAGTGTTATTCCTGTCATTCTCCATCGCCTTGTGTTTCTGTCGATCTTGTCTGACAGTCTGTCTGTGTTTGTCGCTGGTTGTGGCCCTTAATTTTCCCGTACCTGCTCCTCATCCACCGATCAACGACTGCAGGATGAAAGACCAACTCTTCCACCCAGACGCCGCCCGGGCCGTTCATTTCCATCACGGTAACAAGCACTGAGGCCAAACATTGTTCCTTTAAAACTTTAAAGCTCTTCTGTTTTTTTCCCGCTGTGCCTCAGGTAAATCTCATCTGCCATCCTCCTGCCACGTCCCACTCAGTTTGTTCTGTTTTGGACACCTGTCACCACCTCCTCTGGATCGCCTACTCACCTGCGCATTCTCCCTTTGTTAGCACGATAAACTGATTCAGTCTCTCGGCCCGTGTTTGCATCTTGAGGTCTGAAATCATTCAGCTTAACAGCTTTCCGATGTCCAGACGCTATGAGAGTGTGAGCTCGGTTTGTATCCGCGTTTAACAAAATAATACAAGCAGCAGCAAAGAAGGGCGGCTCAGTACAGACTTTTACATCAGCGTGCAGGTATATTTTTCAAAAGTCTGTCTGGTTGTGTTCTGTAATTCGCGGCCTCACGTACGAGGCAAACAAAAGTGATAAAAAGGTGAATGCATTTCACAAAGTCAGCACACAAAAGGACAGTACATCTGAGGAACGTCCCCCCGCAGCCTGAGAATTTTCACTTCAAACGCACGATTACAGAGCCAGTGTTTAATATTTCCTCATGTCCAACAATAATAGTTTGTATTCTGAACAAAGGACGTGACAGCTTTAGTGTTTCCTGCTGCGATCAGTGCGTTTAGACCCTAACACGAACAGAATACACAACAACTTTGTGGTTCAAAAAAATATCAAAATAAAGAGCCACAGAAAATATTCACGTTCACAGTGTCACTGTGATCTGGCGACAAGCGGAGGCAACTTTAATTGTTCACCTCTCCGAGGTGGAATATAAACACAACACCAATCAAATCAGCTCGGCTCAATTCTCTTCCCCTCCATTGAGTCTAATGGTGTTTATGCTTCTCAGCAGGGGCGCTGTGTGTGTGTCTGTGTGTGTCTGTGTGTGTTTGGTGTCTCTGGGTGTTTGTGAGTGTCTCCTCTCCACAGGGGGAACAGAAACTACATATTAAACAGCCAGGTATTGCAGTTCTCAGTGATGTAATTGAAAGTAATGAGATTCAACTCTCTCAGCGGGTGTTAGAGCTCCGACGTGTTCAACAGTGAGTCTCTGTGCGAGTGTGACAAAGAGACAAAGAGGGCAAGAATCCAGAATCTGTTTACCGATCAGACACACGCTCTCCTTTAATATTGTGTTTTTGTCAAACAGTCCGATTCAGAGCAAATGATGAAATGATTTTTTGGCTTTAATTACTTATTTGTAGGTGTTTAATTGGGAGCATCGCAGCACAGAGTCCAGTCTGTTATTTCCTTTACATAAACTGATGTCATGTTGTCACCTCGCCAGCTGTCTCAGAGCTGCAGGAAACAAATTAAGCAGTTTCAAGGTGTCCTCAAAGTATAGGAAGCAAGAATAACCTGTTTTCACCGGCTCTGTACTGTACGACGGCGATTAACTGTCTCGAGCAGAAGTGCACAGAGAAACTTAAATCACTTAAATAAGCATTTTTTCAGGAAAGAAACTGACAGCTGCAAGTTTAAAAACAGA